>ML685886.1:304785-458545 GCA_007922175.1 Pelusios castaneus | reverse complement strand
AACCCGGCCCGTCTCCTTGTCCCCCCCACCCCTCTCCAGGCCTCCCTCCAGCCCCCTTACCTGGCCGGAGGCTGGGAACTACAGGAACGGCCGGCAGAGCTGCTTGTCGGCCAGGCCGCTCCCGCCCTGAGCACGCTGTATCTGCGCATGCTCAGGGCGGGAGATTTGAATCTCCCCAGCCCGGCCGCAGCCTGCACAGCTGGGAGGGAGCACCGGCGGGGACCGAACGCGGCCCCGGAAGGGCAGACAGACCCTGGCAACGGAGCCTGATCCTGGCCCTGTGCCGGGAGGCCGACGCTGTCGGCAGATCGGGGCGGGGTCGGCTCTGGGCCGGGAAGTCGAGGCAGCCGGTGGGTGGGAGACCGGCAGCCTGCCCTGGCCGCGGCCACCCCACTGCCCCAGATGCATGGGGCAGGCCGCAGCAGGGGCGGGGGCCGGATAAATAACCTTGGCGGGTCGTATCCAGCCCGCGGGCCGTAGTTTGAGGACCCCTGCTCTAAGTTGACTAGTTAGGTCCAGGGATAGGGAGGCTCCTTTGGAGCCTTGGCTACGGGGGCTCGTCCTGAGGAGAGCCAGCCCCGCACGGGGCTGGCTCTCCCCGAAACAGCTAGCCCCAGAGCAGTCCGGGCGAGAAGGGAGCGTGGAGCTCTCTTCTGGCCTGGACCACTCGGCTCCCTTCTCTCCAGGACCCCGGCAGTCCCGGCTAGAAGGGAGCCCTGCAGTCCCAGCAAAAAGGGAGCTGTGGCTTCCTTCTTGCCGGGACCCATGGGGGTCCTGGCTAGAAGCGAGCGTGGGGCTCTTTTCTACCCGGACCGCCATCGGTCCCAGCCAGAACAGAACCCTGCAGCTCCTTTCTGGCTGGGACTGCGGTCCAGCTGCTGGGGAAGCCCCAGCAGCTGGACCACGGTCCCAGCCAGAATGGAGCTGCAGGGCTGCGTTCTGGCTGGGACCCGCAGCGGTCCCAGTAGAAAGGAGCTCCACTCTCCCTTCTGCCAGGACCACTGGGGTCCCAACCAGAAGGGAGCCCCACGGTCCCTTCTCCCCGGGACATGATTGGTCCCAGGGAGAAGGGAGCCAGGACGAGCTGCTAGCGGCTTCCTTGGGAGAAGGGAGCAGGGCTCCCTTTTCCCCCTGCCCTAAGACGACTTACCCTGTAAATCGACTTAGGGCATCCACACTGCTTAAGTCGACTTAAGAAGTCGACTTAAGCATTAAAGTCGACTTAAAAGCAGGTCTTATTAAGTCGACTTTAAATTTCCTTAAGTTGACTTAAGCAGCAGCTGAAGTCGACTTAAGGAAACTCCAGTGTAGACGCAGAGTAAATTAAGTCGACTTAAGCCTGCTTAAGCCGACCTAATTTACTAGTGTAGATGCACCCCTTGGGTTGGAAGGGACCTCATGAGGTCATCTAGTCCAACCCCTTGCCAAAAGCAAGACCGCTCCAACTAAATCATCCCAGCCTGGGTTTAGTCTAACCGGGCCTTAGAAGTTCCCAAAGATGGAGATTCCACCACTTCCCTAGGTAGCCCATTCCAATGCTTCACCACACTCCTAGTGAGAAAGATATTCCTAATATCGAACTTCAACCTCCGCAGCTGCAACTTGAAACCATTGCTCCTTGTTCTGTCCTCTGTTACTACTGAGAACAGCCTAGCTCCCTCCTCGTTGGAGTATCCCTTCAAGTAATTGAAGGTTGCTATCAAATCCCCCTTCAGTCTTCTCTTCTGCAGAGTAAATAAGCCTAGTTCCTTCAGTCTCTCCTCGTAAATCATGTGCCCCAGCCTCCTTATGATTTTCATTGCCCTCCACTGGACTCTTTCTAATTTGTCAACATCCTTTCAGTAGTGGGGAGCCCAAAAATGGACACAAGATTCCAGATGCGGCTTCACCAGTGCCAAATAGAAAGGAATAATCACATCCCTCAATCTGCTGGCAACACTCCTACTAATGCAGCCCAATATGCTGTTGGCCTTTTTTGGCAACAACGGCACACTGTTGACTCATATCCAGCTCCCTGTCCACCATAACCCCGAGGTCCTTTTCTATAGAGCTGCTTAGCCAATCGTCCCCAGCCTGTAGGAGTACATGGGATTTTTCCACCCTAGGTGCAGGACTTTGCACTTGTCTTTGTTGAACCTCATGAGATTTCTTTTGGCCCAATGCTCCAATTTGTCTAGTTCTCTCTGAATTCTATGCCTGGCCTCCAGCCATGTCTACCCTTCCCCCCAACCTACCACTTGGTATCATCCGCGAATTTACTGAGCATGCAATCTATCCCATCCTCCAGATAGTTAATGAAGATATTGAACAGAACTGGCCCCAGTACCAAACCCTGGGGCACTCCACTCGCTACTGGTTGCCAACTAGTCATTGAGCCATTGATCCCTATCCGCTGAGCCCGATGATCTAACCAGTTTTCTATACACCTTATGGTCCATTCATCCAACCCATACTTCCTTCACTTGCTGACAAGAATGCTGTGAGAAACCATAACAAAAGCTTTGCTAAAGTGGAGATGTATCACGTCAACGGCTATTCCCGCATCCACAAATCCAGTCATCTCATAAAAGGCAATCAGGTTGGTCAGGCATGATTTGCCCTCAGTGAATCCATGCTGACTGTTCCTGATCACTCTATTTTCCTCCAAGTGTTTCAGAATGGATTCTTTGAGGACCTGCTCCATGATTTTTCCAGGGATTGAGGTGAGGCTGATTGGTCTATAGTTCCCCGGCTCCTCCTTTTTCCCTTGAAGATAGGTGCTATATTTTCCTTTTTCCTATCATCTGGGACCTTCCCCGTTTGCCATGAGTTTTCAGAGATAATGGCCAGTTTCTCTGCAATTACATCAGCGAACTCCCTCAGTACCCCCGGATGCAGTTCATCCAGCCCCATAGACTTGTGCACATCCAACTTCCCTAAGTAGTCCCTAACCTGACTTTCCATCACCGAAGGCTGCTCTGTGTTGTCCAGTGTAGTAACCTGGAAGCTGACCCTTCCCATGAAGACTGAGGTAAACAAAACATCGAGTTCTTCAGCCTTTTCCACATCATCTGCCATGAGGATACCTACCCCATTCAGGAAGGGACCTACACTATCCCTGATCCTCTTCTTGTTACTGACATATTTTTAGAACTCCTTCCTGTTATCCTTCACATCCCTTGCTAGCTGCAACTCCAATTGCCTTTTGGCCTTTCTGATTTTATCCCTGCAGGCTTCCTTCTTGCCGGGACCCACGCAGGTCTCAGGGAGAGGGCAACTGCAGCTGCCTTCTTGCCGAGACCCCAGGCTCCCTTCAGCCAGGGAGCCACGGGTCCCTTGTCCCTGGGAGTCCCCGGGGGCTAGGAGCTGCGGCTCTTCCTCTACTTCAGAGTCTAGTGTAGACTCTGTAAGTCAACTTAACACGGTCGACTTTATGTTGACTTAAGTCGACCTTGTTAAGTTGACTTAACAGAATCAACTTAGTTTTTTAGGTGTAGACATAGCCCTTGAATTTGTCTACAGGCACCTAAGATACCAAGCTGATTGCCCTACTTTCCCCTGCTGATTGGCTCTCCTGTTGCATCTTCCTCCTTGAATTTTCTCCTGGTGTCCTCCTTCACCACTCACCTCAGGTATTAGGGCTTCATTAGGACACCTAATGCAACGATTTGATTCCCCTCTTCCCCCCGCCAGTTCAGACTAGTCTCTCTTTTATCCCTGCTGTTACAGTCCCGGCACCCCCCAAGTTCCATGCCTTCTCCCAGGTCTCCCTCATTATGACTTACCTGTGGGCTTTGGTCACCTTCCCCCCTCAAACCTAGTTTAAAGCCCTTCTCACTAGGTTAGCCAGTCTACATCCAAATATTCTCTTCCCCTTCCTCAATAGGTGAACTCCATCTCTGCCTAGCAGTCCTTCTTCCTGGAACAGCACCCCACGGTTGAGGAAGCCAAAGCCCTCCTGCAGCCAGGCATTCACCTCCAGGATGCATCTGTCTCTGCTCAGGCCCCTACCCTTGACCAGAAGGATTGAAAAGAATACCTGCACACCAAACTCCTTCACCCATGCTCCCAGAGCCGTGTAGTCACTTTTGATCTGCTGAGGGTCACATTTCACAGAATCATTAGTGTTATGTGTTAAGATTAAATAATGATCAATAGACATAACAGGCTTCAGAGTTCCCTTATTGGGCTTTATTCATGTCTGGCAAGGACTGCCAGTAGACACACTGGTTTACCTGAGTACTTAACAACCCTCCCATTTATCATTATGTAAACTCCCAATGGCCTCAGTAACCTGAGACACCACAATTAGTGCCCACATGGATGAGTAGCATGGGGTAGTAGTCAGAGGGCTGGATGATTCTCAACAATCCCTCCGTAATGTCTTGGATACGGGCCCCCAGGAGGCAGCATATCTCCCGGCATGCCATGTCAGGGCAACAGACAGGTGCCTCCGTCCCCCTCAGAAGAGAATCCCTAACCACCACTACCCTACCTTTCCTTCTGGGTGTGGTGGTGGTGATCCTCCCAGCCTCGGGAGTGCATGGCTTCTCCTCTTCCAACTCATCTCCCTTTCCTAAGGCTGCATAACAGTTCTTCATCACTATGATGGGTGGGTCAGGAGCAGGGGTGGAGCACTGCCTGCTGCCAGAAGCAACCAGCTGACAGTGTCCTCTCTGTGACAGAACCATCTCCTCCTTCCCCAATGGGTTTCCTCAGCCTTCGACATCTCTTCATGAATGCTCTTGAGGAATTCCTCATGGGCACGGATGCTTCTGAGCCTAGCCACCTCCTCCTGGAGCTCTCCCACCTGCTTCCTGAGAGTTTCCACCAGAAGGCCCAGTGTAAATGCAGAGTAAATTAAGTCGACTTAAGCCTTCTTAAGTCGACTTAATTTCTAAGTGTAGATGCACCCTATCTGTGTCCCAAGGCAGAGGCTCCCTTCTGCAGTCAGGGGAACAGAAGATCAGTGCTCCCCTCCCTCTGACTCCAGCAAGGACCCCAGCATGGCATCTATGGACCTATGCAGAGTGTTTTACCATGCTTCCTGCTACAGACAGGGGGATCGGAGCACTAATCTATCCCTTTGGCTGCAGCAAGGAGCCTACATAGGTCTTTTAGCCCTGTGGAGATGCACTCCATCTGGGTCTTTAGTCAGTGACTCCATGCTGCAGTCAGCAGGAGCAGAGCCAAGGGCCACTTTGAAAGCCCCTGATGGCTACTTTTGGCCCCTGAAACACAGGTTGGGAACTTCCGTCATAGAAGATCCTATTTCTTTGCTTGATAGTCATCACTTCAGCCATGATTGTATGTTGGCTAAAGACCAATGAGGAAAGACCAATGAGGACTCATATCCAATTCGTTGTAATTATGTTATCTTGGTAGGCATCTAACTGATAGGAAATCAGTGATTACATTTCCATCAGAATCTTTTCTCATCGATCGCAAAACAAGGCCTATGATTATCCCATAGTAATTGTGAAAACAGTTCCTTCACTGCTAATTGTTTTCAGTTAAAGAGTTATGGGAATTCAGGTGTTATAGCTCACCCAGCGAACTTTTTTTGATTTGGAGATTTTTCTCATTGTGTGTAATGCAGCCAATGAATATTGCAGATTACATTAAAAGAAATTAAATTTGTGTTGTCCTTTTGAGGCACAAAATAGAACACATCTGCTGCACCTTGTGCTTCTGCCATGCATTTCAATCCAAAGTGTTTTACAAATATTCATGAAACACTCCTAAAAAGAGCTGCAATTATGCTCACTTTGCTAATGAAGAAACTAAGGCACATAGCTGTTAAGTGGTTTGCCCGAAATCATGACATGATTCCGCGGTAGACCCAGAAATAGGACTCAGTTCCCCTGACTGCTTCCTTTGCTGACATGACTTGATATTCCTCATCAAATCTTACAACAAATGTCAATATCACAGTAGAAATAATGGTTGCAGATAAATGTTTTGTGTTACATTCTTACTGCCTATTGTATTGTTAGTTTACATGTATATTACATGCGCACAGCTATAGTAAGAGAACATTAAGGAAACAGTCTTTATTTACCATTCACATTTTTATTTACATTTTTACAGGGCCTCCACCTCCTTTAGTATAGATAGGATAGACCTGTCTGAACTGTGGTTGTGTAGTGAAGGAAGCTGTTGTCCCAGTCCCCTTGCCCAACCAGTCCCAGTCTGCAGTCCAATTACCAGTCAGTGTCTCTCTTTCCCATCCCACTCCAGTCCTCATGTCTGTTGTTCCAGTCCATTCCTTCCCACCCACGCATCCCCTACCTGCTCCCCCTTTTGGTGCTAGTCCCCTCTGCGTGTAAATCAGGCAGCAGTTTCCTCCTCCACTCTGTCTGGGAGTCAACGAGGAGCTCATTGACAGTGCAAGTGAAACAGACTTAGTTCCAGTTCATGGTTCCACCCCTCCCCGGCCCTGCACTGCATGGTTGGGAGCTGATATTACAATGAAAGACTGGCTTTGCACTTTTAACCCTGGGTTGAATCAGTGGAATTGCTCTCTGGGGATGGCAAGTGCATAGATACTCAACACTAGAGGCTAAGAGTGAATGAACCATGCTCCATGAGGGTGATATATGCAGAAATTTTTAGCTGCTAAAATAAGAAGTCTCTAGGAGCATGTGGAAACTGAGATTTCTGAATATTAGAAATTGGCCAAATTTAATTGGAATTTCACAGAAATAGCAAAAGGCACAGCTCTTATGAGAAGTGCCCCTCAGACCCAACTAAATTTCAAGTCTCTGCTTCAAAGCCTTGGGATGCTATCGCTTTTTTTTTTAACATGGACAAACAATGAATTTTTCCTTGCTCTTATTCTTAGAAACTGCTGAAATGCTTTGACCTGAGGCTGTCACTTGACCTGGAAAATTTCAGCCCAAATGATTAAAGCTTACCAAATATATAAGCAACTGAAAATGGGGTTTTATACTGGAAAGTATGGTGGAGTTTTATTAATATTTGGCCCTACCAAAGCCAGCCATAATCACCAGGGCATTCATTATGTATTGCATTGTGAAAGGTAAATAAATAATTCATTTTTCTATAGTTATTTCCTTGTAATGGTGAGTCTGGAAATATTGCTAATATCTTAGAGCACATCACCATAAATTGCAGAATGCCTAATGGGAGTTGCTTAGTGGTATCTGAGTAGCTCATAAAAGAAAGCAAAATATTATATGCTGTGGGGAAATTCAGTCCTGCTGACCAAGTTCCACAAAAGAGAATGAAGTTACATCAGGGCGAATTTGGCCCCTTCTGTTTTCTGTTGCCAAGACTAAGCAGTTTCAGCTCTAACATATCAGTCACTTGTGCTTCAGAATGGCATTTAGTCATTGCTAATCTATAGTTACTGCTCTATCAATAGGCTGCAAGCAGATTTCAACAGGTTTTGGAGTTACTTGCAGCATGTCTAAAACTATCTGTGATGTGACTTTTCCCAGCAGCATAATGGTTTCTTCACACCTTTGAAAAACCAATGCCAAAATGTAAAAACAATAAATAAATAAATAATGAGGCTGAACAAAAAATTGGATGAGAAATACTTTAGTTAAAATTGTGAAATATGTTAGCATACAAATGGCATTTTTTTTTCTGGAAGCAAATAAATGTTTCAAGATAAGAATAAACTAAATGGATGTGAATGAAGTGCCCTAATTCAATACCATAATGTAGGTGGCAGTATTTAAATATGCTCAGCTTCTGTCTACTCTTGCATCAGTGGAAATCAGCACTAATGGCACCAAAGTCAATGCATATGCATTAGGTAGAAATCAGTGTGTGAGAATAAGGGACACTGTCTTTAAAGGCTCAATTCTGGGAGGTACTGAGCACCCACAAGTGCCGTTGACTTCAGTACATAAACACTTTTCAGGCTCGTATCCTAACTTAGCTGTAGGATCTGAGCCATTCTTGCTGCACTAGACCTGTTTGCTTGAAGAGCATTGAAAAGACAGTGCCATCATTTGAATAGATTTTTAAGCATTGTGACAGAAGAATTTAAAATTGCAGTGAGTGATATCCTTTGAAATTAAAACAGCTGCTGCAGATGTCACCTAGGGATTCATTTGGCCTGAAGAACTTTTATTCCTAGTCATGAGGGCAGCAACTGGAAAGCAGGGCCGTCCTGTGGGCGGAGCGGGGCCCAGGGCCAATTGGCCGAAGCGGGGCTGCGCTCCACCCCGCAGCTTTGGCTCACTGTCAAAGGCAGCGGGGTGGCTTTGGGAGGAGGGGCTGCGGCGCACGTGGGCCCTGCACTGCCCCATGGGGAGCGGGATAGCGCGGGGCCCATGTAACCGTGGGGCCCGGGGCGATCACCCTGTTCGCCCCCCCCAGGGACAGCCCTGCTGGAAAGAGCTCCGTTTCAGTCTCAGGATTGGTCTACACCACAGTGGGATTTTGGCTGCAGATGAAAGAAGATACGCAAAGTACTTAAAATACCTTGCGTCTCTCTCTTTGACTGCCTACCGCCTACTTACCGTGGTGTCTTCTGTGCACTAAGTTAAAGGAAAATGCCCTCTCTTTGACTCAGCGCTACTCCACTTACTGTGGTGGTCTTCAGCGATCAACTTATTGATCGGCTGAGCGGGTCTCACAGACCCTATCAGCTGATTGGGAAGATCTATCTGATGGCCGCAAATTTGCCACCATCAGTGAAGACTAGCCTTCAGAGCTCAGGCAGAGTTACAGATCATCCAAAGAGCACACGCCCTGCACAGAAATGAGAGAAATGCAACTCCCTAGTTGCATTTTTAGTCATATTTTCAAAGCAGAAATGCACTCTAAGGTGACAGAGCATTTCCTTATTTCCAAGTTAGAGTTTCCATGTGTTTTTCTCCTACTATCCCTCTCATATGGTTTGTTCCTCCTGACAGAGTGAGGTGCCCTGCTGTAATCCAAACTCCGCTTGTTCTGTGTATATTTTTAATTTAGTAGATTCAAATCAGCATGTTTTTCCTAGTTCGCCAGTCCTTAAGTTCCAAGTGTATGACTTCCGTGGAGTATTTTTGGAAGGATTTTCAAAAGATGAGATTTACATTTGCTTTTCTAGGTACAAATTTAATACAGATCAAGCCATTTAGATCCAGGCTGCTTCATTATGTTTTATGTTAACATTATATATCTATAAAGAGGAAAAACTTGTAAAACTAAAAAAAAAATTCAATGTATTGCAAAAACAACCTCTAGCTCCAACATTTGTTTTATTGATATGCACATAGCATTTTAATTTATTATTGATTCAGCTCGTTAGGAAAAGTATTCTCTTTATGATCCCAGCCCTGGTAATTTCAGGGGATTATTTAGTAGTTAATCAAAACATGTACTGTGTAGACATTTCTAGTCCAGGAGGTTTGGGAATGGGCCTGTTTGCATCTAAAATCATAACAAAGATTCATCTTTCTAGTCTGTTACAGAACAATCGACAAATCTCCTTTGCTTAATCACATTCAGATTGCTTGCCTCTTGGATCACGACTTGTCTCCTAGCCAGAAGGTCAGCAGCCAGGTTCTGAAGCTGGGTTTTTGGTTGTTTTCTGTTGATGTTTGGTTTTTGGTTTTTTATGTTGGTTTTTTTGTTTGTTTGTTTTTTGGTGTGTGCCAACCAATAAATTACCAGCTGTTGACAGGATTATACTGACTGTTTTTACACAGAGCTGAGAGGTTCCTACAGAGATTCTTTAATGAGATGAATATAAAAAGAATGTCATGGATGATTCGCATAAACTGTGTAATTAGTAATGAAGTAGTTAAGTATGCAAAATTGGGACCTACAATATCCTCATGCTTCTTATCTCGTACTAAAATCCAAGCTCAGTAATAGAATAGCAATAGAGTCATCTGGCTATGAGCACCTCTTCTTTTCAGGGATGACAGATAATTTTATACTTCCAGTTTTCTGGTTTGGATATGAAAGGTCTGAGAAATTGTGAATTTAAAACAAGGAAGAAAAAAATCAAATAGTTTTGCAAAGTAGTGGGTTTCACTTTTGGAAAATAAATTTTAAAAAGAGTCAGTCTCTTTCTTTTTTCTCACCCTGACCCCCAACAAAAATGGAACAGAAACTTGACCATTTCCACAAGGTTTTAATTTCTGGAATTCATGAGGCCCTATGCTCAGTTGATTTAAAGCAGCATTGCTACATTGAAACCATTCCTGTGTTGCACCAGTTTAGGATTGGGTCTGTGCTACCTTAAATAATTCTTCCAGTCTCTCTTGGTTTCTTGCCTTATGAACAAAACATATGAACTGTTACATGAACAAAACATAGCTTTGTTTATTTACTGCATATGAGAATTATCGAATTTCTAGCAGAATAAGACCCATCAAGTCACATTTTCATCCCTGTGCAAATGCAAGATTGTTCCCAATAGTGTATTCTCCAGTGTTCTGCTTAGTCAACTTTTAAATGACTCAAGCATTGATTAATCAATGAAAATCCAGCTTTTATATTTCCCCTTGTCTCCCAAAAGAAGAGGTTTAGACCCATAAGATTAAGAGTGAATCATTCTTCTGTCATCTGTGATGTCAGCATTTATGTGGGAACGGGGTTTGCTGATTAAGTACTACCGTAGTAACCAGTGCTACAGAGTAAAAAATATTGTTATCTGCTCCACAAAATTGGTGCCTTAAACATGTCTTGTTACCAGCAAGGTGCCAGCTTATTTATATGAAATACACTGGGGGGATAAGTGTAGTGTTTAGTAAACAGGTGTTCACATATGACGTTGGATCCCTTTGCTGGAAGACTGAGAAGGAAGACCAAGGGACTGAACAAATGACACTTTCATCTCCCAAAGTTAGCTCTTCCAAGCCAGGCTTGAAGTGCATTACTAGGCAGCATGAAGAAGCTTGTATTAACCACAGCCCAGGGTGTATCTGATCTGTGGCTCAGTAAAGGATTTCAGTTTACAGAACTGATTGTCCAGCACTGAATTAATATTGCAAGCTTTACTGAACAAATTGTGTTTCAAAAGACACTTGTATCATGCAGAGGACATCAAGGTTTAAGGTAGGTTATTTAGATTTTAATTCGATAATAAATAACAACATGTGTCTATAATTTGTATTAATGTTGTGATTCATTTTTGGTTAAAAAGGAGCTCAGAGGTTTTGTCTTAGGTGTATATATTTTGGTATTTGTTTACGGAAGGGTTGAAATGGACTCTGTCATCTCCATCTATTGCAGCAAGCTGCCTTTGCTGCATCCATTCCATTCCTCCTACTGAATGGAACATGAAACTTTTTTTCAGGGGTGGGTTTTTTGTTACTGTTTTGGTCTCTTGTAGCAAGGGACCTGAAAAGAAAAATGTCAGTGTGCAGTTGTCAGCTCTTGTTATTGTATGTTGTATTTGGTAAAGACCTGGCTCCTGGACGGTGGCATGTGTGAGGATCTCAGCTTACTTTCATGGCTGTAGAAAAAGTTTGAAAACATGAACCCCAAAAAGGTCAAAAACTAGAAGGCAAATGAAAGGAATCCAATGTTTATTATTTTCTCATTGTGTTGGTGTTTGATTCATAATTGTTCAGTGCTTGGAGCATCAAGGCTGTGAGCATTCCTGCTGACAACTGAGTTAGTGAGGCATCTCCTGTGTCTTAAGAAGAAGCCTGAAGGGCACTTGGGAAGGGCTATGGAAAGTCTTGCCATTGAAGCCTCAACCAAGAGAAACTCTTTAGTACTAACTGTATGGCCCTGATGTACGATGGAGTGGAACTGGGTGCTGGCCAACCCTTTCTCCTCACTAGATGTCTTCAATGACCATTTAAGGGGTCCTTTCCCCTCTTTCCAACTCCACAAAGGGTCTGGTAACCTCCAACCTCCATTATGAAGCAGCTAAGCAGGAAACTTTCCTGGCCCCGCTATTGGTGGCTGCTCAGCTGTGACGGGCCAGGGAATGGGCAGGGTGCTCTGTTCCTGAAGGTTCAGTGTTCTCTGTCCTACTACCACATTTGAATCTCACAAGCACCTTGTGGGCAGTCCTGGGTCTTTTCAGGAAAGGAATCAGCTCATATTGCTATTGTCCCTACTGTTCCGATGCCTGCAGTATCAGTAGGTGCATCTACACTTACAAATTAAGTCGACTTAATTTACTCTGTGTCCACACTGGCATTTTCTTAAGTCGACTTAAGCAGCTGCTTAATTTTTAATTTTAAAAATTTAAGTCGGCTTTATAAAACCTTGTTTTAAGTTGACTTTGCTGGCTAAGTCGACTTTAGAAAGTCGACTTAGACAGTGTGGACATGGAATAGCCCTAAGTCGACTTTAAGTCAACTTAGGGGGCTTTAGGGCTTCCCCACTGCCCTCCCTGCCAGGGTGGCTGGCACAGCCACAGCCTGGCATGCCCCCCACAGGGCAGGACAGAGCCCTGCCTACCCTGCCTCTATGCCCTGCCAGGTTCCCTGTCAGGCTCAGCCCCCATTGTACCCAGGTACAATGGGGCAAAGGCTGAGCCCCCTGGCACTTGGCAAGGAGTGCCCCCCTGCCACCGTGGACCTGTCCCAGGTCCACCTAGCCCCTACAAGTCGACTTAGGCATCCAGTGTGGACGCTCTAGGTCGATTTGGTAGGGTCCCCTCTAAGTCGACTTAAATTTTGAGTGTGGACATGCTAAGTCAACTTAACAAAGTCGACTTAAAGTCGAGTTTGTTTAGTTGACTTAGCTAAGTCGACTTAAATTAACAAGTGTAGACATAGCCAGTGTGCATCCAAGGACCACGACAGGTGACTGTTTGTTGTGATCCATGGCCAGACGCATTGTAAAGTACTGCAAATACTGCAAATCTGTCTTGGTTTACAGTCAGATTGTGGCTGTCCTTGTACTGCAGCTGGCTGTGGAAAGTAGTTTAGGGCTGCCTGCACTCTGTCAGCCTGGAGAATTGGCACTGTTCAGGGGAAGGGCCTGCTGCACCCCGTGAAAGGAAGTTACCAGGAGCTGCTCTTGTCTGTCTTGTCACAAAGCTCCTGAAGATTTTGGACTGGATTCCACATTGCATTGAACCTTGTGCAGCTATTTCCTCCTGTGTACAGTGAGGGCATAGTGCCACCATTCTTATCTGGTAGTGCTATGCACCCACTTTGCAAAGGTGGAAGTGCCTTTGCAAGGTGCAGGGCTGTGGAGGAACAGGCCCATCACATATGCCTCAGGCACAATGCTCCTGTATACCTTGTGCTTTGCGGCTGTGCTTTTGAAAGTCCAATCCAGCCCTTAGCTTATATTTTCAACATTGTATTGTCAGTACTTTCTTCTTAGAAAGTGGGACAGAAATAAAAGTAGGCATGAATAAATGGAGGAAACACTGGAAGTTAGATATTGAGCCCATCTAGTTAAATGCGGTTCAGGGGGGATTTAGGTGTAGTGTCATGTTTGGTCTTTCCTAATTGTACTTCCTTTTATTGTAAAGGCCAGCTTTGGTGAATGCTTCTGACTTGTCAACTCATTGCTAATATGTTTTCGTTAAAAGCAGTACAGGCAGAGTGGAGAGACCAGTCAGATTTCCTTTTATTGTCGTATGTTGTTGTAAAACAGATTACATTGATTTGCTATGAAGCAATGGAAGGTGAAAGAAAGCTATTGATGCTTCAGTCTTTGAACCATCTTGGGTAATTAACAAAAAGAATAAAGGTTGTGAGTCCAAATCTGTCCAATATCAAAGCTCTTAGATGACACGCAAAATGAAATCTTAAGAATAAAACAGTTGATTTGTCTCTTGTATTTGCAGTAATCTGAACCTTATTTTTAAAACATTCTTGGTCAAAATTATTGGTGTTCAAACCAAGTCTAAATCCGTGGCAGGTAAATGAGTATTAATCAGCTTAGATCCTGCACTTTTTCTTTTTCTGGAAAACTGAACATAATCACGTAATCACAATTACTTTATTTCAGTAACTGGAATACTAATACCATGTTTTTTCTCAGTGTTTGGCAACGCATAGTGTAGAAGAACTGGTTACACTGCACAGATACCCAAATTTCATGCTGTCACCTCTTGGTTTTTTCTTTTCTTTATATTGTTTCTTGAGGAAATGTTAAAATAAACCTGGTCTATTTTTTTACCACTTTGCTGCTGTTCATTCTTCATCTCTTCCTACTCTATCAACCATTTCTTTACTGACCTCTGCTCATGGTCCAACACCTCAGAATTCTGTGTCATTCTGATCTGCCCGCCCTGGTACCTCTTTGTCCTTCTGGGTCCCTGCTGTCTGTGTTAAATGCTAATCCCTCCTCTGTTCTTGACTCATTTGTCCCACAGTTTCAACTGTTAAGTGCATCTCTGCAATTATGGGTCCCCCTTCTCATGAGTTTTCTCTGTTCATATTTCTGTACTATAGAGCAACTCTGAGGAAAATCCGTGGAACACACTCATTTCCCACACTCTTAAGTTTGTCAGCTCTTCCTTAAATCCTGTCATATACTACCCTTGGCTGGCTTGTACACCTTCCATCTATGTTCACCTCTTTTCTCTTGTCTTCTTAGGCACTCTTAGCTTCCTCCTCAGTTCCCTTTCTGATTCTCATCAAGATTTGTCTACTTTTTCTTGTCCTTCCAAAGAAAGGATAGTCAGTATCAAGTATCCTCAGCCCATGACCTCATCCATCTATTCCACCTGGACCCCAAGATATCCTCTCCTCCTTCATCCTGTTCTCTGATTTTGAAGTGTCCTTCCCTAAACTCAACCTCCAGTCTATGAATTATCTGCCTTTCCTCCCCCAATTCATGCTCTTGATCCCATCACCATCTGCCTTTTCACCTCTGATGCCCCTTTTAAGGTGAATCAGACTGATCCTACAAATGATGAAGTGCCCAGATTTACTAGTCCCTAATGAATATCTTGACCTTACCTTTTTAAGTATCATGTGCATGTGTTGGCATATACAGTTTTAATTAGCACATACCCAAAATATTACATGTTGCATACATTTTACAAACAGTAATTAAATGTAACCATGTTTTCCTTTAGCTATAAAAAAAAGGCCCTATCCAGTAAATTTATAGCTTGGGAACATTAGGATCTGTATTCTTAGATGCACAAAAATGTCTCAGTCTGTCTTTTTGTTAAAATTTACTTCTGCATCTGATGTTCTATGCATTTTAGTGGCTGATGCTATGTACATTAAACTCAGTAGCAAAACTTCCACTAATATCTTGGTTCAGAATGAGGCTCCAGCTGTGTTTACAATATAGTTATTCACTTGATCTTGAGTGTATGAAATCAGAACAGAGCTATTAGTCTTGATCATTATTAATATGGATGCATCCAAGTACCTATGTTTGATCTCAGGGCACTGCTGCCTTCTCAGCTAAAAGCACCCAGAAGCCTGCAATAAATCTAGTCCTGGGTTTATTTGTTTTGGTGGTGGTGCATTATGCATCAGATGCAACCAACCATCTGCTTAACATAGGGAAAGTATGTTTTGGGGTGTGGGGGTTGTTTACACTGCATTTTTAACACATATTTCCTTTTTCTGCTTGTCCTGTATTGGCTAATTCCTTTTTCCTTATCTTGGTTCCACTAATGATTCCTATAGGTTGCAGAACAGTTTCTGTTGTGGCCCTGCTGTTGTACCTCATTTGTAGCTGTCCAGCTTTCATCATTTTAAGCAGAAATGTGTCATATTTATTGTCTTCCCAGAAGGGCCAGATGAAGGCCTGGAGGGGCCCTGGGCTGCCCACATTTGTGCCCCCCACTGCACCCGAACCCCCTATACTGGGTAATAGGGTCACAGGCTCTCGGGTCCCAGCCGGCGCTATGGAGGAGGTTGGGCGGGCTGTGGCTATTGCTGCCGCAGGCCAGCACTATTCTGAGGGGCATGTGGGGGGGGGGAAAGGTTCTGCCGGGGGGGTTGGCCCGGGGGGGGGCATGCTGCTGGACGGCTGGGTCTGCAGGCTGGCATAAGCCAGTGCTGCTGCTAGAGGAAGCCTGAGGAGGGGTGGTCCAGAAGCTGTATACTTCTGGCCAACCTCCTGGCTGGGCAGGCGGCAGGGGTGTTGTCGCACGGGAAAAAGATTCAGGGCAGGAGCCTCATACCCAGTGATAACCCTGTTTGACAACAGCCAAACTTTGTTGACCTTCCAGGCTTGCTACAAGGTCTTTCTGGCTATGTCTACACTTGTTAATTTAAGTCGACAGGGACCCTGGCAGGGCATAGGGGCGCCCTGTGGGGGGGTATGCCAGGCTGTGGCTGTGCCAGCCACCCTGGCAGGGAGGGCAGTGGGGAAGCCCTGGAGACCCCTAAGTTGACTTAGAGTCGACTTAGGGCTACTCCACATCTACACTGGTTTAAGTCGACTTTCTAAAGTCAACTAAAGCAGTTTCCCACACTTACGGTTACCCACAACATTCTCGTTGGCAAGTTAAGGAAGTATGGGTTGGATGAGTGAACCGTAAGGTGGATCGAAAACTGGTTAGATCAACGGGCTCAGCGGGTAGGAATCAATGGCTCGATGTCTGGTTGGCAACCGGTAACGAGTGGAGTGCCCCAGGGGTCGGTCCTGGGGCCGGTTCTATTCAACATCTTCATTAATGATCTTGATGATGGAATAGACTGCGTGCTTAGTAAGTTTGCGGATGACACCAAGTTGGGGGGAATGGTAGATACTCTGGAGGGCAGGGACAGGATCCAGAGAGAGTTGGACAAATTGGAACACTGGGCCGAAAGAAACCTCATGAGGTTCAACAAAGACAAGTGCAAAGTCCTGCACTTAGGACGGAAAAATCCCATGCACTGCTACAGGCTGGGGACCGATCAGCTAAGTAGCAGCGCTGTAGAAAAGGACCTGGGAGTTATGGTGGACGGGAAGATGAATATGAGCCAACAGTGTGCCCTTGTTGCCAAAAAGGCCAATGGCATATTAGGCTGCATCAGTAGGAGTATTGCCAGCAGATCGAGGGATGTGATAATTCCCCTGTATTCGACACTGGTCAGGCCGCATCTGGAGTACTGTGTCCAGTTTTGGGCTCCCCACTACAGAAAGGATGTGGACAAATTAGAAAGAGTCCAGCGGAGGGCAACAAAAATGATTAGGGGGCTGGGGCACATGACTTATGAGGAGAGACTGAAGGAACTAGGCTTATTTAGTCTAGAGAAGAGAAGACTGAGGGGAGATTTGATAGCAACCTTCAACTACTTGAAGGGGTGCTCCAAAGAGGAGGGAGCTAGGCTGTTCTCGGTGGTAACAGAGGACAGAACAAGGAGCAATGGTTTCAAATTACAGCTGGGGAGGTCAAGGTTGGATATTAGGAAAAACTTTCTCACGAGGAGGGTGGTGAAGCATTGGAATGGGCTATCTAGGGAGGTGGTAGAATCTTCATCTTTGGAGATTTTTAAGGCTCGGTTAGACAAAACTCTGGCTGGGATAATTTAGGGGGAGTGGTCCTGCTTTTTAGCAGGGGGTTGGACTAGATGACCTCGTGAGGTCCCTTCCAACCCTATTATTCTATGATTCTATGATTCTATGATAAAAGGAGGTTTTACAAAGTCGACTTAATTTTTCCTTAAGTCGACTTAAGCAGATGCTTTTAGTCGATTTAAGGAAAGTGTAGTATAGATGCCAAGTAAATTAAGTCGACTTAAGCAAGCTTAAATTGACTTAATTTACAAGTGTAGATGCACTCTCTGTGAGGTGTTGGGTTGAGTTGGTTAATTGGGAAGGGTTTGGTTCTTTGTGTGCTAAGTATTTGATTGATGGTGGTGGGTTGAGTAAATTAAGATGCAGGTGTATTTTTAAAGAAAATTGTCCGAGGACAAATCTATTCTGTATTTATTTCATTATATGTAATAAATTCCTCTTATAAACCTCCAGTCATTTAATATTCTCACATGTAGTACTGCACCATGAAAATTAGGAAACGTTCCATCAGTACAGACTGGTAGAAGACAGGCACCCAACATACCCAACCTACAAGGCACTCCCCCCCACCACACACACACACACCTCAGAACTGCCTATCTGCAAGTGAACATTTCAGCATGTTGAAATGTCAAAATCACAGTGAGACTGGTAATAGTAGTGATAACTATTAAAAGACACCTACTTATATGTGGTTTAATTTGTTTAAGAGCCCATATAGGTTATGTAAAACAATCTTTGAGCAGGTGTTTTAGAACTAACAGGAAAACACTTTACTCTTCATCTTTAAATTATATCTGCATTAAAAAGTTCCAGTTAGTAGCAAAATAAAATCTGAGATGGGGTCACAAAGTCATAAACACAGACTGACACAGAGACATGCAATGAAATTAAACAAAAAACTCACTTCCTTGACTTTTCAGGAATAAGCTCAATGGATATTAAACAAATATATTAAGCGCCCTAGTGCTTCATTCTCAACTATGCATAGTGTCTTAAAACATTTTAAGCTAGCAACTAACATAGTACATAAGTAACACAGTTAAAAAAGTTAAACAGCAGAAGAAATAAACAACGACTTCTGTGGCACTTTAAAAGACTAACCAATTTATTTATCGCATGAGCTTTCATGGGAGAAAATCCCACTTTTTCAGATGTTTTGAAAATGGGGACCTTAAAAGCATCTGACGAAGTGGAAAGCTCTTGCGATAAATAAATTGGTTAAGTCTTTAAAAGTGCCACAGGTCTCCTTGTTTGATTTGCTGAATTAGACTAACATGGCTAATGGGAATGTATACGTTGTAGAGCTCCCCAGGCTGTTTAGGCAATATAACACAATTGTGGAAATGAAATAAATCCCTATCAGAGATGCAAAACAAAATAAACAAGGAGTCTTGTGGCACTTTTAAAGGATACCCCTTTGGAATTTGTAGCGAAGCACTCATCCTGGCCTGCATGAGTATCAATTGACATACCTGTGCTAGGAGACAATGCAAGCAACCCAGCATTTCATTACAACGCTGAAGGGTTCTGAGGTGTTGAAGCTCCCAGATTATCATGGGTACTAGCGAGTTTTCACACCTGATAATGAACTCATTGCTTCACAAGTTCCAAAGTGGTAGCCATAGCCCTGTTAGTTGAAGTCTGCAAAACAAACAAGGAGTTTTGATTTGCTGTTACAGCCTGACCTGATCCTGTGTCATATACTGGTCCACAGTGGCAGGGGGCTCAGCATTTGCCGCATTGTACCTGGTACAATGAGGGCTGATCAGGACAGGGACACTGGCAGAGCATAGGAACGGGGTGGGCAAGGCTCTGTCCTGCCCTGTGAGGGGGCACGCCACACTCTGCCTATGCCAGCCACCCTGGCAGTGGGGGAGGGCAGTGGGGGAGCCCTGGAGCCCTTTAAATTAACTTTAAGTCGATTTAGGGCTAATCTGCGTCCACACTGGCTAAGTCAACTTTATAAAGTTGATTTAGCCAGTAAAGTCGACTTTAAACAAAATTTTATAAAGTCTACTTTAAATTTCCTTAAGTTGACTTAAGCAGCAGTCAATTTAAGTCAATTTAAGGAAATTGTAGTGTAGACGCAGATTAAATGAAGTCAATTTAAGCAAGCTTAAATCGACTTAATTTGTATGTGTAGACGCATCCACTGTGCTTAAGTTGAGCTAAGGAATCGGCTTAAGGGTTTGGTTGACCTAACTGGCGGCTCTTACTAAGTCAACCTAAGCTTTCATTAAGTCAATTTAAGGAATTTCTTAAGTCGACTTGAAAGTCCAGTGTGGATGGGGAGTAATTTAGGTCGACTTAAGGCTACTTAAGTCGACCTAAATTGCCAGTGTAGACATACCCTAAAAGTGCACAGGACTCTTTGCTTGTTCTTCATTGCTTCATGTTCACCTTTGTACTGTCCACTTTTTCAAATGTGATTCAGATGTTACCAAAAGGAAGAGTCCTATGGCACTTTTAAAGACTAACATAATTAAAACTCCACAGGATCCCGGATTTATGCTCCCCACTAGGCCAATGACCCTCCCTGGCTTGGAAAGTGCCCTCTCCCCACTATTTCCCCTTCCCTTAGGCCCTGCACTTCTCCCTCAGCCCAGCACCTGGCCCCATCCACCCTGCTCCTGTCTCTCAAGGCCCCCTCTGCCTGGCACCTGGCCCTCGAGCCCCATTTGGCTTCCTAGCCTCTTCCCCTGCCCCAAGCCCATGCCCATAGCATCCAGCACTCAAGCCCTCCCAGGCCCGCACACGACTTACCTTACTTTGCTGCTGGAGAGCTGCCAGACCAGACGCCGACCCTGCTCCCTCCCCCTCCCAGTTTCACATTCCTGCCTCTGTTGCGCAGGAGGGGGCAGGAGATTTGAAAAGGCACAACCAGCCCCACCTGCCAGCTGGACCTGGAGCACTGGCCAGCACTGTCAGCAAGTCCCTACAGCAAGGCCGGATTTTTGGGGGGGGCCACAGGGCCCCCTTTTAGGCCGAGGCCAGGGGCTTAAGCCCTTAAAACCCTGCAGTAATCTGGCCCTGCTTCCCAGTGATGAATTATTTGAAAGTCAGAGGAAAGATCAGTTGCCTTTTTTGGAATCTGAGTGTGGTGGAAACCTCTCTCCTGCATGAACACACATTTGTCCTGGTATAATAGAACGTAAGCCACATTCAGGAAGACGAGGTAGGAAGCAAGTGGTCATGATATTGCCAGCTTCCAAGAGTGTTACATGGGCAGGAACAAAGTCAGCTTTAAGTTCCAGCAGAGACTCAATGGCTATGTCTACATTAGAAAAAGTTAGGTCGACTTTGTTAAGTCGACTTAATAAGGTTGACTTTAAGTCGACTTAAAGTCGACCTTATTAAAGTCGACTTAACAAAGTGGACTAAGTTGACTTAGCTTTAAGTTGACTTAGTCCACTTTGTTAAGTCGATCTAACCACCCTTAAGTTGACTTAATAAAGTCGACTTAAGGGTTACTCCATGTCCACACCGTCCTTAAGTCGACGTAAGGAGTCAACTTAAGGGTTAAGTCGACCTAATGAGTGGTATTAACAAAGTCGACTTAAGCTTTCATTAAGTCAACTTAAATTGCCAGTGTAGACGTAGCTAATGAGAGCTATACACTTAGATACAGAAGTGCATTGTTCTATTCTTGAAATTTAGTTCTGCATTTGATTCTTTAGCATACAAGAAGCTGATACTCAATACTGTGTCTGTTAAACTCAACGTCAAAAGTAAAAGGGCCCCCAAGGAATCACTGATTCTTCTGGGTGCTTTGGCCATGACATTCCCTAGCTGCTCTTTAGAGATTGCCAGTGAGATCTGGATTGCCCAATCAAGTGGAGGTTGCAGAGAGTTGGTATCACTGCATGCAAATTCTCCAGGCATTTTACTGCTGCTGGGAGCCACACCCTGGCTTCCATGGATAGAAACCTGGGATAAAGTAGAGAAAAGCCAGAGCAAAATAAATTCTCATGGAGCATTTTCAGTTCTGGATTTCGTTCTCACATTAGAGAAGGTGTCACAGGGATGAGTGAATGTCGCTGTAGGAAACCAAAATGTTTAATTGATTGACCTTTTTTTAAAATGGCTTAATCTTAATATTATAGGAATGTTGAGGGCCAGAATCTTTGCTGGTGTAAATCAGCATAGCTCCATTGATTATGTGTATTTGTTTATGCCAGCAGAGCATCTGGCCCTGAACATTTTGCCTTTAGATATACATTGTTTTTCTACACGTAAATTGTCATGTGAAAAGTATACCTGCTTGATAATGGGTTTGTACTTGGTCTTGTAGTGTTTTTGACATGGGAAGCTCATCATGGAACACCTAAATACTACTTCCCCAAGTTCTCCTCAACACTCCTTTTTCAGATAAAACTCCCATTGGCTTCAGATGGGAGCCATGCCTGTGGAAGAAGTGTTGAATGGTACCCTTTCCAAGATGGGACCTGCAGCGAAGTCATGGTGCACAGCTACACCTTTTAAAAGATTAAATATATTATTATTAAGCCTGACAGTTTTAATAGATCAATAACAACATGGTATAGCATGACATACTCAGCAAAAATAATTTCTTTGGTGCATAAGCTTCACAGTTCCTGGCCTTGATGTTTATCAAGAGCTGTTTATAGGTTTGCATGAACTCCTTTATGAAGCACTTATTGATTAAGTGGTGATGCCTCCTGGTCCTTGGACATGGTTGACTATTTTTCAATTAAAATGAAAGAATATCTGTGTTTCAGGTTCATTTCGAGCAGTTCGAGTGTGGTGCAGTGAGAGATGCTGTGGTCCATGACATGTTGGGATTATTATGAACAAATACTCTACTTTGACTTCACCCGTTGGCCAAGAGCTTCATATGGTAGACAGCCAAGGACTGGACTCTTACTAATAGTGTAACAGGTAAGACTATTGAAATCAGTTCATTTATTGGCTTCTATTAACTGCAATTTTTCGTAGCATTATATATCGCTCTCCTGTTTGTTTGGTTTTTTTTATATTTTATACAACAGATGGCTACTTTTATAGTATTATCTCAGAGTGGTGTCTGTAGTTTAAATTAATCCTTCTATTTTCAAGGTGCAATAAGGCAAAGACCAGGCTTAAGATTCACATTAGATAAGTACAATAAAATTTTAATCGCATACCTCTGAACAACAGAGAAGAATACAAAGACATGCTTAGACATTCCATTTACAGTGTGTGGCTCTCTTAAATTGTGACTAAGCTCTTGTTTTTTCCATGAAACTGCATTAGAGTTGCTGATCTAGAATATTTGCACAATAATACGTGTGCCTTTTCTTTCTTTCTTTCTTTCTTTCTTTCTTTCTTTCTTTCTTTCTTTCTTTCTTTGACTGTGGGAATCCATTTTACGCAAACACAGATGCAAAGAGATGATTCAATTTAATTCCAAACACCTCACACATTACCTGACAAGGATTGCTTTCTTCAAAAGGAAAAATGTTTGTGACTTAATCAAAAGGGACTGACTCTGCTCTTTCTTACAGCAGTGTAAATCAAGAGGAGCTCTCCTGAACTCAGTGGCATTCTATTAGTCTGGAATCAATGGAAAGGGGGGCGAGCTTGGGCCTATGGAAGCTTAGAATGCCCAGTGTGTGTGTGTAGTGTATCAATAATTATTGCTGTCCATTGTCCATACAGAGATGGACCTGGTTCCACCTGTGCTTTAAAGTAAATCAGATTACTTTGTTTTACTTCAAGTGCCTGAGACCCCTTATTTACATTTAGGCAAGACTCCCTTGTGGTTAGCCCCGCCCCCCCAGGGCCATCTCTAGGGGGGAGGGGGGCCCAGGGCAAATCAGCCTAGGTGGGGCCCCCACCTCCCCACACTGGTGGGAAGTGTGGTGGGAGCGTGGCCTGCTCCACCACCCAGGGACCCCGGTCGCCTCCCCGGGGAGCCAGCCCTGGAAGCCGCAGCCACCTGCCAGGTGGTGGTGAGCCGCAGCCCTGGAGAGCCATGGCTGTGGCCCGGGGAGGCGACGCCATGGCCCGGGGAGGTGGGGAGCCGCGGCCCCGGCCCCAGGGAGTCGAGGCCGCGGCCCGGGACAGCAGCGAGCTGAGGCCGCGGACACAGCCCAGGGTGGTGGGGAACCATCCCCGGCCGAGGCTGCCGCCACCCCAGCCACAGCCAGGACACCAGGTGGCCGAGACCAGCCCAGAGGCCGGGATCCAAGCACCTGCCCTGCCCTGCCCCTGGACCTGCCTGCTCCTCCCTGAGGACGGGGAGCAGGGCCAGCCTAGGGGCCAGGGGAAGTGCTCCTGGCCTGCCCTGCTGCCTTCTGCTTCCTGAAGGCAGCGGGGAGCAGGGGGAAGCGCGGCTGTGCGGGGGTCGCGGCATGGGCCCCCACACTGCCCTGCTGTGAGCAGGACAGCGTGGGGTCCACGTTACCATGGGGCCCAGGGCGATCATCCCGTTCGCCCTCCCAAAGGACGGCCCTGGCCCCCCAGAGCTAATTTATCTCTCTGCTCAGAACTATGCATAGAAGTTAATTAACTTCACTTGACGCAAGCTGATGTGATGAGAGTCTATCAGCCACTGCTGAATGTGACCAAAATTAAGCTCATCTGCTGAGACTCCAAGCGTAATCTCAGTGGTTTGCTGGTTTGTCTCTCCCCACTGATTCTCTATATCTTCCTGTAGTCCCTTTCCTCCCCATGCAAGATTGTAGCTGAACCACAGTCTGGAAACCACTGACACCATGAACAAAGTGCCAGATGGCTTGGTGGAGATAGAGGCTTTCCTCTGTGGTACATAAAATCCCGTTTATTGACATTGGTTAAAGTCAGTGATAATCATCCTCTGTTTCATTCCCTGGTAAAAGAGATTGTAGGGATTCTTGGCCTGGGGTCATGCAAAGATGGCACGTCCAGGCACACCTGGATGACCTCGATGCAAAATCACAGGCCAAGAATCCCTACAGAGATCGCTTATGAATCTGTTACATTTTCTCGATGATGCTGTATATGTCTACTTTAACAGACATTGGCAGAAGAGTTATTTTTTGAGTAATGACAAGGGGGGGGCGGCTGTTGGTGTGGGGGAGAAACAGTCTGTTTGGTGTACATCAGTGTCTTGGAGATAAAAAACAGTAATTATAGCAAGAAGCGTCTTTGTAAATCTGATTATAAACCTAATTATATATTCAGAATGCCTGTCCTCTGAATTTCAAAATAATTATTTAATGAATATATTTGTTTCAAATATTTTCACCAAAACTGTGCTGCATGTGTTATACTTATTTACCTTGGCAGACTCAGAAGGAAGGAGAAAAGATAAAACCGATGACTGAAATAAAATGACAGTTTACAGTTTGAAGAGTAAATTGCATAGCTGAAATTCTTGTGATATGGTATTAAGGCAGTTTAATGCTGGTGCTCTCTGTTAAAAACAAAAACATGTTCTGTTTTAATTCTGGGCATCATGTACTGGTCATTCTCCCTAGCCTTAAGGTTACTTAATGCTAGGTGAAATCTAGGCTGACAGCATATGTCTGTCAGAGGCCTACTCCTTTTTTCCAGTTTTACTTTGGTATAGCTCTGCTGAAATACAGTTATACTGGTTTCAAACTGGGATTGGTGAACATTGGTGAACAGGACTGTGCATGCTAAAATAATCCTAATTTCCTACCCCCAAAATTTTTATCCACTTTAAGAAAATCCTTTTGAGAAATTTAATTCACAGACAAGATAGAGTGATGCAATTGTCAAGGCTGTATCCCCACTCTGGCACTTCAGCTATGTCTACACTAGAAAAGTTAAGTCCACTTTCTTAAGTTGACTTAATAAGGTCGAATTTATGTCAATTTAAAGTTGACCTTATTAAGTCAACTTAACAAAGTCATCATAACTTTTCTAGTGTACACAAAGCCCCTTGTCGACCTTATTAAGTCTTAACAAGGTCGATTTAGGTGCTAATCCCCATCCATACTGGCTTTAAGTCGACCTAAGGAGTGGACTTAAGGCTTAAGTCAGCCTAAAACCAGGTGTTATTAATTTGACTTAAGCTTTCCTTATTAAGTAAAATGCTTAAGTCAACTTAATAAAAGCCCAGTGTGGACGTGGCTTTGTTTAGGTCGACTTAAACCTCCTTCAGTCGACCTAAATTGCCAGTGTAGACAGATGCACACTTCGAGTGCAGAAGTGGGGGTCTTCAAAAGGCCTTAAAAACCACTGGCCCTAAAGTCTTGTCCTAAAACTCTCCTAGGCTACTAATTTCCTGGCCTTGGAGTGGTATTGCTGCCACCACACAAATGCAAAACCTCTTGAAAACCCAGGAAGGTGCACTGGGAATTCCTTCTTGTGAGGTACCCTCAATCACCTCTATTCCTCCCTCAGGAGAGCAATTGAACACCAGCTGTGATATCAGCTGAAAATAGAACTGATTTCCCTTTAGTAGTTGACTGTGCCGTCTGAGGCACATGCACATAAAAACCTCTTGCTTTTCAGGACACAGACACAAAACTCACATTAAAAGAATAAATGTTCTTTAATTAAAAGGACAGCTAAGAAACACAGAGAGTTGCTTCTCTGGGATTTAACTTGGATAGTTACAGGATGGGGGGTACACGTGCTCAGCACAGAAGAATCAAAAAAAGAACCAAAACAAATAAAATCCCCTGAAGGCATCTAGCTAAACATGTCCTGTTCTACTCTGGCATGGCCAATTACAGATCTGAGCCTTTCTTAAGAACAGCTGCCTGGCCTCCTCCTGCTCCTTCCAGGACCTCTGCCGCAACCAAACAGGAACTAGGCAGAGCTGCTGCTGCTCCAATTCAAAAACCTGCACTAGTGCACTCTGTTTCTATTGGCTCTCTTGGGACTTCTCTAGGACTCATTGTTAACCCTTTCCCCCCAGGTTACTACAGCAAGCATGAATTACTATGATTTATAGTCGAAAATGTTGTGTAGGATATGGCACGTGACAAGGCTACAAATAGATACATTGAATTCTCCTTTCTAGCACCTCCTGAAATTTACTAGTTTTCACTTGCCTTCCACTCCCATCCTCTCTTGCCTACATTGTATAAACAAAATATACTTTAAAGCTGTAAAATATATTTTAAAAGATCCTGGAAATAAGATCAGCCCATATGTCTTCTGTTAATCCTCACCTATCGTCCTCATATCCAAACATTGTCTGGTTGCTGATTTTACTCAGGAACCCATGCAATAAGAGTCCTATTGACTCCACACTGAAATCACGGTACCTTTATGTGTCTGTAATCCTATGGTGCATTGAAATGACATAATGCTAAATCTAGGTAGGATTTGCCCCTCAGAAACAGTACATTTAGCACACAATTTGTATTAAGAGGCAAATCTTGCTTCTGGCTCAGGGCCCGAGTCGCCAGATTGCATATTGATGGAGGAATTTAGATGGATTCTACAGGGCCATGAGGCCATCTTTCCCCCCAATGCCTTGGATCAACCACAAGTGAGTGTTCAGTGGCTGCTAAAGCAATTTCAGGGTTTAAAACCAGTGGCATAGCAGTGGGGGGAGGGGACCAAGACCCCGGCACCAGGCTTCACGGGCTGCCAGTTGGTGGGGAGAGACTGCAAGGCGTGGAGTGGCATGGGACACCCAGGGGGAGCACAGATGTGGGCTTGCCCCCAGGTGCTGGAGGGCACTAGACACCTTCGCTACACCACTGCTTACAACAGACTGTCTGGCTTTTGCCGCACTCCTCAATGGGTGATTTCCAGTGCATCTACTATCTCATGCTCTTCCACATCCCACCTCCAAATCACCCTCCTCTGCTGATATGGAAATAACCTGCAGTGCTAGAGGAACTATATAAACTCCAGATAATCTCCTAACATCTCCCAACTCCTTTGCACAGTAGAAACATATATTTGTCATAGTAGTCAAGGCCCCTGAATATCATGCAAGGATGGGAATATGCTAGGCCTCCACATCTAGAACTCATGTTTTTATAGGAGCCTGCTCTCTTCTCAGTGCTTAGGGGTGTGGGAGTGTTACATGAATGCCCTATACTAAAACCTCTTATGTGTTTGCTTGATTTTTTTTATTTATTTTTTTTGGAAAGGGGCAATTTTGCAATTGATTATACAACTATCCCGCTTTTCCTCTCATTTACTAGTGGCACCTGCTACTGTCTCAGAGGTTAAGGTTGTGTGGATACTGAGACAGTCACAGACTGTAATACAGCATCTGACTGTTTAGATATGTTTTGATTCTATTCCATCCTCTATGAATATCCTATGAAAACAAACATCAGCCTCAGTACCATGGCTATCCCTAGTTTATCTCTACCCAAAGGGCCTCAGGTTACCCCTTACACCCATGCACCCATCCTTACAGAATTAATGTTAACAACTGTTGTAATGTCATTATGAATTTCACAATATTTGGTGGTTTTCTGAATGTCCCAGCTCCTAGATTCCTGTGAATACATGAGAATCTCAGCCTCCTTTTATTAAAAGGAAGTTTCAAGTGGAAAGCTTGAAAATGTGATCTGAGTATATCCTGCAGGCTCATAAACTATTAGGTAAATAAAATGAACCCAAAATGTAATTTTTTTTAAAAATCCCAGGATATTGGGTGGCTTGGCTCTAAATTTTTTGAACACTTGGAGTTGAAAACATTGACGTTACCTTATTGTAGATAGGCAGTTCCCTTTGATTCCTCCCCCTAGCATTCTGTAGTCATTGGCTTTAATTTACTAGTCCCTTTGGGTGCGTCTACACTTATAAATTAAGACGACTTAAGCAGGCTTAAATTGATTTAATTTAATCCATGTCTACACTGGGTTTTCCTTAATTTGACTTATGCTGGTCCTTAAGTCGAAATAAGGAAAAACTAGTTTGAATTAATAACACCTCATTATAATTCGAACTAGTGTCTAAGTCGACTTTAATAAGTCAATTTAGCCAGTGTAGATGCCCTAAGTCGACTTGGGGGGACAAGGGAGCACCACATGGCTCTCTGGTAGAAGGGAGCCACCGTGGCTCCCTTGTCCTCTGGGGAGCGCCTGCTCCCTTCTCTCCAGACCCGCGGCTTCCCTGCCAGGGGAGCCGCAGTCCCGGAGAGAAGGGCTCCCCAGCCAGGGCTCCAGCGGGAGGGGATCCCCCACTGGAACCCTGGCTGGAGATCCCGGGAGGCAGGTGGCTGGTCCCAGCAGAGCCAACCACGCACCAGCTCGCTCTGCTGGGACCAGCAAGCCGCCCGCCGCTTCTTGATCCCGGCAGAGCCAGCTGTGTGCCAGCTGTCTCTGCCGGGATGAGCTGTGAGCGGCTTCTCGGTCCGGGGACAGCCAGCTTTGCAGGGCTGGCACTTCCGGGACGAGCCGCCCGGCTTCTTGTCCTGGGGAGAGCCCCGACCTATCAGTCGACTTAGAGAGTGTAGTGTAGACTGTCTAAGTCGACTTAACAGGACCACCTTTAAGTCGACTGAAGAGTCCTGTGTGGACTCTCTAAATCGACTTAATAAGGTCAACTTAGTAAAGTCGACCTAAATTCCTAAGTGTAGACATAGCCTTTTTGGGTATTTGGAGATAAAAATAGCAAGTATTTTTCCCTGTAAATCTTGATAAGAATCTTTAGGAGGCCTCTGAATAACATGGAGTGTCATCCATTCTGCATCAGCACAGTAGGAGTGGGGAAAACATTCCTCCTCACCCTGCTGCACTGACTCTTTAATGCTAGGGAGGGAAGGAAGGTGCCCAGGAGTGCACTGGTCCATTGAGTGTGATTTTCCTAAGAGTTCAGTGTTCTCTGAAGAGGGTCTCTGCTTCAGATTGTTTAAGAGCCAATACAAGAAGAATGTGCTACAGTTCAGGGCAGCTAAACCTGTATTCCCCCTTTGTGATCAGTAAAGGCATCCACACTCAGCTTTCGAACTTTCCCAGCCATCACTTCTCTTGGACAGAGACCCACTTCTCTCCCCCACTCCGCAATAGCAGTATTTCCAGGATGCACCATTCTGTACCTACCCTGTGAATTCCCCAGTGATGTAGATTGCCTCAGCAGGATTGCTTTGCCTTCCCCTCAGAGTCAGTCTATAAATAGTGTGATTCCCTACAGTGAAGTCATCACACAGGTTTTTCTAAGCAAGCACATTTATTTTAAGGTAAAAGTATTACAGAGAAAACATATTAAAACTTGTGTTAAGAAGAATACCAGAGATCACACCAACCTTGGCATGGGATCTAGCAGATGATCAGTCCTTCATACCCCATTGTTCCCCCAAACTGTACCCCAAGGGGTCGGTTCATGTGGATTTACCAGGCACAGTCAAGGACCATTGAAAAGATGGATGATTTGTATTGAATGCCAGGGTGAATAACCCCAACCAAGCAAAGCAAAGTAATAAGTGGTGAGAGCTTGCGTCTCTTCTGCAGCCAGGGACCCCTGATGACTGCAGACAACCCTGAGGAGGTTCCGAAGGCATCTTGGCCCTAGGTTACTGAGGCAGCCTGGTCCATGATCCTATGGTGAAATCCAACAGGTTCCGACAGACTAGGATAACATGTAGCATTTCAGGAGAAGGCAGGGTGATCAAGCCGCTTTCCCTTCACATGCTCAGCCCCAAGGCTGAGGTAGCAAAGAAGAAAAACAGATAAGAGGCACAGCCAAGCCTTCAAAAAAAGCAAATAATCTTATTATCAGGCCCCAGCCGGTTCCCACAGGAGACTGGCTCCAGCTGGTGCTTTGGGCAAGAAGCCCAGCATCAGTTCATGGTCGGGTTGCTCATGGGAGGGAGGGTTGTGGGCGCCATCTAGCTGTCCGTCACAAAATCTTCTGCTTTGACCCTACACCATGCCTCTGAGAGTCCTTCTTTCATTCAGTTGGGGCCTCTGACCTTGTACTTGTGTAAGAGGTGCTCGGTAGACAATGGGTTTCTTCTCAGGATGCATCTTCAAAAGGATGCGTCTGGAGGTGAAACTATGCCTTTTCTCCTTCCAGGTATTTTCTAGGAATACCACTTAACTTTGTCTAGCACATTGTTGCAAAGAGTCCTTTGAACTTCATAACACTTCCCAAGGTTTACGTGATTAACATCTCCTAGACAAGTTACATGTAATCACTCAATAGCATACAGACATTTGCATTTTTAATTCAATGATTTCCTAAAGTACTTGAATTCAATAAGGTTTGTGCAGGATATTGCAGGTAATTACCATATCTTTCAGATTCCCCTACCACTTCATGTCAGAATGGGGTGAGGTGGCCACTCTAACCTTAAGGCTTAGCTGGGTGGGGCAGAGGGTGGAAAGGAGGCATTGAGCCACAGTCCGGCCTCCTAGCCCCTTGGAAAATGGGAATCTCAGGGGGAAGGGATCTTGACTTCTGAATCCAAGAAAAGTGATGTGGGGTCTTTTGGAAGGAAGCCTTCTTTATTCTTCCTCACACTTAAATGGCACAAAGAAAGACAAGGTGGAATCTCTGGAGAGGTCCCCTTTTCTCCTGCTTCCTAGTTGAATCAGAATATGGAGGATGCTTAGGAGAAGTCTTCCTCCAAATTACCCCCAGTTTCATTATGAGAGGAGGGAGAGTGGGGCCAGCTGCCCTGGGAGGACTGATTGGGGTTTCTTTAGTTCTACTTGGACTGAAAAGAGGTAAGGTGGAGATACAGTAGATGGGCACTGCTCAGAAATCCCATGATAGCTCAAGTCTGCTGCTAGTTACAGACCTGCAAGCTTCACCCAGGGGTTGGGCCAGCAAACCCAGCTATCACAAAGACTAGCTAAAGTTATTCAAACATATCTGTGTGGCTGGTGCTCGCGTTATCTAGAAAACTAAATACCGGCTTTCTCCATTCCTCATGATTGCTACTATCATCCTTTACCTATGTGATTTAAAAAAAAAAACCCAAAACCTCTTTAAATACATCTTTGCAGAAAGTCCATATCAGTTTGGAACAGGTCAGTTTCCAATCCTTGCACCTCTTAAAAATTCTCACAATATGTATTTACTTGAAATGAAATCTCACGATCCTGTTCCTGAAATTTATGTCTCAATTAAAAATGGGGAAGCTTCTTCACAACTTTATTTCTCTTATGGGGCTTTTATCTTTCAAGTTTTATCCATCTATTTATCATTTAATCATCTCATCAATCATTAAATTCAACTCTTGAGCAAGCTCAGCACGCAGAGGAGGAAGTATTACATGAAGAGAAAGGGAATGCATTTGACACCAACATGTTCACAAATAAAACTAATTAAGCTACTGTGGAAAGTTACATAGATTGTTTTAGTCTCAGAGCTCTTCTGCAAAGACTGGGTAAGGCGTGTCCTAGTGGAAAAGAAAAAGAAAAAAACCCTGAATTGCTATTAGAAACTCAGATGCATCCTAAGCCTTGGATCTGAATAACTCTACATTTTGGAGTTGTTTGAAATCTGAACCCTATCTGAATTTTGTTCTGTACCTAGGAAAAGGCAAATAAGATCTTGATCTTTTAGGAACAAAGCTGAAGTCAGGATGTTTGGATAATGTCCTCTCAGCTTCTCCAAAACCTCTCTTCATTTCTTGTTTCTGGCCAGTACTATAGTAGGATTGTCAAAAATATCCTCAAATTCCAAAGGGGTAGCCGTGTTAGTCTATTGTAGAAAGACAACAGAGTCTTGTGGCACTTTTAAAGACTAACAGATTTATTAATCGCATGAGCTATATTTCCAACCTCACCAAGAGCAAGATTTCAAGATCGTATTTGTAGAGCGCAGAGGATCAGAAAATCATCTAATTGTTTGGATTATTATCCATAATGAATTACATCTTTGAACCTTTTGGGGTTCAGTTGTCTCTTTAGAATAATGGCATCTTTTTCTTCATTTGGGATTTACGTAGTATTGGATTATTCCCCTCTCCTTACCAGTACACTCTTAATTGACTAAAATATTGTATCACCCTAATGAGAGACACACTTTACTCTTGCCTCAGTACACAAGAAAAGTTTCAGCCGGATGGGATGAAAATGAAAGACCAATAGAATACGATTGCTATGATGTATCTTGATGATATTGTTTTTAATTCAGGGTATGTTTTTGTTCCCATTAGAAACTAGAAAAGAAAATGATTGGCCATCAGTATATATTGAGCTAAAAATCAGTTTCTTATAAAGTTTCTAATCCAGACTTGCAAAATAGTTCATGGTCTGTCAAGTAAATAAGATACATTTTAAGAAGTCCCTAAGTATGTATTTGGAATGAAAGGTCTTAGCAGGCAAAGAAATGTCTTTTAAAATGTCCTTTGGCTTGTCAGATGAAATATAATACATGTTTTAAAAATGATATGAATTCTGAAAGGTTTTTTATTATTAACATTTTATTATTGAAAACAAAACAAATTCAGATAGGAACAGTATTAAACACACTTGCATTATAATTATATGTATGTGTTGTCTCAAGCCTAGTAATTCAGAATTAATGCATTTATTTAGTCCATTCACCTTATCTAGGAATTGCAGAAGATGCCTTAAGACTTTCTTATAGGTCTCAGGATGGTGGGATGATATTATAGATCATACTACCTTGGTAGGATGGGATTAGTTAAGGATGAACTTCAACCTGTGGGCCAAAAATGGGTCTCAGTAATGAATAGGAATTACTTGCATGGAGTGAAGACAGAGTGATGCAACATTGTAAATCCAAGTCTCAACTGCCTGAATTTCCATTAGGTCTAGTATCTCTCTTTAATGAACACAACAATATAGATTTTGAAGGTTTGTGAGTGAATTATGATGTGTAGTGAAAACATTTCTTATGTTATCTAAATTTCGTAAAACTCATCTAAACCGGAATTTGCTACCTTTAAATTCAGATTGGTCCTGCCATCCCCATTGGCCATCTGGCTTTTTAGCCAAGCTAATCTGCTTTTATCCACTTAATTTAATGTATTGTTTAATGCAATATTGGCTAGAATGTGCCACTTTTTCTTTCTCTAGTAATTTACTTTGCAAGTAAATGCATTCAAATGAACGAGACTATTAAAACAGTAAGCTGCTACATAGTGTGAATAAAGGTGGCAAAATCTCACACTAAATCTAGCTAATCTATTCAATATGCTCATCATCATAGTAGGTAAGAGTCATCTATTTTGAAAACACTATGCACAGATAACACCACTATTGGTTCTGCCAACAAAGCCCTCCACTTCCCTTCATTTTAGACATCATCTCAATTTAGATCACATTTGGTGGTTTGCTGCTACCTTAGTTTTGACACTGCCATTATTTTTGACTATTGAGTAATCCTACTGAAATCGAATGAGTAAACTGCCACTACTCTTAAACCTTAATTTATACCTTACTGTGCTGCTGACATACAGACAGTCCACTTCTTCTGTTGATTCCAGTGGTTTGCTAGTTCTTGCTAGCTAATGCCACCATCTTCAATATGCTCTGTCAGTGCCTTCTTCCAATTCTTCCTTGGCCTTCCTCATATTCTCTTTCCTTCCTTGGGCACCCAGGTCAATTCTTGCTTAGCATGTCTCCCATATTCGATTCAGTATATATGTTCCAGCCATCTGAACCTTCTTTGCTAGTATTTTCTAGAATGTTATTTAATCTTTTCAAGAAATATGTAGTATCTTTGCAACCATCTGTGATGGTGTGATGGGCAACTGCCAATGTTTTTGTTAGACGCTGTCACTGTGTCAAGTTTCTGCTGCACACACTATCATACTATGCATACAATTTCACGGTATAATCTGACCTTTAGTTTGGTGTGGAGATCTGTTAGACCAGATGTTGTTCATTTTCCCAAAAGTAGTGTTTGCTTTTCCTAATCTCATATGAATATCTTCATTGTAGCCACCTTCAAATGTCATCATACTCCCCAGAGAGTGGAACTCTTTAATCTGCTTTATTTCTTTTACCATCCAAATCGACATGTGCATCTGTTGTCCAGTTTCCTATCTTCATAACATGGTTTTCACTGCATTTATTTTCAGTCCATATTTTTGCTGTTTCCTGATCTACCATTAATGAAAGGCCAGTCATTTTTTTCCCCATCATATTTAAACAATGTCATCGACAAAGTCAAGGTCAGATAACTCATCTCCATTAACCTATTTTGCACTACTGACAATGCCTATTTTTTGCCTGCTTCATCACCCCATCTATTGCTAAAGCAAAGATGATTGGTGATTACATGTGCCCTTGTCTAACTCCAGTCACAATATTGAACCACTCATCTAAGCCTGTATCCAATCATACTAGCCATCTACATTCATCGTATAAACTTATTGGCTATGTCTACACTTACCAAAGTTAGTTAGAATTAGTTAATTCGAACTAACTAATTAGAACTAATTTTAGTTAGTTGAAATTAACTTAATTCGAACTAGCATGGCCCCACTGGAATTTTAGTTCGAACTAAGCAAGTGCCATGCATGGCACTTGCTTAGTTCGAATTAGTCAGTTGCATTAAGCTCAATGTGCCGGTTAGCACGAACTAAACAGTTAGTTTGAACTAATATGGCCACATTGACTTAATATAAACTAACTAATTCGAATTAAGGATTAGTTCGAAAGGTATAATCAAATTTATTAGTTCAAATTAAGGAAGGCCTTAATTCAAACTAATGAAAGCCTAGTGTGGCCAAGGCTTAAGTTAGTTCGAATTAAGCTTCCTTAATTCAGACTAACTTGCCAGTATAGATATAGCCATTGTATTTATCAGCTTGTCTGGTGTCCCATAGGTTTTAACACTATTCCACAGGTTCTCCCTGCAGATGCTATCAAAACTTTCTTAAAAATCAATGAAGATTATTAAGGGTTTTTGCTAAGCAGTAGCTTTTTTCCTAATGTATGTGACTTGGTTGTACAGGTCAGCAACAACTCTAGTGACTAGGAAGGAGTCATGGTGGACACAGCAATGGAAGCATCTGAACGGATAATGCTCCTGAATGATACTCTGTGTCACAAACACTCTAAAGAAAGGAGGCAGTCTCTTCCAGCACAAGAGAATTCACAAATTTGTATGGACATCACCAGAAAATAATGAGAGTTAACCAGATAGACTATGTGTGTATATCTACAAGATGGGCATCTTCTCTGAGGGGTGTCATAGTTTGCAGAGGAGCAGATGTTGGCTCAGAACATGATCTTTTAATGGCAACATTATAACTTAAGATCAGACAGAGAAGAAGTGTTCTAGTAGTAAAGATGTTCATTGGCAAAGAAATGTAGAATAGATTCCAGACTGTAGTTAACACAGTAGAGGAAGTAGTGGATCGTTGAAGAGAGTGGAAAAAAAGATGCATGGATAACATCTGGAACATGGGCAATGACTGACTAGTGAATAGGTCTGAAGGCAGAAGAGGAACAGTACAAGACACAGGCAGAATTCTTAGAGGTAGATCCAAGATACATAGAAAAGGACAAAGAAATAAAGATAAAAATGCTTGGGTCCAAAAGAGGGCTGCAAAGGTAAAAGAAACAGTGCTGTGGGAGTTTTCAAGCAGCTCTATAGAACCTCTGCGGAGGAGCCAGACCATCACAGATAATGTCCATCAGGGATTCTCAAGGAGAGATGCCGAAAACATATGAAGAAAAAGCCATATGTTGGGAAAATCTCCATTCCATATTCAATTGCTAAAGCCGAAAATCATGCACAAATTCAGAAAAATGTGCCTGCTAAATTAGAAATAGAAAAGGGACCACCAACACCTAATGAAATTAAGGCAGCCGTCAAAGGCCTCAAATAAGGAAATGCAAATCGATGAAAGAAAAGTGCCACGAGACTGGAAATATGCTGTCACTGTGTCATTGCCAACAGGAGAGTCATCTCTGTGCATGAACTGGAGTGGTCTTGTACTGCTAGCGATCAAAGGCAATGTATCATTATGCTTGAAAAGAATGAAGAAGGCAGTGGATGAAATATTACAAGACAAACAGACTGGATGCCATCCGGGTAGATCATGTTGTGAATAAATGGTCACTCTTCGATAAATCATCAAAAAAAGGACCCCCTCCCTTTCCTTAAGCAGATATCAGCATGGCTGTGGGCTCAGTGTGGTGTTTTTGTGACTAAGTAGATAAAAATGTACTTAAACATATGCATACCCCTATTTGACATTACAGACCAAAAATTGCAATGATATATTTTGCTGGGGTTTCAGAGTAGCTGTAGGTGAACCTCAGTCCTTCCCTGTCTACTTCTCATATTGTAAAATGCAGTACAATAGTAATTACATTCTAAATTAGAAGAAGAAAAAATGACTCATAGTAACTAATTCTTGGAAATTGCAAGACTGAGCCTATTACTGTTTTTCTACCCTAGATCTGTTCTGGTAGAGTACCTGGGCAGGTCAGATTTCTTACTGCATTTTGGGAATTCTTCTGCCCCTTTCATTACATTAGTTCTGCTGCTGCTTCACGTAGTGGAGCTAAAGATTTATGGAATTGTTTTGTAACTGGCATATGCTCTTCTCTCAGATAAACCACACAGTGCATTAATTTTTTACTAGATTTAAATATGGGAAAGAATAGCTAGATTCAGTCTAAGTGCTCACTTTACTGTGTTGTAACTTAAAACTGATCCCTGTTGTCTTTGAATGGCGAACTCTTTGGAATGGAGGAAGGAAGGAAGCAAGGAAGCAAGGAAGGAAGGTAGGTGTGCCAGGAACATGCAGCCTCTACAGTTTATGAAATGCAAACATTTGGTAATGGTGCTTTTTATTTCAGGGAGGATGAGAGGTTGGCTATGAGAAAATACATTCACACTGAGATTGCGCAGCCCAGGCTAGTGCTTAGGTAAACTAGGTTGAGTAAAAAACTATCTGAAATGGCAGCCACTAACCAAACTGTCAGACAAGTGCCTCTGCATTTTTTGTTTTCAGACCCTGAACCAGATACATGAATACTGAGGGGGAGTCTTTTCAAAGTTAAATGTGAGCAAATGCACTCATATCTATGTATGCATTTAACACGCTCACAAGCATCCAATGTGCATATACAAATCATATATTTATTCAAGCATGTCACCACCTAGGAAACTCACTGGCTATTTGTTTATGCAAATACTTTATATGTGCCCCTCCAAAGGGATTTGCGCACACAATTGGGTGTACGTTAAGGTGTGGACTAACTGCACACACTGCACTCTGAAAGTCTGGACCTGAAATAGCAGGAAATGGGCTATGTTCTCATGTCACTGCTAATCAGAATTATTCAGAGCTCAGCGGTTTTGGGTTTGAAAAGTTTTCTTTCAAACTTTTCCAGTGTTTCAGAAGGGTAGCCGCGTTAGACTGTTTTAAGCAAATGATGAGGAGATGCATCTGATGAAGTAGGTTCTAGACCACAAAAGTTTATGCCCCCTCCAAAAATTTTTAGTTAGTCTCTAAAGCTGTGTCTACACTACAAAAATGTGTCGACATATTTTATGTCAAATCTCAGCTGCCACTATAATTATGGCTGACCTCCACACGGCCATCCTTCAGTCGGTGGAGTGCGTCCTCACTAGGACCACTTCCACCAACCTAAGTGGAAGTGTGGGGGAGCTGAGAGAGCAATGTGGGAGAGCTGAGAGAGCCCACAGTGTGCAGCCTTAGCTCTGCTGACAAAAGCCGTATGCCTCTCACTGAGTTGGTTTTAGTCTGTTGGCAAAACAGGACAATTTTTTCAGCAAAGAGGTGAATGTGCACCAGGACTGTTTTGTTGACAAAAGCTGACTTTTGTTAACAACACTTTCCTAGTGTATACAAGATCTAAGGTGCCACAGGACTCTTCGTCATTCTGTAATGTTCCCATAGGTTACATTTTATTTATTTATTTTTTATTTCGGTTTATACAAGCTAAAAGCTAAACTTCTTCAAAGCCCAAGTTCAGATATTGTTTGTCCAAATCCAAATATCAAAGCTGGTGCATTTCTAATAGATCCAGGCAAGTATCAGCAGGTTTCATGGTGAACGTTCTGCACAGTTCTATTTCTGAAATCAGGAAATGCTGGAAGTCCCACAAAAAAAAACCACTTGCAAGGTTTCTATCCTGATATCAAAATCAAAGGCTATGTCTACACTTGTAAAGTTAAGTCGACTCTGTTAAGTCGACTTAACAGAGTGGCTACACTTTAAGTCGATGTAAGTCAAACTTGTTAAGTCAACTTAACAGTAGACATAGCCATCCACACTGGCTTTAAATAGACTTAATAAGGTCGACTTAGTGCTATTCCCCATCCACTCTGGCTTTAAGTCGACTTAAGAAGTCACCTTATGGTTTAAGTCGACCCTCAGAGTCTTAAGCTCAGACTTAAGCTGTTATTAAGTCGACTTAAGGAAGCACTTCAGTCGACTTAATAAAAGCCCAGTGTGGACGTGGCTTTGTGTAGGTTGACTTAAGCATCCTTAAGTCGACCTAAGTTGCCAGTGTAGACACACCCGCTGTGTTTCAGTTAGGTTATAGCTAATGCTGATCCAAACCAAAATTCTGAACCTTTAGGTAGTTCCCATCATTATCTTTAACATTTTTACCATAATTTCAAACATTTTTAGTAAGGCTAACACTTCACATTTCATTATGACTGTGGCTTACCACACATTTTGTTCCACTCAGTTTCAGCACTAAAGCTCGGGTCAGGTTTTCAAATTTTGATGCCAAATCATAGGCATGTAAAGCCATATTTAGGCCGCGATTTGCAATGAAAACAAAGCTCAGTCAATAGCCAGTTTTGATCTCGAGGCAGAATGGCTATGTCTACACTAGAAAAGCTAAGTGGACTGTGTTAAGTTGACTTAACAAGGTCAACTTAAGTCGACTTAAAGTCAACCTTGTTAAGTCGACTTAGAGAGTCTACACTACACTCTTAAGACAACTGCCTGCATCCACACGTGCAGGTTAGGTTGACAAAGAACTGCGGCTTCCCGTGACAAGGGGAGACGCAGCTCCCGGGGAGAAGGGAAGCCTAGCTCCCCTGCAAGCAGGGAGCCATGGTTCCCTGGCAGAAGGGAGCTGTGGCTGCCCCTGGGACAAGGGAGCTGTGCACGGCTCCTGATGAGAAGTGAGCCACATGGGGCTCCTCAGCCGGGGCTCCAGCAGTGAGGGAAACCCCCGCCAGAGCTCCAGTGGTGAGGGAAACCCCTGCGGCCCCGGGGCTCCAGCTGGACGGGATTGGCGCAGCAGAGGAGCCCCAGTCATGGGGAACCCTTGCTGCCCCAGGGCTCCAACCTTTTGGGGTTGCCGGCTCCCTGCATGGCAGAGGAGCCCGAGCCGCAGGGAACACCCATGGCCCTGTGGCTCCAGCTGCGAGGAAACCCCCACAGCAACCCTGCGCGGCTGGAGCCCGGGGCCCATCTCCCCCAAGCTGGGCTCCCTTCTCCCCAGCCCATCCCCTGGCCTTAAGCCTTAAGTCGACCTTCAGAGGTGGTGTTATTAAGTCAACTTAAGCTGTGTCTCACCTAGGAAGATTTGCTGGTACATCTGTCCCTATCTAGATGTATTGACAAACATTATTAAAAGTAAACCTGGCTTAACTAAAGGAGTTTTAAATGCTTCACTGCAATAATCTTTTAGGCCATGTCTACATTCAAAATGCTGCATCGATCTGTGAGGATCCTCACGGATCAATGCAGCAGGATCAATTGAGCAGCCAGTATAGACCCACTCAATCGATCTCGGAAGTGCTCTTGCATCGATGCAATAACTCCACACCTCCAAAGCTCCGTCAATGAGAGAACATTGTTGGTTGACACTGCAGAGTGAAGACAGCGAGGTAAGTGAAAGTAACTAAGTCGACAGAAGATACACATTCTGTGGCATTCAGATTGCATATCTTCCGTCGACTTAGCCCCGCAGTATAGACCCGGCCTTGGTTGGAGGAAGAGAGAAAAGGTCTGATTTCTAATTAGTGCAGGCAAGGCATATATATCTAGTCATTTTCCTGGGTCTATTTAAAGGCATACTGTCAATGTAAAAACATATTTAAATAAATAAATAAATAGCAAGCTGCATAAATCAGATTACACTAAAATTTTAAAATGAATGAATTTGTATCATTTGAGTTAATTTTTTAGCCTTTTGTGTTTTAGTTTTTGCATTTCATGAAGTTTAGATGATGAAAACTAGACTGTTCTGTTCCATTTTTGTGTCTAGTCAAGTTCACTTTTTGGTTCTCCTGCAATATCATAGTGCTGCATTATTTGGGCTCCCAACATTTCTTTTATTAATTTCTATTTATTTTCTTTACAAAGTCATGTAACCTACCTATTCACTTTAGCCAAATCTTAAAATTCTGAATTCTGAAAATTCTGAATTTTCTGAATTTCTGGTTCCTGGCCCCAGCTCTCGCCAGCAGCGGCGGATCTGGGTGGGCCGAGCCGACTCGCCCTCTTGCCGGCCATGGCCGGGGCTGGCTCTGCCCTGCCAGCAGCGGCACAGCTCTGGGCGTGCTGGGGCGATGCGATGCAATCCGCTCTGCTCTGCTCTCCTCCTGCTGTCCAGCAGGGGTCGGGGCCAACAGGGGCCATCAGCCCCGGGCCGCCTCTGCGAATGGGAGCCAGCCCCTGGGTGGGAAACCAGAGGCCGCTTGCCAGCTGATGCAGGCCCTGGCCGGCAGGGCACCTAAAGCCTGGCCCCGACCCCTTTTGGCCCTGCCCCCAGCACCTGCTGAGGGTGCAGTGGGCGGGGCTGGCACAGGGGAAGGCAAAGATTGCTGACCTCTGTCTTACTGCATCAGTAGGTTATTTCATTATTTTTAATGAAACAAATACAGCAATACAAACAAGGAGTCCTGTGGCACTTTTAAAGACTAACACATTTATTTGTCACATAAGCTTTTGTGAGTAAAATCCCACTTCATCAGATGGATGAAATGGAAACTACGGCATGGAAGGGAATAGATAACTGCACAGAATGGTGAGTCACAAGGTCAGCTCAGATTTTTTTCAGCAAACCAAGCAAGTTGTTTTGATTCAAACAGTGTGGAACAACAGATAAGAAAGTGGGAAAGTTAAAATAGGGGTAAATCCCTTTTTATAATGAGTGAGACAGCCCAAATTTCTATTCAGACCTAATTTAATGGTGTCAAATTTTGTATGAATTCAAACTGCAGTTTCCCTTTGCAGCCTTGTTTTTTAAAGTGTTTCTGTTGAAGCACTGTAACTGTTATGTCTTTTGCAGAATGTGCAGGGATATTGAAGTGTTCCCTTATTGGTTTTTGAATGCTACCATTCTTGATATCTGATTTTTGTCCATTTATTCTTTTGTGCAGAGACAGTACAGTTTGGCCAATGTATAAGGCAGAGGGTCATTGCTGACACATGATGGCATATAGCACATTAGTAGATGAGCAGGTATACATAAATACAGCAAAGAATTTGTTTTCACCCCCGCAATGGTGAATAGCTATCTTGTCTGATGGACACCTTAGTTATTATGCTTAGGAGAAATTAGTGCTGTATATGAAGCAGCATTTGATATAGTTTATTGCCTCTTCTTTTTCTTGAAACTTGCAGCAACCCCAATTCTCCAATTCACTAAATTTATTTTTGTATATAGAATATCAGCTCTGTTGTTGTTTTATACACCATTTAGAGCTTCTGTGTTGTAATGTTTCACACAATCCGGGGACAAATGGGTCCTTAAGAGGAAAACAAAATAATCCCTATTCTTCACAATTTGTCTAATGTGATGCAGAACATGATTTGAGTTACATTTTGAAAACTAAACTCAGATTAAATAGGAAATAATGCTGTTTCAAAGTTTTTGGGAATCTCAGAAGTGTAGAATAATGAATCTGTTGGCGTCTCAAATCAAAATGCATTCTGGAAGTAACAACAGTAGGAGGATATATTCAGTCATAAGCAAGAGAGCTGTGGCAGAATCTGAATTTGTTGGGATTTTAGAATAATAAAGGAGTCCCTTCCTCATATTCCTGATTCAAAGCCCACTGAAGTTGAAGGAATGACTCCATCAACTACTGTGGGTAGTTCTTGCAGATTGAGTTCTCTGACATACACATAGATAACCCAGTTTAACCTAGTCTTCTCCTTTTGTCAGACCGATGATATTCTGTAGTTTAGGTTCAATTATTTTATAGAGTACTTTGTAATCTAAGCATGGCATTTATGAGCTATTTGAATAATACTAAACTATGCGAGAGTCTACACAAACATTTAGACTTTACCTGGAATATAGATCCAGCTGATGAGCACTAACAGCTCAGTAGCAGGCTATAGTCTAGAGTGTCAATCCAAAGAAAGGTGGATCAAAGTGCATGTCAGTGGTGTTAACACGGATAGTTAGTGTTCTGCATTTCAAACAACATTTTAAGAACTTTATACTTATGAAGACCCAGGGTCAGAAAATTAAGTTACACAAATTTACCCCAGCTGAGGATTTTGCCTGAAGACAGCAGTTGTTCTTCATGAGTATATGTTCCTTCCTATGGTCTAGAGGGAGGCATACACCACAATTTAGAGAGGATGATGGTGTCCTGGTCTGGATAGGAACCACAGTCTTCATGACCTGCAGATTGGTCATAGAGGAGCATGACTCCAACCCCAGAGGTAGAATTGGCTCAAATCCCAGGGACTGAACCTTTTCCACTCCTTCACAGCTCTAGTTACAGTACCTAAGTAGTATTACTTGTCGGTTATCAAACTGCGCAGTAGTTTCCACGGAAGTATACGAACAGCAACAATCCTCAGAAGAGCTTTATCTAAACAACACAATGCTCAGAAATATTTAAAGATTAAGTTCTCAAAAGGTATCATTTCTTTTCAGTGAATGTTTCTACAGATGTCAGCCCCTTTTTGCCAGGAAGAACTGTCTGCATAGGGGCTGGAGGAAAATTTTCTCTTATCTATTTTTATTGTCTGTTGCTGATTTATGTGACCCAGAGTTGCTTGTTAAAAAAATAATTCCACTTTCTAGTAATGTTCGTGTTTCTTGGTATGGTATTTGCAGATAATGAAATTACTGGTAGGTAACTGGCATTCATTTTCAGATGATTTTAGCTTTAACGTATATTTGATTTTTGTAGGAATCCGGCTGTTATTTGTGGACTATAGAATACCAGTTGGTACTAGAGTCCCTCATTTTAAAAAGCACTGTTATACAAACAGAGGAATTAAAATACTAGCTAACACCAATGGACCTGCTAATTTAGCAGACTGTTTCCAACCATGGCCAGTACTATTAAAGAGGAAGGTGCAAGAAAACTTGTAATAGACAATTTTGTAAAAACCTGCCTCCAGGGGAACGTCCATGTGAACTAGAGTAACTAGTAATTGTCTCATATACTGGAACATGAAGATCTGTAGCCCTGTAGATTTTATTATCTGGTCTGTGAATACAATTTAGGAATATGCATCTCTGTGTGTTGTATATAAATAAATAAACAGAATTTCCTGCTAATCTTTTGGCCTAAGCAATAGCTTGTGGCAATGAATTCCTTTGCTATTTATGTGTCCTATTAAAAAAAAGTATTTCCTGTTATTTGTTTCTACTCTCCTGCTTTTAAGTTTCATTGAATTTTACCTTGAATAGCGAATTAGAAGCATTTCAGATAAGGCCACGTAAAACTTTTTAATAATCAAAATTTAGCTTCCAGGACATCTCACCTAATGTCATTGGTACCACTATGAACCACTAACTGGGACCTGGGAATTCTGCATCAGAGATTGAACCTAGACTACTTGTGTGATCTTGGGCAAATTACCTCATCTCTCTGAACACCATATGCTATCTGTCATCTAGGGACAATACTTCCTTTCTTCCTGCTTTATTCTGTTTATTTTCCTAGCAGGCTCTTTAGGCTATGTCTACACTAGAAAAGTTAAGTCGACTTTGTTGAGTCGACTTTAATAAGTTCAACTTTAAGTCGACTTAAAGTCGACCTTATTAAAGTCGACTTAACAAAGTGGTCTAAGTTGACTTAGCTTTAGTTGCCTTAGTCCACTTTGTTAAGTAGACCTAACCACTCTTAAGTCGACTTAATAAAGTCGACTTAAGGGTTAAGTCGACTTAGTGAGTGGTAGTAACAAAGTCGACTTAAGCTTTCATTAAGTTGATTTAAGGAATTTCTTAAGTCGACTTAATGAAAGCCTAGTGTGGACGTGGCTTAGTTTAAGTCAACTTAAGCCTCCTTAAGTCAACTTAAATTGCCAGTGTAGACGTAGCCTTAGACCAGAGACTGCCCATTATGTATCTATACAACACCTTGCTCAGTGGGGCCTTGGAATTCGCTGAGGGCCTCTAGGCTGAGGTCTTGGTCTTGGTCTAGGTCTTGGCTGAGAGCCTTGGCTAGGGCCTCTTCTGTAATACAAATAATTCACAATGATAATAAATCTTACTAGAATCTCCTTCAAAGGCTCTTTTTCCTTTTCTTGTAAAGTGGAAGTGACACAAGTTGTGTGGATTAAGTAAGAGAGATGAGTCTTATGTTCTGGTCACAGAACAGGCAAAAAGAAAGCTCACACCATAACCCCCATCAGCCTCTGAAGGGAAGGAATCACTTTTATGGGTGAAAGAGCTATTTATTCTCATGTTCATTCAGCCATTGGCCTATCAGCTAAGAGTGTAATTAAAGATGTTAATTAGTGGGAGCTGTAGTGGAACTTGATATAATACGGAACTTGACCAAGGCCACCAATTTATTTCCAATAGGCCACCAAATAGACAACTGATTGTAACAATTTTCAGTCACTTCTGACCTGAATAAATTCCAGTTTGTTTACCAGAGGCAAAAGGCTACATATGCCAATGATCTATGTACCCCTAAAAGAAGCCTGCCCTTCCTATCGTTTCTCAAATGGTTTTATGCTTAATGTAGCTTATACCACAACTAGTTGTGGGTGAATTTTAAAGCCAACATTTTTACAAGTGATTTTTGGAGCCCCAATTTTTGACTGCCCCACTTGAGATAGGGGCTGATTTTTCACAGTTGTAGATCATCTTCACCTTCCTTTGACTTACTTGGAGGTTTTGAAAATCAGGTCTGATCTATGTCAGATTGGACATCCAAAATCATTACCCACTCTTGAAAAATGTGACCTTAAAAGTTAGCATCTGATACTGAGCTGGAAAGAGATGGAATAGGCTAGTTTGAAAATAGATGGAAACCAATTTTTAAAACCTCTCTGAAGGGGGGAAAGGGGTATCTGCTCTGTATAAATGTTGATACATTTGGCTCTTTCTAAGTAGAGAGTGCCCTCAGTTCCAAGTCAGTCAGTTGGAGGTGAGGATATTTAGCACTTTCCACGAGGTGCCCACTACCTCATGGGTCTCAATTTATACTTGATTATAAGATCTGGTGCTGAGATTTGGCAGAAGGTTGTCTTCACTTTCATTAAATTGTGTGAATTCACCATCCTCCCATGATTTTCACTGTCATTGTGTGGCTGTAGACGAGCAGGTACCTGAGCTCTAGGGCCTTCCTCACCTTAGTGAATAATGTGGCAAGGCAAAGAAAGATTCAAACAAACAAACAAGCAAGCCAAAAAACTGCTGCATATCCGCATACACCTTTGAGGAAAGTTGCTTCAGTGGGTCAAATTCAACCCTGGAATAAGCAAGCCCATTTTCCTTTTGACTGCCACAGAGGTTGAAATTGAATTAACCAGAAATTAATTTGAAGTAAACCATATTTTATCAATAAGGGTTCTGTTTCAGATTCGGTCATCTGAAGCAGACTGTTAAAATACTTGGTAATAAGAATTCCTCCATAATGAGAACGTAAGAATTTTATTTGTAAATACAGCTCCCACTGTCTACGGTGACTGGCGTTAGGATGATGCTCAAGACACTAGTATCCCACAGAAATTCTATTCTACTCAGGTTTTTATACAGGGCTCATCACCACAGCTTCCTGAGCATCTCACTGTTGTACCTGAGTTGATTCTATGCTGAGCTCCAAATCAACTTGACTGATCAATTTAACACTTGACTTAACTGCATTACAAGACACAATAAGAGTAGTACATTCCTGTGTCATATGTACTAAAATTCCCTCCGCATTTTTATATCTCCCATCACTTATCTTAAGATGAAGAAGCATTTCTGTTCAATCTGGTCAGGCTACACTTCATACCACGTACAATTTTAAGTTAAGTTATTCATACATATAGAGCCATAAATATTTTCTGAACATAGCTCACTCTGAGTTCTGATGTTTAGATGCCACCCTTCATCCCAAACTGACTTTATGATATCACTGAGTACCCAACATGTTTAGGAACCTATGGGGAAGATGTTTTCTTGGATGGCGTTTAATGCCCTCAAAGGCAAATGTAAGTTTAGTTTAATAAAACAGGAATTCGGTATGGCATATATTAGTAGATTTTGCTTCATTGAGATTGCAAATAATTTGCTCATCCTGATTAAAAACAAATAAACAAAATGCCCCACCTTATAACCCATGTTATGGTAGCCTTAGAATCAGAGGCAATGTTAAAAGAGGCTTTTTTATGCTCTGCTCCATCATTTCCACTATTTTCATGTTTTTTTTTAAAGGGTGCAAGCTTTTTAAAGGGTCTGAGGTTTTATTTATGATTTCAAATAAACTATGTAGGTTCTTTAAATGCTATAGCAGGGGAGTTTTTGTTGACGTTCCTTTATATCAGCGATCATGTGCTGCTGCTCAAGAGTCTAACAGCTTTCATTTGAATAGCAAGGAGAAGAAAAAAGGTGAAGGGAATGCTCAGAAAACAAAGCACAGTGTGTTAGGAAATGCTTTCCAAATGGCCACTTCTTCCTTTTTGACTTTTTTGTTGTTTTTCTTCTGTTGGAGTATGCACATAAGGTTTCTCTAGATTTTTATCATAATGGTAATAATAATGAACAAACAGAGTCCTGTGGCACTTTTAAAGACTAACAGATTTATTTATCACATGAGCTTTTGTGGGAGAAAATCCCACTTTGTCAGACACTTTAAAGATGGGAAATGATGGTAATTATTAGTGAGGTAAAAAGAATGCAAGTTCTGAAGGCAATGAAATGTAACCCCCCAAGAAGATTAACTAGAAATTCCTGGGGCTATGTGTGATGGAGCTCAGAGGCTGCTTGGCAACCAGTGGGGATGGAGAGGACCCCCCCAGGGGCTATGTCTATACTTGTTAATATAAGTCAAGTTTAACTAAGTCGACTTAACTAAGTCGATTTTAAGTCGACTTAGTTAAGTCGACTTAGTGTATCTACACTTAAAGATAAAGTCGACTTAAAGGGGAACTTACAAAGTTGACCTACAGCATCCACACTGGATGCCTAGATCGACTTCTAGGGGCTTAGGGGGACCTAGGGGAGGTCCACAGGGGCGGGGGGGGGCACCCCTTGCCCAATGCCAGGAGGCTCAGCCTTTGCCCCATTGTACCTAGGTACAATGGGGCAAAAGGGGGCAGGGATCCTGGCAGGGCATAGGGGCAGAGTGGGCAGGGCTCTGCCCTGCCCTGTGTGGGGGCATGCCAGGTTCCCCTTTGTCCCTCCCCGGCAGGGAGGGCATTGGTGTAGTCCTGGGGTAGCCCTAAGTCGACTTAGGGCTACCCCACAGCTACACTGGCTTAAGTCGACTGTAGCGAATCGACTTAAGCCTTAGGTCTAATTGAAAGGTGGTGTTATAAAGTCGACTTAATTTTAATTAAGTCGACTTTATTTTCCTTAAGTCGACTTAAGCAAGCTGCTTAAGTCGACTTAAGGAAAGTGTAGTGTAGACACAGGGTAAATTAAGCAAGCTTAAGTCGACTTAATTTACCGGTGTAGATGCAGCCAGGGAGTCCAGGAGAGGGGAAAGGCCATTGGGGCAGTCTAGAGCTGGGGGGAAAGGGGAGATCTGGCTGTGTGGGAGCTGGAGAGCCCAGGCCTACATACAGGGTTCCCCTGAGAATGGGCCCCTGAGGACTGGAAAGTAGGATCGGTCAGCTCAAGCCCTTCCCTCTCTGAGGGGTTTCTCAGTGTGTAGAGCATTGTTGGGAAAACTCCCCCCACGGGCTGAGTTAGCCCCCAGCTCCCTGGATGGGAGAGTCACCACATGGCAGCTCTGCTCTGGCTGTTGGTCTAAGGCAGGACCAGATTAAGACAGGGACTTTAGCTCCAGGCCCCAGGCTAAAGGGGGACCCCACAACCCTGAAAAAATCTAGCTCTGAGTGCTGCCAGAAGCTCCCTGCTTGCTGCTGGCTGAGGCCTCCCACTACTGGTCTCCCTGCCCTACCTCCACACAGTGCCAACCTCTCTGCTCAATCCCACCCTCTTCCCCTCCCCTGCCGATTGTTGCCCGCCCCCATGCTGGCCTGACAGAGCTTGCAAGGGGGAGGGAGTCCCCATTCCTGGAGCACTGTTCTGCTGGCTGGCCAGTCTGCCCCAGGTCCCCAGCAGGTGATCTGGGACCTGCTAGGGCAGAGCAGCCAGCCTGGGTACAGGGTAGGAGCCCCACAGGCCTCAGTTTCTCTCCTCTGAGGACCCCAGCCCCCACCCAGGGCTGGCTTCCTCCTCAACATCAAGCATCAAACTGTCCTGGCTCTACAGCTTGACAGAATCTGTGTCCACCCTCCAGAGTTGGTTAGGACCCCCAAGGCTGCTTCCATGGTGGAAGGGGGCTGCAGGGGACCCTACAAAAGTGGGCAGCTCAGGGTCCCTGGGCACCTTAATCTGGCCCTGGTCTAGGGCCAGGGCCTGCTGGGAATGTACTGGAGCTGTCAGGTGGGAGGCTGGAGTGTGGATGTTTGGTGTAATTTGTTATGTGCACCTGCAGTCATGTGCCCCGGGGTGCTAAGGGGAGATCTTGGGACCAGAAGCAGCCTGATGCCTTCATGAAGAGGGTCCCTGCCAGCAGGTCGTGAGATCGGTGATTCTAAGAAGTATGTTCTCCCCTGGTATGTTATATTTATTTCTTGTTCAATAGAATCGCTGTGTGGAATATATTGTATGTGTTATATATTGTATTCCTTGGGAGTCTCCAACTATCTAGCAAGTAGGCAGGAGTTATCCTGTGATTAGTATTTTCTTCCCCAGTGACCCTGCCGGAAAGGAGCGAGAGGAGTGGAGACCCCACCAATTAAATTAATAGGGAAAAAAATAAACCAGTTCCACTCTGCCAAGTGGATGGCGGGATCCATAAGAACCCAGGTCTGTCCATCAAACCCTGTAAACAGATTTCATTAAAGAAGGTAACAGGATGAAGCAAGGTGCTACAGTACTGTGCTACTTTGTTGAGCCCTGTGACTTATTGTAGAAATTGAAATTAACTTGAGCTAAGGTTCCAGAAAATTGAAGGAACCATGGAAAGAGAAACAAGTTAAAACAGAGCTCTAATAGCCGAAGTTTTATTTTTACTGTATCGCCAGTAGACTCAAGAGTAAAGAGGTCAGAGATGGGCTAAGAAGTAGAAAGAGCTTTCAAAGCTTATCCTGTCTTTGAAAGTCATCATAGCTAATGAGAAGCCAGCATTTTACATTAAGATAGGGAGAGATTGTGCACAAGAAGAACTCGAGTCTAAAAATGAAATGTATTTGAGTACTATTACTGGAAAAAGTGGTAGCTTAGATAAATGATGAGGAAGAAGTAGATAAAAAAAAGAACAGAGGATCACAAATGGAACCTTCTGAAGCATCTTGGCAAAAAGGAGATGTCACTAGAGAGAGAGAGAAAGAGAGAGTGTGTGTGGGTAACTGATCAAGATACCAGCATGAGCAGAGCCATGAGAGACGGGAATTAGATTGTGAGAAAATGTTTGAGGTGCAGGGAATAGTTTTGTGATTTAAAAGAAAGAAAAGTAGAAAGAAAGAAGCTAATGTTTTGCCATTTGCTGAATGTCACATGACCTAAAGCCAGGAAGCTTCTGCACAAACTGACACTGGGGGATATTTTGAGCTAAAAGATAGTGATATTGATGAATTTAAATTTATTCTACACAATGGCATATGCTGCCTTAGGCTTATCACATTTGTAGGGAAGGGAGGCCCTACTCTTACTGTGTTTTTTTCTAGAGGATTTGGAGTTTTTTTAACAGTAAAGTGTTGTTAAAATGTAAAATGGTTGCCTAAATTCAACTGGGGAAGATATTTGAGAAATGTAAAATAATTTGACTAAAATTCCACACTGAAAAATGCTATGGGATATAATCCATTAAACTTTCTAGTTTAATTATGTCTTCATGGGACAACAGTCGGGTTTCCAAAGAAATTAAAATTTCCTTCCTACCAATGGATCAGATTCTCCAGTACCCTTTTTTACAGTTCGTAGCATTGTACTCTTCAAGGAGATCCACAGTGTGGGTAGGGACTGCCTAAGCAGTAAGATACTACTCAATGTGAGTGGGCTTCTCAGTATCTGCCTCTCCCCACCAAATATTTTTATTAAAAACCCCAGGATGTAATCAACATCATATTTTATCAGTTAAGTAGGCATATTGCTATTTCATTTCTTGTTTTTAAAAAGTGAGGCGATGTCTACACTTGAAAATTTACGTCGACTTTAACTAAGTTGACTTAACTAAGTCAAATTTAAGTCAACTTAGTTAAGTCGACTTAATGAGTCTACACCTAAATTTTAAGTCGACTTTGGGGGGGATCTTACAAAATCGACCTAGAGCGTCCACACTGGACCCCTAGGTCAACTTCTAGGGGCTAGGGGGACCTAGGGAAGGTCCACGGGGGCAGGGGGGTACCCCTTGCCCAGTGCCAGGGGGCTCTGCCTTTGCCCCATTGTACATAGGTACAATGGAGAAAAGGGACAGGGACCCTGGCAGGGCTCTGCCCTTCCCTGTGGGGGGGCATGCCAGGCTCCCCCTGTGCCCCCCCCCAGCAGGGAGGGCATTGGTGTAGTCCTGGGGTAGCCCTAAGTCGACTTAGGGCTACCCCACATCTACACTGGCTTAAGTCGACTCTAGGGAGTCAACTTAAGCCCTAAGTCGACCTAAAACTAGGTTTAATAAAGTTGACTTAATTTTCATTGTCGACTTTATTTTCCTTAAGTCGACTTAAGCAAGTTGCTTAACTCGACTTAAGGAAAGTGTAGTGTAGACACAGGGTAAATTAAGTCGTCTAAAGCAAGCTTAAGTCAACTTAATTTAGAAATGTAGACGCAGCCTGAGAGGGAAAGAAATATAGCTTGGTAAAGCTATGGAACAGAAGCATTCTATATACTTCCAATTCTAACTATGTTTCTATAATCAGTTTAGTTCAGTGGAGATACTTTTGTTTTCTGTTTGTCTATGAATAATAAAAATAATGATAATCAATAAAATGCATGACACCTTCTTGCAGAAACTGGAGCATCACAAAGATTTCCTTGGGATCATTAAGTTAACATAAAGAAAATGTTTCAGAAGAACACAGTGTTCTTGGAGAGTCTGACAAAGTGGGATTTTCTCCCACGAAAGCTCATGCGATAAATAAATCTGTTAGTCTTTAAAAGTGCCACAGGACTCTGTTTGTTTCTTTTGTCTAGTTTTCTTCCTCTGTTCTATAGTATGTTTGCTTTGCCTTTTGCCATATCCTGTTAGCTGGGCTCAGCAGTACTGGAGAGCTGTAGAACACGTATGATTGATACCACTTTCACAAACTAGCTGACCAGGCATGACATTCTTGGCTTGAAATCAGAGTTGTTCTTCCCCTAGGTGAACTGCCTGCTATGGCTGATGAGCCCCATTTGCCAGAGATACAGTGTGCCCAAGGTCATCACACAGCTCCATGGCAGATACACGAATAGAACCCAGCTATCCTGAATCCCAGGACTCATGGGTGCCTCCTCTGTATTGTACCATACTGCCTCCCTTCCTCTGTTGATGGGGTCAATTTATGACAGATAAAATAATGATAAATGTCAAAATAAAACATCAAGAAAACTGCTTTTTTATGGAAAACATCTAGCTCACTGTGTTAAAGGTACTGAGATGTGATTTTGAACAAATTGAGCCGGGGGGTGGGAGGTTGGGTATATTTTGAGCTAAACTCATTTGCTATGGTGGGTCAGATTGACTTAAATGTACTTCATATGGGCCATACATAACATAAATTGAAATATTAGGGCACTGTCGCGGCATCAAGGAACGCTGTGTATGTGAGACTGTGGCTATGTCTACACTTGTTAATTTAAGTCGACTTAGCATGTCCACACTTAAATTTTAAGTCGACTTAGAGGGGACCCTACAAAATCGACCTAGAGCGTCCACACTGGGCACCTAGATCGACTTCTAGGGGCTAGGTGGACCTGGGACAGGTCCATGGTGGCGGGGGGGGCACCCCTTGCCAAGTGCCAGGGGGCTCAGCCTTTGCCCCATTATACCTGGGTACAATGGGGCAAAGGGGGACAGGGACCCTGGCAGGGCATAGGGGCAGGGTGGGCAGGGCTGTGCCCTGCCCTGTGGGGGCCATGCCAGGCTGTGGCTGTGCCAGCCACCCTGGCAGGGAGGGCAGTGGGGAAGCCCTGGAGCCCCCTAAGTCAACTTAAAAGGAGGTTTTACAAAGTCAACTTAATTTTTCCTTAAGTCTACTTAAGCAGCTGCTTAAGTCGACTTAAGGAAAGGGTAGTGGAGACGCAGAGTAAATTAAGTCGACTTAAGCAAGCGTAAGTTGACTTCATTTACAAGTGTAGACGCAGCCTGTGTGTGCTCTGTGAGCCCACTGTCTCTCTGTTAGGGAGAGAGTGTAGTCTTGCAGAATGTAGTCTTGCATACCCTGCGCTCCGTGATGTCATAAGACCTGACACTCTTGGGGCATCACGGAGCGTTAGGTATGCGAGACCACATTCTCTCTTTCTCTCTCTCTGAATGGAAGAGGTTTGCAGGCTGCATCCAGCCATGGGCTGCATGTTTAACACCCCTGGTAAGCGAATGTCTGTAACTGTTTTAAATAATGTATCATTGACCTGTCGAACTCACTGCACAAGATGTCATCAAGGCCAGGTCTTGGTGGTATTAAATAACAGGATTAGACAAATATATTGATAGTTGGAAAATACCCAATTTACATTAGAAATGAACTTTACAAAATTAATTATGATGATATAAATCCTTATATGCCAGGCGACAGACCAAACACTAATAACCTGAGGTTCAAGGAAAAAGTGACCTGATAGGTATGCTTTTCCATAATTATACATTCCTCTGAAGCATCTGGTACTAGCCACTGTCACACACAGGATACTGGACTGGAATGCCACTGGGCCTGCTCCCATGTTGTACTTTTTATGTACTTGTACAAAGCACTGAAACGTTCCTGTGTAGCAGAAACCCCCAAACATCACAAATAGTACATAACCTAAAAGTTCTGCTTGGTGATATTTTAGGGGTGCTATTCAATCTTATAAGAGTTCTGCCCCTATAAAAATTATCCAATTTTTGGAGCTTGTGCTTTCATATAGAACTGGCATTTTCAAGACTGAATTATTCAAACACCATCAGTGGTGTGAATGAATTCTTAAAGATACAAGCCCATTGCTTTCATCCTGAAAATTGAACTGAAGCAGCAACATGTCAGAACACATAGCCCTACAGAATTTGAAAAAGATCGCCCTGACCTTGACTTTTAGAAAGGACAGAGCCACCCTTTCCTTTCACTCCTCAGGCAGTTATCCCAAGAAGTACTGTAATGTAGTGATTTACAAAGACAGGCTAGGAAAATATCAGAAATGCTGATCTGGGTTTTGGAACGGGGGAAAGGGAAATCTTTGGGAGACTTTTCATCTTGTGTCACTACGTACAGTGCAGCTTTGCTAAACTTATTATTTAATTAATTTTATTAAGACAAAATGTTTTATTTTCCCATATTATGATTACAACTTTTTCTGTTCTATGGAGAATGATGTCTCCTTGCATTACTTATTGCCTTGAATTCGAATTTTGATTTTTTGGCCATTAAGCAACAGTACTAATTTTAAAAAATGAACAACCATCCAGCATCTCAATCCTTATCAGAATATAAACAAGTATAAGCTTTTCTTGTAATAGTTCTACCCATTCAGACTGTGGATTCTTGCAGTCCAGAAAATGTGCCACTTTACAACTCAGTTACTAAAATTTTAATAGTCAGGTAAGTGCAAAAGTAAGTTAATCATGTATTTAAATTGTGCAACCCCCTCCCAGAAAGTCTTCTCACATTTAATGTCTTTTGATTGAATGATACCAAGTCTAATTAATTTTTGCCCACACAGGAGCTAATTCTGTGAAGCAATGAAGGATCCCAAGAGGCACAAAACAAGCCAGACACTATATTTACTGTGGCCCCTGGGGTGTTTTCTTTGTCTGTGGCCTCTTTCTGTTCTCCTTTCCCTCTATGTCTCTCCATCTCTAATATTTATTGGGCAGGTGCATTCATGGAGCAACTCTGAATAGTGAATGGGATTTGTCATTTAGCCAAAATTGTAAAAGTGAAATGTTTCTCTTATCTTATATTTGAGCAGTCGAAGAACAGCAAAAGTCTAATTCCTAGCACTCCATTTGCTTTTCTTTAACACCTTTCCAGAAGTTCAGAAATATATTCTTGTAGGGTTTCTTACTGCAAGATTTGCACACCTATTTGGCACATACTCCACTGTTCATACACAGATGGGAATAGAGGTACCGGTATTACCTTTCTTTTTCTTCCTTCCCTCAAGCCTTCTCCTAGGAGTTCTCCTGGAACTGAATGGGATACTGGTCTAGGGAGTGATGACCCTTCTCAGTAAGTAAGTAATGCATTGGGGGAAAGATAATCCCAACTAAACATACAGTGCTACATTCTGTATTAGCTGTCACTGCCCAAGAGAGATCTGTGAGTCACTGTGGAGATTTCTCTGAAAATTTCCAGTCACTGGATGGTAGAACTCAAAGGCTATGTCTACACTAGGAAAAGTTAGGTCGACTTTGTTAAGTCGACTTAAAGTCGACCTTATTAAGTCGACTTAACAAAGTGGAGTAAGTCGACTTAACTTTAAGTCAACTTAGTCCACTTTGTTAGGTCGACCTAACCACCATTAAGTTGACTTAACAAAGTGAACTTAAATGTCCACACTGGGCTTAGGTCGACCTAAAGAAGAGTTAGGTCGACCTAAGCAGACTTAAGTTGACCTAATTGGTGGTTCTTATTAAGTCGACCTAAGCTTTCATTAAGTCGACTTAAGGAATTTCTTAAGTCGACTTAATGAAAGCCTTGTGTGCATGCGGCTTTCTTTAAGTTGACTTAAGCCTCCTTAAGTTGACTTAAACTGCCAGTGTAGACATAGCCAAAAAGGCCAATACTTGTATATAATCAACTATTAGGAAATGGATAGAAAATAGGACAAAAAAATATAATACCACAATGTAAAGCTGTGATGTGTCCACATCTTGAATATTGTGTCTAGTTCATATTGCCTTATATGAGAAAGAATGTAGGGGAACTGGAAAATTTCTGAGAAAGGCAATGAAGATGATCAAGGATGTGAGTGTAGAGAAAAGTGTTATTTACCTTTTCATAGAAAATCAGAGACACCCAATGAAAATGAAATCAATACTCAGTAAGTGTAATACAAACAAAGTACTTTTTCACACAATATGCAACTAACGGGTGGAATTAATTGCCATGAGATGTTGTGATGGTCAAAAGTATAAAGTCAAGGTACATGATGTCCACTGCTCATTTAAGAAAATGGACCTCATTCTCCACTGACTAGCACCAAGTTGTAATCATTTATTCCCGGACAAAGTGCTACTTTATCAGACTTCTCCTCTTCACATCCTTTTTGGATAAATAATACTCAAAGTGTTATATAGTGGAGAATCAGGCCCAAAGTATCCAAATATATTTTATGGACTCCAGTATGGTTCAGTGAGCCAGAGTCATTCTGGGAGAAGGAAGACATATATTATACCTTTGCCATGGAGGAGAGAGAGCATAGGGCCTTACAGTTGTATAGCCTGAACTCTGCCAGTAGGGATCTGAAACGCCACATTGCTGCTCTGGAGGAGCGGAATTGTGACCACACCCCACCTACGCTGTCCTCCTGATGTGGTCAGCAATAGCTCACCATTCCATTAGCAGTCCTGAAGCAACCAAATTAGGGCTGCGTAGGTATGTAGGCCAGGCAAACTGCTTCCAGTGACCTCTTCCACAATATAAATCCCCAAAGACCTCTATAACCTAGATTCTGCGCTATACTTCATTATTGTAGGGTTTGCAAAGATGGTTGGTGAGGCCTGACAAAGGACTTGCCTAGTCACTCGTGTGTAAACGTTAACTTTGGAGAGGTGGGATACAGATGGGAGGGAGAGACCAGCTTCCTTCAGCATTGTTCATCTTCCTAACTTATAAAATACTCAGCACATTTTTTGAGGAATAAAATATGTATGTCAGTTCCCAGCCTTTAGGAGAAAGAGAAATTCTTCCTGGTTATGATTTATATTCATTGTGTAAGCTTTGGTATGGTTGGTGAGTCAGTAAGAGTAGAGATGGCAGGGGAGGAGGGAGAGTCTGAAGAAGATGTTCTGTATTGTAGCACACAACTTTCAGGCTGCAGAAATCTGATTTATTTCTGTAGCTCGCTAACAAGACTCTCTGATGAGATAGATGTTAATCTCCGCTGACTGCTTTTCCTCTGGAAAAAATATTCCTGGAAGATATTTTAATGAAGCATAAGAAACAGCCTATCTTTATCTGTAACTCATATTGAAATGAACTCAATAGAGATCGTAAGACAGCTTTACTGCAAATGTTAAAGAGCAGCAACCCAAAAAAAAAGCACTTTCAGAAATATTCTGCTGACATTGCCTGACATTTTTACTGCCTGTTGTTCTGTGACTGCTCCTAGATCTGGATGGGAAAAGGAAAGGGTCAAAGCTCCAGGATGAGCTGAGTAATGGAATCTTTACTCCTCTTTTTTATCTTTTTTTTTTCTGTTGTGTCATCTATGCAACCCCCACCCCCTCTTTCTCTCACGTGCACATGCACACACATGCATGTTGGGTCCATATTCTGACCTCTGATCTCCATCTGATATCAATTACAAACTCCTCCTCTTCACAGAATGGAACAGTTTTGCTCTTGCCTACTAAGATTTTTGAAACTGGCTAGTACCTTCGGCTATGTCTACACTTGGCCAAATAAGTTAACTTAGCATGTCTACACTCAAAAATTAAGTCGACTTCAAGGGGAGCCTGCCAAATCGACTTAGAGCTTCCACACTGGACGCCTAAGTCGACTTCTAGGGGCTAGGTGGACCTGGGACTGGTCCACGGTGGCGGGGGGGCACCCCTTGCCAAGTGCCAGGGGGCTCAGCATTTGCCCCATTGTATAGTAGCAGGGTGGGCAGGGCTCTGTCCTGCCATGTGGGGGGGCATGCCAGGCTGTGGCTGTGCCAGCCACCCTGACAGAGAGGGGAGTGGGGGAGCCCTGGAGCCCTTTAAGTTGACTTAAAGTCGACTTAGGGCTAATCAGCGTCTACACTTGCTAAGTCGACTTAATAAAGTCGATTTAGCCAGTAAAGTCGACTTTAAATGAGGTTTTATAAAGTTGACTTTAATTTTCCTTAAGTCGACTTAAGCTGCAATCTTAAGTCGACTTAATTTATAAGTGTAGATATACCCTTTGTGTTCCCTACTTGCTTTAAATGGGCTGCTTTCCAGAAAGTGCTGAGCCACTGACCCTCTGGAAATCAAATGACTCTAAGCTTTTCCTAGGCTGAACAGCTAAGACTTAAAGGCTTCTCTCTTTAGAAAATCTTGGACTTTATCTCTGAGTTCCCTCTCTGTACATAATCTGCCAATGTGTTGCTCCATCTTCTTCTCAGGGTCTGAGCTAAAGCCAGCAGATCAAGGGATGTGATTATTCCCTTCTATTCAGCGCTGGTAAGGACACATCTGGAATACTGTATCCAGTTTTGGGCTCCCCACTACAGAAAGGATGTTGACAAATTAGAAAGAGTCCAGCGGAGGGCAAGTAAAATGATTAGGGGGCTGGGGCACATGACTTATGAGGAGAAACTGAAGGAACAAGAAAAAAAAAAACAAGAGTCCTGTGGCACCTTATAGACTAACAGATTTTCTTCGGCATAAGCTTTTGTGGACTATAACCCATTTTGTGCATTTGATGAAGTGGGTTATAGTCCACGAAAGCTTATGCCGAAGTAAATCTGTTAGTCTATAAAGTGCCACAGGACTCTCGTTGTTTTTTGCTGTACTACGGACTAACACAGCTACCTCTCTGAAAGAACAAGGCTTATTTAGTCTGCAGAAGAGAAGACTGGTGGGGGGGATTTGATAGCAACCTTCAACTACTTGAAGGGGTGCTCCAAAGAAGAGGGAACTAGGCTGTTCTCAGTAGTAACAGAGGACAGAACAAGGGGCAATGGTTTCAAGTTGCAGCTGGGAAGTTCGAGTTTGTATATTAAGAAAATCTTTCTCACTAGGAGGGTGGAATGGGTTACCTAGGGAGGTGGTGGAATCTACATCTTTGGAAACGTTTAAGGCCCGGTTAGACTAAATCCAGGTTGGGATGATGTAGTGGGAGTGGTCTTGCTTTTAGCAGGGGGTTGGACTAGATGACCTCATGAGGTCTACTCCAACCCTAAGATTCTATGATTCTATGCGTGCCTCTACACTTGTAAATTAAGTCGACGTAAGGCTGCTTAAGTTGACTTAATTTACTCTGCATCTACACTACAGTTTCCTTAAGTTGACTTAAGCAGCTGCTTAAAGCGACTTAAGGAAATTGTAAGTGGACTTAATAAAACCTAGGTTTACTTTGACTTACTGGCTAAGTCGACTTTATTAAGTCGACTTAAGCCAGTGTAGATGCAGAGTATCCCTAAATCGACTTAAAGTCAACTTAAAGGGCCCCCAGGGCCCCCCCACTGACCTCCCTGCCAGGGTGCCTAGCACAGCCCAAGCCTGGCGTGCCCACCCACAGGGCAGGACAGAGCCCTGCCCACCCCGCTCCTATGCCTTGCCCCTGTCCCTGTCCTGCTCAGCCCCCATGTACCTTTGTACAATGGGGAACATGCTGAGCTCCCTGGCACTTTTGAAGGGGTGCCTGCGGATGGGGGGCACCCGAGAGGTGCCCCCCTTCCCACTATGCACCACTCCCAGGTCCATCTAGCCCCTACAAGTTGACTTAGGTGTCCAGTGTAGACACTCTAAGTTCATTTGGCAAGGTCGACTTTAAGTCAACCTAAATTTACAGTGGAGACATGCTAAGTCGACTTACTTGAACAAGTGTAGACATAGCCTATGATTCTAAGCCCAACATTCACCTACCTTCTAATGCTGATCTCACTGCTATCCAGTATCGTTCCTTCAAATTCTAGTTAGCTGATGGGTATTTATGCTATGATTCTCCCCTGCAGACATATACTGGTTCAAACACCCAAGTAGCTGGTCCCAAGGTGCTATCGTGCTGTGAATACAGTTGCATGTCCAGGAAAAAATGTGATGTGGGCAACACTTTTTTCCAGCCTGGTGATTTATAGCTGCTGTATCAGTGCCTTGGGATCAATGCAGCCACCAAAACATAGAGGAGCCTTCAAGCTGCTGTAAATTTTGGGGGGATTTGGCCCAAGGCACAACCAGTCGAGGATCAGGAGAGCATAAAGGCCACCTTTGCACATTCTCTCCATAGTTGATGGTGTTAAGTTCTTTTTTTTCTTTGAGTAAATATGTAATGAATAAAATATACCCTTCAAGATCAGTATTCTCTTTTATTCCAAAAAGGGAACTGGTTCAACGTCATTAATGTAAGTATTTCTAATGATCTTTTACACTTGAATTGAGATGAGCTACTAATTCACAACAAGTTTTGTTTGACTCTTGCCTCTTCCTGTGCTTGTAGAAAGCTTGAGTGTAGCAGTTTCCTTGTATGTGTTTTTCCCCGTTTATTATATAGATATCTTTTTTTCTTTTGGGCTGATTGCAAATATTTGAAATCTGAGCTGCACTGCTTAATTGTGATTGGTCAAAGTAATGTGGTATTATTTCTTTTTTCTCATGGGGTGAGCATTGAGGCACTAATATCTGGTTCCTGCAAATATACATGCATGCAACTCTGAAGTTCATCTTCTGCAGTTATTTGTCAGTAAAAATTCAATTGCTAAAAATCTGTGGAGAACAAATACATACTAGCGTGGACCAGGCTTAAGTTAGTTCAAATTAAGCTTCCTTAATTCAAACTAATGTGCAAGTGTAGACATAGCCTATAATATCTGAACACCTTTTAGGTGTTCATAGATTTATCATCACAACATCCCATTTTAATGGCTGGGGAATTGAGGAACAGAGAAATGTTTTTTGACTTATCCTAGAATATAAGAAGTCGGGCAGAGTTCAAAATTGAATCCAAACATGTTGAGGTTTACTTGAGTGCCTTAGTTATAAGGCCGTTCTTGGTAGCTGTGTTGCTTGTCCTCTTCACAAATCTCCCAATTACTATCTCCCGTACTGCCCCCTTTTTCTCTTTTCCAAGCTGGCTACACCTAACTTTGATAGGAATTTGCATGGAAGAGACCCTATCATTTTTTACTTATTCTGTGATCCACCATGCATAACCATGGCACTACATGATCATTCTGTAATAAATTAGCAAATATGAATGTTAAATAAATAAATGATATATTAGAGAGAGGCAAAAGAAACATTCTTTAAATAACAAGTTATTGTATTTCAAGAATCAGAGGTCAGCTTGATTAAAGGAGTGGAAACTCCAGAATAATTCACTGTTATTTTCTTAACGCACAACACTTTTCCCATTCTAAATCTATTTGTATCTAAGAATTTCCACAAGAGGTGACAGACAGTAGTTAGGCTGTTAGGCTATGTCTACACTTGTTAACAGGGCCATCCCATGGGGGGAGCGGGGCCTGGGGCCAATTGGCCAAAGCGGGGCTCCGCCCCCCATGCTGGAGGGGAGCTGGCCCTGGGCTGGGACACCGAGGCTGCCGCTGGTGGCGGGGAGCTGGCTCCAGGCCCAGAGGCCAAGGCTGCCTGCGTTGGGGGGGCAGGAGGGGGTGTGAGTTGGAGCCTGCTCCGGTCCCGGCCGCGGCCCTGGAGGCCGCCTGCGAGAGGGAGCTGGCTCCAGCTGGGAGGCCGAGGCTGCCTGTGGGGGTGGGTGGAGCGGGAGCCAGCTGTGTGGAGCAGGCCAGCCCAGAGGCCGGGCCCCATGTTCTCTGCCCTTGGGCCTGCCTGCTCCGCCCTGGGAGTGGGAGGGGCGGCCCAGGGGCCAGGCATAGCTCTTCTGCCCCGCCCTGCTGCCTTCGGCTGGCTGCCAAAGGCAGCGGGGTGGCCATGGGAGGAGGGGCTGCGGCACGCATGTAGGCCCCGCGCTGCCCCGCTGGGAGCGGGACAGCGTGGGGCCCACATACCTGCAGAGCCCGGGGCAATCGCCCCGTTTGCCCCCCCCCAAGGGACAGTCCTGCTTGTTAATTTAAGTCGACTTTAAGTCGACTTTGTTAAGTTAACTTAGCATGTCCCCACTCAAAAATTAAGTCGACTTAGAGGGGACCCTGCCAAATCGACCTAGAGCGTCCACACTGGACGCCTAGGTCAACTTGTAGGGGCTAGGTGGACCTAGGACAGGTCCACGGTGGCAGGGGGGACAACCCTTGCCAAGTGTCAGGGGGCTCAGCCTTTGCCCAATTGTACGTTGGTACAATGGGAGCTGAGGAGGACAGGGACCCTGGCAGGGCATAGGAGCAGAGATCTGTCCTGCCCTGTGGGGGGGCACCTCAGGCTGTGGCTGTGCCAGTCACCCTGGCAGGGAGGGCAGTGGGGAAGCTCTGAAGTAGTATGGACGCAGATTAAATTAAGTTGATTTAAGCAAGCTTAAGTCAACTCAATTTGTAAGTGTAGATGCACCCTTAATATCTGTGAACTAAAAGCTTCTTTAGAATAGTGCCTTGGCAATACAGCAACTGACTTAGGCTGTCTCCTGCAAAGGAGCACTGAGGAGGACCCATCAATGCAATTTTCTAGAGTTCTATCAAGCACAAGTATCTGAGACTTTCTGAGTCACATAGAAAGGTTATAGAAAGGTATGGAGGTGTTTCATCACAGCTAGTTCATTCAATGGAAAGATCAGCCATCTGCAGAAGACTGTAAGGGTTCTGCAAACCAATGGATAGGAGTTGCCAGGAGAAAGGCTGACCTCCTGCACAATGCAATCCACAGAACTTAACCCACCCCCTCCTACAATAAACCTCTAACCTATGAGTGAGTTGTTAAAATCCTCAAATCATGATTTAAAACCTTTAAGGTGCAGAGAATCCACCAGCAATGAAGTCATGTTCCATGCTGCAAAGGGAGGCAAAAAACACCCACAGTCTTTGCCAATCTGCCCTGAGGCATGACCTCAATATGGTGATCATTAAACTCTGAGCATGTGAGCAAGACTCATCAGTCAGACACCCAAGAAAGAATTATCTATAATAAGTCAGAACCCACCCCATCAATCATTCCATTGGCATATCTACCACCAGAACCAAAGATGACTCAATTTCCAAACTAGGCTGTCCCTTTATACCATCCCTTCCATGAATTTATCAAGCTCAGTTTTGACACCAGATAGATTTTTATCTCCTGCTGGTCCCTGGTTCCATAACTTCATTCTTCTGATCGATATAAACCTCCACCTAATTTGAAGTCTAAACTGGCTGATGGCCAGTTTATATCCATTAGTTCTTGCATCCACAATGGGGTGAACTTAAATAATTTATCTCCCTCCCTGGTATTTATCTCTCTGACGTATTTATACAGAGCAATCATATCTCCCCTCAACCTTCTTTTGGTTAGGCTAAATAAGCCAAGCTCTTTAAGTCTTTTCTCATAAGGCAGGTTTTCCATTCTTTGGATCATCCTAATAGATGTTCTCTGCACCTGTTCTAGTTCAAATTCATCTTTCTCAAACATGGGAGACCAGAATTGCACACAGTATTCTAGAGGAGGCCACACCAACACTTTGCGTAATGCCACTAACACCTCCCTGTCTCTACTGGAAATAAATTATCTGATGCATCCAGGGACTGCATTAGCTTTTTTCATGGCCACATCACATTGGCAGTTCATAATAATCCTGTGAGCAACCAATACCCTCAGGACTTTCTCCTCCTCTGTTAATTCCAACTGATGCATCCCCAGCTTATAGGAAAAGTTCTTCATAGTCCCTAATGCATGACTTTGCACTTATCACTGTTAAATTTCATCCTATTTCTATTACTCCGGTTTACAAGATTATCCAGATCATTCTGTATGATATCCTGATCCTTTTCTGTACTGGCCTTACCGCCCAACTTGGTGTCAACCCCAAACTTTATTAGCACACTCCCACTATTTTTTCCAGGGTCAGTAATAAAAAGGTTAAATAAGATTGGTCCCAGGACTGATACCTGAGTAACTCCACTAGTAACCTCTCTCCAGCCTGATAGTTCACCTTTCAGTCTGACCTTTCATAGTCTCCCCTTTAACTAATTTCTTATCCACCTTTTGATTTTCATATTAATCCCCATCTTTTCCAATTTAAGTAATAATTCCCCATTTGGAACCATATCAAATACTTTACTGGTATCTAGGTAAATTAGATCCACTGCATTCCCTTTGTCTAAACAAATCTGTTATCTTCTCAAAAAAGGAGATCAGGGTAGTCTGACACATTCTACTTTTTGTAAAGCCATGTTGTATTTTATCCCAGTTACCATTCACCTCCATGTCTTTAACAGCTTTCTCTTTTAATTTTTTCCCCAAGACCTTGCATACTACTGAGGTCAAACTAAGAGGCCTGTAGTTACTTAGATCACTTTTTCCCCCTTTCTTAAAAAATAGGAACTATGTTGGCAATTCTCCAGTCGTACGATATAGCCCCTGAGTTTACAGATTCTTTAATAGGCAGCAGGTTTAAAACAAATAAAAGAAAGAAAGTACTTTCTCATGCAATACACATTCAATCTCTGGAACTCGTTGCCAGAGAACGTTGTGAACAGGTAGGTCATAGGGTTTCCAGGGCCTAGGGCAAAAGTCAAGGATGGGGCCCCCCACCACATGGGGGGTCCGCTAGGGTCCCCTGCCCCACTGCAGCCTGGCTGCCCCCCCACCTTGCTGGGGTTCTCAGACCCCCCCCTGCTGCCAGACTCATCAGGGCCTCACCAGTGCCTCACTGTGGCCCCTGCTGTCCCTCCCCTCCCCCCACCAGTGTCCCCAGCTCTCCCCAACCCCCGGTCCTGCTACCAGCCTCACCAGGGTCCCTGGCCCCACTGCAGCCGCCGTGGCTCCCCCTGGCCTTCTGGCCAGCCTCACCGGCCCTACTGTGGCCTCTGCTCCCCTCCCCCCCCCCCCTTTTCCCGCCCCAGCCTGTCCCACCACTAGTCTCACCATAGGCAGTTTTAGCAGGTGGGATCTGCAGCAGCCAGGCGCATCATGGGGCCCCTTCCTCTGAGGGGCAATGGGGTAGTGGCCTGCACTGCCCACTCGCTAAGACCGCCTATGGTTGTGAAGGCCAAAATTATAGCTGTTTTTTTAAAAAAATGGATAAATTCATGAAAGATAGATCTATCAGTGGCTGTTAGTCACTATGGTGAGGAATGCAAACCTAAGCTCTGACTACTAAAGTTAAGACCGGATGACAGGAGATGGATCACTCGATAAATTACTCCGTTCTAACCACTCCATTGGAACCATCTGGAAGTGGCCACCATTGGAAGGTAGGATACTATGTTAGATGGACCATTGGTCTGACCTAGTATGCTCATTTTTATGTTCTTAGTGGAACTGAAAGATTGTCACCATATAAGACTATATATTTTTTTTTCCAAATACACAACATATTTATTGAATGCATCTTCCTTTTTAAAAATTATTATTGATAATTTTACCAATGGATCAATACGCTAACCAATACCAAGACTTTGGTGTCTCTGTGCTTCAATTTTGTACTTGTAAACCAGGGACAATCACACTTTTCTACTTCATAAGTTTGTTGTGAAGACAAAATACATTACAGGCTGTAGTACAGGGAGTCATGTCAGAACCTAAAATAGATAGACAACCAGCAGCCAGTAAAGAGAAATTAAGACCTTTGGTAATTTACATGATTAATATTTATATTGCAATAGCCATTGCCATATATTGAACTAATGCTTTGTAGTGGAGAGCATAAAGGCAAGAGTATTACTTTTGCAGTTAAGGGAATTAACAAAGGAAAAACCATTGTTAATATTTTTTCTAGGAAATTTTAAGCTTTCATGTTTTTATACATATAAAAAAAATCAAATGGTATAAAAATTGTCTGTTGCTATTGGTGTCTGGATAACCAACTGTGTCTGAATGACAGACTTTGTGCAGCTTTTCTTTCTGAGCAAAAAAAAAAATTGTCTCTCAGTAAAGATGGCCAGATTTGTTGATCCCTTTTTACATGAGTTAAAGAATGAGTATGGTTGAAAAGAGGCATGTCTCCCCATGGGCTTGGAAGTATATCTAGAAGCTATCAAGTGCAGCAAAATATAAGATGCCCTTTCCACTTAGTGTCAAAATCCATGGCATTTTCTGTACCTTATCTGAAATAAGCACACATCACTCCATTTTATCATCTTAGCCAGGTTTATCAAATGTTGCAGAAGTAAATTCTCTTATTATGGGAAGGAGGCTGAATATTATTCATTAGGAACTTTTATAGTTCTCTGCATGGTTGCTGTTCTTTTATTGGGGAACCACTGCCACTGGACAGTTCAGCTCCAAACACTTAGCAAACAAGTGATTTCATATGAAAAGTAAACTAATTGATTTAAAAAATAACGAGAGTCCTGTCGCACCTTAAAGACTAACAAATTTATTCAGGCATAAACTTTCGTGGGCTGCAACCCACTTCATCTGACGAAATGAGTTGCAGCCCAAGAAAGCTTATGTCAGAAGAAATTTGCTTTAAGGTGCTACAGGACTTTTGTTGTTTTTGTTATATACAGACCAAGACGGTTACCCCTCTAGTTGATTTCAGTTTCCACTGCCAGCAATTTTGACAGGCAAACAAAAGTCATTCACCACTTGTTGGGGGCTGAGTACCTCATGAAGGATCCTGAGTGCTCTAAATTCAAATGGAGTTTATTGAGACCTGAGGATGCTTCACAGCTCATGGGCTCACCCCTCAGTATTGAGATGTACCAGGTTTAGAGTCATCTGGTCCTTCTGCTTCTCCGCCTATTACGCATAAGAGTGTGAAGACTGACACTGGGCAGGTCTTCACTGATTAGGTCTGTGAAGACCCCCATAGCCAATCAGGAAGCCGATCTTGTAAGACCACCCCCACAGAAGGAGTAGTGCTGAGTCAGAGGGAAGGCAGTTCCCTCCAGCTCAGTGAACTGAAGACACCACAGTAAGTAGGTGATAGGCAATTGGAGGGAGATATGCAAGGTTGCCTCCAAAATCGTGCTACAGTATTGACCAGGTCTCTATCATTCCTCATACTGAGGAATTATTATTTGCTGTGCACTGAAATCCAGTAATGTGCCTAGTTATTATAATTGCAGCCTTTCCCCCCCACATTATAGCAGAATCATAGAATATTAGGTCTGGAAGGGACCTGATAAGCAGGACCACTCCCACTAAATCATCCCAGCCAGGATTTTGTCTAACCAAGAGATGTGTTGGGACTGTCCCCAAGCAACAGACTTACAGCATTAGCCTCTTTAGGATGAGTCTATACTGTGCGAAGAAGTGTGTTTGTAATGCAAGTTAACCACCTCAGGTTCAAGTACCAGGAAGATATGGTAACTCAGTTTTTAATGTAGGTTAGCTGCAGTTCAAGGGCAGCCTAGAGTTGAATTTGAGCTGCTGTTAAACTGAGTTACCATGTCTTCATTGCTATTTTAACCCAAGTTAGCTAATGAAGATTAGCTAACCCAAGTAAAGTACATACTTTATTTTGAGTATAGACATACTCCTAGAGTATCAGACTTTATTGCTGGTATCTCAGGCTATGTCTACACTAGAAAAGTTATGTCGACTTTATTAAGTCAACTTAATAAGGTCAACTTTAAGTCGACTTAAAGTCTACCTTATTAAGTCGACTTAACTTTTCTAGTGTAGACATAGCCCCTTTTCGACCTTATTAAGTCGACTTACACTTTAAGTGACTTAATAAGGTCAATTTAGATGCTAATCCCTGTCCACACTGGCTTAAGTTGATCTAATAAGGTCAATTTAAGCGTTAAGTTGACCTAAAACGAGGTGTTATTAAGTCGGAGTAGTTTAGGTCATCTTAAGCCTTCTTAAGTCAACCTAACTTGTAAGTCTAGATGCACCCTCAGAAAAACAAGAATTTTTAGTCAATTCTGGAAAAAAAAAAAATTCTTCCATTATCCTCCTAAGGGATGGGGATTTTCATTAATGACAGCTAAGTTGAATTTTTTTTTCTGCTTTAACCTTTTAAGCTTTCTTTTACTAATTTTAAAATATAAGGATAGCAGGATGGAAAGATCATTGGTTTTTATTACTTTTAAAGACTAACAAATTTATTTATTCCATGAGCTTCCGTGGGAGAAAATCTCACTTCATCTGATGCTTTGAAGACTTCTTCAAAGTGTCTGATGAAGTAGGCTTTTCTCCTATGAAAGCTCATGCGACAAATAAATTTGTTAGTCTTTAAAAGTGCCACAGGACTCCTTGTTTGTTTTGCTGAACTGGACTAACACAGCTACCTCTTTGGAACTTGTTTTTTATTAAAGAGAGACATTCATTCTACCTATTTGAAGCTCAGTATAAAAGTTCTACTTTTTTAATGTAAAATAAAAAGCCAGTTTAATGTTAATGATCAGGGAAAGATTTTTACTTCTGACTGAAAGAAATATAACTCATCTTTTCTTAAATCAGAACAGTAAGTAAAAATAATTATTCATGCATGCTTGCCATCTCATTAAGGATTTGATGTAAAAATCTCTCCAGTAAAAACACTAAGTGGATTTTTTTTCTTTGCAAGGTTGGGTTTTAGAAGGTTTATTATTTCTATTAGGCCTTGGAATATGATTATTCAATCAACCCACTTCAGTCCAGAAAATCTCTTCTGGCCTACTAATTTAGTGATGTGCTGTGCTTTGTACCATGATTGTTTAAAAAGATCTTCAGATAGAGAGATTGTCATTCCCTCCCAATTCCTTTTTTCTTCTCTTTCCTTTCTGGTTTTTGTAATTCTTTCTGCTCTTCATCTGTGATAAGCTCTTTTTACAGGCTCTTGATGAGCCAATATACCTAGGATGGGGTCAGGGGAATGTCAAAAACCATAAGCAAGATTGACATACAGGTGCAGACTGGCATTGCTCTCAAAGTGTTACTGACCTGCTCAATAGTCAATCAGCTATTTCTCTTCTTTACATTTTAAAATGCCTTTATCTTTATTAAAATTAATGCTTTTTAATGCTGATCATTCCTGCACGGTGTTCTTGTATACAAACATCTGGAATAGTTTTCTTGTAAGCTGAATATTTTCACTACAACTTGAAAAATGTAGGAGCTCGGAGACTAATTGTATTTGTGGACTTCAGATATACTGGTGTCCGCAGAATTCTGATCTGGTAATATTTGATCCCTGCTTTTCTTTCTGACTGTACAAATGGTAGGGTCCCATTCAGGAAACCTTTTAAGTACGTCCTTAAGTTCCATTTACCTCAATCAGTCTTCATAACATGCTTAAATGTTCTTCCTAAGGAGGGATGAATCAAGGCTTAAATGATTACACTAAATCCAAGGCAAAGGGAAGGAGGGTTAAAGCACATTTGCCATATCTGCAATAGACTTCTTTCTACCTCTTCAGTTCCACTGGTGGTAGCAAAAGTGGGAGGATGGGTGTATAGGATTTTAAGCATTGTCTCATAGACCTAAGAGTGTTAAGTGACACTGTGCTAAAAATGCTGACAACTCTCTGAGCCACTGGTTACACAAAGGTCACGTCTACATTGATGGCAGCAAAGTCATCACTGTCAGATCGATCTTTCCAGATTGACTTAGTGGTCAGTTAAGACATGTGAAGTTGATCCGGAAATCAGCTTTGTAAAACCACCCCTTCCAATACCGCACAGCACTGGAGACACCATGCTGAAGAGGAATTAGGAAGTCAGTGGGAGTAACACAAGCTACGCAGTGTAGATCCCGTAGACTGCCACCAGATTTTCCCAGCAGTGTAGACTAGGCCTAATGCTTTTTCTGTTTTGTGACAGATGAAACTGAATGGAGATTAATCAGAGCTGGGAATTTGGTGGGGTGGAGAAAGCTACAGCATGTCTCTATGGCTATGTCTACACTTGTCAAAATAAGTCGACTTTAAGTCAACTTTGTTAAGTTGACTTAGCATGTCCACACTGTAAATTTAGGTCGACTTAAAGTCGACCTTGCCAAATCGACTTAGAGCATCCACACTGGATGCCTAAGTCGACTTCTAGGGGCTAGGTGGACCTGGGAGTGGCCCATGGTGGGAGAGGTGCACCCCTTTAAAAGTGCCAGGGGGCTCAGCATTTTCCCCATTGTACTGAAGTACATGAGGGCTGAGCAGGACATGGACTGGGGCAGGGTACAGGAGCAGGGTGGACAGGGCTGTGGGTGGGCACGCCAGGCTCTGGCTGTGCCAGGCACCCTGGCAGGGAGGTCAGTGGGGGAGCCCTGGGGACCCTTAAAGTCAACTTAGGGCTAAGCCATGTCTACACTGGCTTAAGTCGACTTAATAAAGTCGACTTAGCCAGTAAGATGACTTTAAACTAGGTTTTATAAAGTCGACTTAAAATTTCCTTAAGTCGCCTTAAGCAGCTGCTTAAGTCAACTTAAGGAAATTGTAGTGTAGAGGCAGAGTAAATTAAGTTGACTTAAGCAGGCCTAAACCGACTTAATTTACAAGTGTAGACGCACCCTATGAGACCTATGTGTCTCAAGGTAATGCTGCCACATCCTGTAAGTCTGAAGAAATAAACTGAATGTCTGCTAGAATTAGCAGAATAACTGATCTTTTGGTTTATTGGCAATTTCAAATATATATATAGATATATCTATATATAGAGAGATATATCTATATATCTATATATAGATATATAGACATATATATATTTTGACTCAAACCAAAAATGAATTGAAACATCAGGGGGAAAAAAAATGGTTTGAGATTTAATGAACCCTTTTGTTTTGTTTTTGAGCTTTCCTAAATATTTTTAAAATAAAATGGGAGGAAATTCCGAAACACAAAAGTCCTTTCGAACTGAAAGATCAACACTCTTCATTTAAAAAATGACTAAAATTTTTGACTCTTTTGGATTTTTGTTTGGTTTTTCTTCAGTGAATCCATGCATGTGTAACCCATATGCCTAAAATAGGCTATCTCTTTAAGAGACCTATTGAGGGTGGGTTACTGTTGCTGGGCTGATTAGCTGCCCAGAACCAGAAATTTCTGGAAACAGGGAGTGGTAGCATTTGTGCATGCTCCACAGGGTTCCCTGCTAGTGTGGTCAGATCACATGAGACAGAGCAGCAGATGCAGGAGTTGCATGAGAAGAGCCCATGGATATTTCTACACTAGCAATTTAGGTTGAGTTAAGGAGCCTTAAGTCAACCTAAATTACTCCATGTCCACGCTGGACTTTCATTAAGTCAACTTAAGAAATTCCTTAAGTCAACTTAATGAAAGCTTAAGTCAACTTAATAACTACCGCTCATTGGATCAACTTAAGGACGGTGTAGACAGGGAGTAGCCCTTACGTCGACCTTGTTAAGTTGACTTAAAGCCATTAAGTTGACTTAACAATGTGGACTTATGTTGATTTAAAGTGTTGTCACTTTGTTAAGTCGACTTAATAAGGTTGACTATAAGTCGACTTAAAGTTGACCTTATTAAGTCGACTTAACAAAGTTGACAACTTTTTCTAGTGTAGGCATACCCCATGTGCTCAGTGTGCAAGGAGAGAAGCTGAGTCAGGAGTGGACAGCAAGATGTTTTCTCCCTCCTATGGAGTCTTCCGCAGCAGAGTTTGTGCACATGCATATGGGACTGAGTGCTGGTTAACCAGTAAGCTGACCGGATGGTGCTGGTTCCAGAGGAGAAAGAAAAGGCTGCATGGAATTCTACTGAAGATTCCTGCAGCCAAAGAAGCAGAGGACAGCTACTTCTTCCTATTCAAGCCTTTAGACTTGATCAAAAACTGTAACTGAGATTTTGTTGAACTCCACCTGGACTTAGGGACCCTTGGTATTTTTCTCAAAGGTTTTCTTTGGGGACTGTTCTGTTTAACTTCATTTTGTTTTCTTAGGATAAGATTTATTCAGTCAGTAGTTAATAAAGTTAATTGTTATGTTTGTTTTTAGTAGTATTTTAATGTGGGAGAGTAACTCTGAGCAATCTTTGCTGTGAGTCCCTTACAGACTGGATCCTGGGTCTCCAGCTGTTTTCTCCACATGTGGTTGGGGTTTATTTCTGTTAGGCCCTGGAGAGGGGCAATTGAATGAATTTTAGCCCACCCATAGGTTACACATGTGAATGCGATTGTGCAGGAGGTTAGACTAGATGATCATACTGGTCCCTTCTGACCTTAAAGTCTGTTAGTCTATGATTAGGCACATGCTAAAATACGTAACTGAACTGAGTCCTTACATAGCATTCTGTACCCATAGAACACAGAGTGCTTTCTAGTGCTAGATAACCAACATGACCATCATTTATAGTGAAGAAACGAGACACAGGATCACACAGTAAATCTGCAGCACATCCAAGTCTTCTGCCTCCACATTGAGTGCTGTGTCCATGAACTAAAGTTGGCTATTTCTCAATGGTGGTTAAATCATTTCATTAGGTCACATGGCTTTGTTTTATTGCTATGATCTACCAAAGCCTTTGTCTGAAATCCTGATGACTTACCCTGAAATTTTCTTTGAAACTTTTGTGCTCCATTTTGAAACTGTAATGTGGATTTCTCTTTGAATAAGATTTAGCTCTGCAAGCCCAGACCATGAGCTAATAAATTTTACCTCTTGATTATACTATCAGTAGACCTTAATTAGCACTTGATTTAACACAAATCCTTAAATCTGCTGCTTGTACAAAATCCCAAGATCCTCAGCTTTGGCCTTGGATTCGCTGTTATTTCAAGAGGTTTTCAAAATGATGGATTTCCTCTACCTGAAGAGTTTTCCCTCATATAAAGTACATTAATATGGTACTTAGCATAACCTACTCACAATGCTATCGATTTATTTTCTTCCACACGATTAGCAATAAACAATTTCAAGCCATGTAGCAAATTTTATGCAGCTCTCTTTCCACCATCCACTCCTTGCCTGATTGCAGATTGGGTATGGAGAAACTTCAAAAGGTTTGGAGTCTGGGTTCAGGTTGGATAAGCAAATAAAAATGTAACTTAATTTTTCCAAAGTTCTCTTGCCAGATCTTCCACTCATTTAAAGCAATGTGGATCCATTGGAAGTCAGTGGAACTACACAGATCTAAACCAGCTGAGGACCTGGTAACTTCAATTTGGAGTTGATACTGGAAAACTCATGAAAATATTCACTGTTGAAACATTTCCAATGCTACTTCTGACCAGTCAGGCAAGACAGTCAGTGTCTTGCTGTCTCAACCATTTTATTAGAGGGGCTCAAACAAAACCTCAGATGTTAGCACCTTTGAAATTGGGAGAATTCCCAGTCTAAACTTTGTGTCTCAGGCAGGTTTCAAATTTTCACTGAGTCTGTAAAAGGGTTTTATCAATTAGCAGAGATAAAACCAATCTTGTAGAAAACTAAACAGGAGAACAGTTTTGTATTCTTTCACCCTTTCCTTTCTGGACTTTACTTGAACCAAAAATAGAGATGTGTAACATGGTGGCGGGGGCGGAGGAGGTCTGGGGGGAGAGGAGATAATCAAAGGGGAGAAAAGTAACTACACTTTTTGATCCTGAGAGAGGATCCTTATGGAAATTTGGACAAAATTCTGGGAGATTCTCTGTTCTTTTTCTTTCTTTTTTTAAATCAGAGCCTGTTCAACCATCTGTTACTAATCTCACCTCACCTAACAATTTTCATCCCAAATTAGCATGTGCCCAACGTGAGAAATTCCATTCACTCCAATTTAGGTGTGGTACCTCAGTGATTTGCTGAATTAGGGGGCTCCCTGTTCTCTCTTCTGAAGACTCAGTCTTCCTCATCAATGAGTCACTTGGTTCTTTAAACACTTGAGAAACCTCTTACATTTTACCACCTTTTTTCCTTTCAAACAGCTTTAGTGCTGCCAAAAGCTGCTGCACAGACAGCCCTGGAGATTGACATTTATATGTGCCTAATGAGTATAGAATAGGATATTGGCAGTTCAAGTTTCTCCCTGTTAATCCTCTTCAACAAAATTTCCCCTAAAACTATAGTCTCTAAAAGTGAGAGCATTTACTCTTCAAATCAATCCAATTCCATGGCTGTCTGGAGTGCCCACTAGCATTGTATTGATTAGTGGCCATTGTGATGTGGACACTAGGAACTGGACTGAGCCTATCAAAGTTTTGTGCACATGCTCTTGATGATCCGTTGATTACTGTGGTATTGGGGATTGTGCCTTTGAAGGCTAAGCTTCCTAGACAGACAGGATACATAGATCACAGCTGGGGTTCGGGGGTGGTAATTACTCAAGATACCTTATTTTATCTAGCTTGCATGCCTATAGCAATGAAGCCACAGCAGCACAGATTTCAGCACAAGCTAGACAGCTACATGCTTAACCAGCATCCCAGACACTCATATCAGTACCCAAGCTACCTAGATTAAATCTCACTCATGCATATCTGCATGTGCTGTGATCATACACCCCAACTTCCATGTAGACATGCTAAGAGGTTCTTGGGCAGGGTTCTGTGGAGCTCTTTTTGCTGTTATGCATAAGCCAGTTGGAATTGGATACAGAATAAAGCAGATCTCCTTCAAGTACTTTAAGCACTGAGCGATTGCTGAACAGGAGAGTTCTGACATTCTCATTACTGACCTGAGTCAAATTTGAACTAATGACCTAGAGTTGAAAAGGCTATGAATCCCATCAACAGCCTTTAGGGCTGATCTTTTTCTTTATTGTATTTTTCTTACTGCTGCAGAGGTTCTGCAACTAGATTTTTATTCTCTACAAATGGACATTTAACACAATTTAAAAAATCAATATCAATTGGTATTTTCTCCATTTATTTTGATGTCTTGGATCTTTTATGTCCTCTTCCTGCATGATTTTTTTTATCATTACAGAATTTAAAAAGAAAGCTAATTTAGTTGAAGCACGTCAATTTTCCTGTTCTTGGAGAAAAAACTGAATTTTTAACGTATTTCTTCCCTTCATCCATCTGAATGTGCACATCATGTTTCAGCTGTGTCCTCCGACAACATGAACCACTTCTCTGTAGAGTAAAGTATCAGATTGCAGTCTGACAATGGGTCTGCAGACCCATTGCAGTCCAAGCGCTTCTCCTCCCGATGCAGTTATTGACAATGAGAGCAGAGCACTGTTTGCAGTCTAAATTTAAAAACACAATATTGATTTGTTTATTCCTGTTTAGTGCTAGTGAATAGCTTGGCAGATCTGGAAACTGAAATCTTTTCTATGTCAGTGGGTCAAGTCTAGCACAGACAGCTGGAACGCAGACGTCTCCATGCTGCTCGGTTAACACGCGTCAACTGTGTGCTCCTTGGACCTCTTCTGAGCGTGAAAAGATAGTTCAGTGTAGATGCCCACTCAGGCCTGACCCGATAAGGCTGACAGTGAAACAGTAATTATTACTGTGGTGTCTTTTGCAGTGTGGCCCCCTGTCCTGTGAGAGTTAAATTAAGACTGCAGCACTAGTTTAACACAGGCAATCAAGCAGTCACTAGATAACTAGTAGCCTGAGCTGAAATCATAGAATCATAGGGATGGAAGGGACCTCACGAGGTCATCTAGTCCAACCCCCTGCTAAAATCCTACCAGTCAAATAGGGGGCAAAGGCTTTATGTCTCAGACCTGGTCTACACTTGCCACCATTGTAGGTTAAGGTTAAAAAAGCTGCACATTTCTCCTGCTTAGCAGCTAAGCAACTGATCTGCATGGGCTTTATATTTTCATGAGTACAATTAGATGCTTAGCATAATTTCACCCAGGGGTTGGGCATGACAGGAAATGGTATGTGTGGCTGATTCAAACCCTCTGAATCTGGTGTTTTAGCAGAAGGGGGAAATGAAATGTTGTCTTTTCATGATATGCTACCCTTCAATTTTATATCTGATTATAGACTGAGAAGCTGATGGAAAATTTACCATTAGCAACAGAGAACTTGGAAAAGTGAGCAACCCTCATTTTCAGTCTTGTAAAACTAGATGGGGAGGGATGGGAGCACTAGATCTGCTGGAGCTGTGCCTCAGACAAATGCCTACCTCCCCTCCCATTGTTAAAGAATAGACTTAATAGCTATGTCTACACTTGCAACTTAGTTCAACTTAAGGAGGCTTAAGTCGACCTAACTTAGTCCCTGTCCACACCAGGCTTTCATTAAGTCGACTTAAGGGCATCCTTAAGTTGACTTAATAACTCCCGCCTGTTAGGTCGACCTAACACTTAAGTTGACCTAACTGCCCTTAGGTCGACCTAATAAAGTGGACTTAAGCGTCCACACTGTGCTTAGGGTCGACCTAATGAGTCGACTTAATGAAAACTTAGGTCGACCTAATAAGAACCGCCAGTTAGGTTGACCTAACCCTTAAGTCAACTCATTAGGTCAACCTAAGCATAGTTTGGATGCTTAAGTCCACTTTATTAGATCAACCTAAGAGCAGTTAGGTCGATTTAACAAAGTGGACTAAGTTCCCATTCAGGGAAACCACTTTGTTAAGTCGACTTAATAAGATCGACTTTAGGTCAACATAACAAAGTCAACCTAACTTTTTGTAGTGTAGACATAGCCAATGATTCCTTATGGAGTCTCTTTTGTTATTTTGATTGGAGCTGAAATCATCAGAGGAGTGAAAACTTCTCTAAGAGCTGAATTCACTGAAAAGCTGGCTGAGATCCAGCAGGAGAGCACCACAGTAGGTGGTGCCAGCAGATGGTATGAGTGACCAGGAGGCAGAACCAGTGGGCAGTCCGTGCGGATGGTGTGAGTGACCAGCAGGTGGAGCCAGTGACCAGCAGGTGGTGCCAGTGGATGGTGTGAGTGACCAGCAAGCGATGTGAGCAGACCCAGAAGTAGCAGAAGATAATTGGAGGGGAGGGCTGAGGCCCCCCCCCACCTTTAGAGGTGGACACTAAGGCTATGTCTACACTTAAAAAGTTAGGTCGACTTAAGGAGGCTTAAGTCGACCTAACTTAGTCCAGGTCCACACCAGGCTTTCATTAAGTCGACTTAAGGGCATCCTTAAGTCAACTTAATAACTCCCGCCTGTTAGGTCGACCTAACACTTGAGTTGACCTTATTAGGTCGACTTAAACCTGGTTAGGAAGCCTTAGATCAACCTAATTGGCTAGGTCAATGTAACTGGCATCCTGACCTTACTCCCAGGGTTCTGGGCTTCAGGAAGAGCCTGCCCTGGGCTCCCACAAGGCCGGACAAAGCCCTGCCCACCCTGCTCCCCAGAGCCGGCCAGGACTGCCATATTGACAGGATGTCCCAGGGCAGCAGCAGCAGGGCCCCATCCTGGACCAACGAGGGGCTCCTCGCCCTCCTTGCCATCTGGGGGGACAAGGCAATGCTTTCCTCGTTGCGGGGCAGCCACCATAACTGGGAGGTATATGGTGCTATCTCCCGGGCCCTGGCAGAAAGGGGCACACCCGTGACACCCAGCAGGTGCGGATGAAGATAAAAGACCTCCACAAGCAGTACCAGAAGGCCCGGGAGGACAAACTGCAGACGGGGCAGCCCCCACCACCTGCTGTCCCTATTTCACCGAGCTCCATGCCTTCCTGAGGGGTGAGAGCACCGGGCTCCCAGCCCACACCATTGACTCCACCGAGGCCCCCTCCCTGGACAATGATCAGGAGGAGTTTTATTCAGGAATTCACTATTAACAAATCAGTTATTTGGTCCTGTTGGTCCCTTTACCCAACTGCTGGCATCTATTCTGTTTTGTAGGGTGTTGTTTTTGCAATCCTTTTTTGGTGTGTTGTTATAATACAGTGTGCTACTTTCTCAGAACACTGTACAGCCAGACAAGGAAGCCTCTTTTTAAAGTAATGCCTCCAAGGACAATTTGGATCTGCTATTATGTTATTGGACAATAGCCCCAAATGAAAACTGGCCTCCTACCTTAGCCTCTTTGCTGCTGCTGCCACAAGCCAAACTGCCCGTACATAATTACCTATGTGTATTCTTCCCAGCATGACTCCAGGGGTGCAAATGACTGAGTAAGAGATAGGGATTTAGCAAATGCAATCACCAGGCAAGTCACCAGTCCTTCTGTCTTACAGTGGCATTAAGAAGAAGATGAATAAGCCACTTTTCATTTTCACCTCAGGTCAGGTATACTGTTCATTTGATGCACTGAGGATTATTAGATGCTGGTCAATAGATTATCTGCTGTGAGGTAATTATATCTTTTGTAGGTTAAATTGTTGGTTGTCTCGGGCAGCTGGACAATAGATTTTTTTTCCTTGATTGTGCAGGGCCCTATAGCTATATGCAAAAGAGCACAGCTGATAGCACATTATCATATGGACAGTGGTTGTAAGAAACTAAGGTGTTCTATGAAGCACTATGTGTAGACCACAGGTGCTTGCAGAGTTTGACCATATGTAATGTATATTTAATGGGAGACTGTTCTATTGGTTGGTTTAAGAAAAATGTTCTCCCAGAACAGTATGTACCTTCATCTATAGACCGACTGTTATATCTTTGCATCTTTGTATACAGGAGATCAGGAAATGGGAGCATCTTGAATAAAACAGCACTCTTTTGATGTCTACTATGGGAAAAGCTTGAGAATTGACTTTATACTGAGGGAATGTCAGAGGACATTTTACATATTCTAAGTGTCACTGGGTGGTAGCAAGAGTAGATGAAGTTGCAAAATTATGTGGGGAGTTTTTTCCAACAATTCCCATTTGCAGCATCAGCTCTGTAACCAAGATGTGTAATCTAAAATGTTGTCTAAACTTGTTCCAGTGTTTACTAAGCCACAGTAAGATATTGATAATGAAATCATGTTCTTTCTGCTGCACAATGTGATGGATAAAAACAATCCATTAATAAACTGAGTATAATTAGTCAACTTGTCCATCTTGCCCAGCACATGTTCCATGAAAACATGCTTTTATGGGTGGATATCGCCAATTAATTCAATTCCTGCCCTCTTGTCTTTGGTTCCTCCACTGTGTGGCCTCCCACGCAACAGTATGCTAATAGGATCATCACTAAGACTCTCATGGCCACATTTTCAGTGGCAGATGTTAGGTACTTACCATTTTGGAAAACTCGGCCTCTAGAGTCTGCATCATTCCTCTGGCGGAAGAGCAGAGTCAAAGCCCAATGTTATTGTAAAGGACTATCTGCAGCTGCTACAGAGGTGGCACTCTGAGTACATTGGGCAAACCATTTTCAAATTGGATAAACCTTATAGTCTGTTCCTTCAACCTATATCTTATATTCTACAGCCTATGATATCTTAGACGTCTATTTGGTGAGAGCTTATTTGTCTAAAATATTTACATTTACTGGAGTGATAGGCTGGCAGAACCCATTCTGCAATACTCAAGTTTGGATTATACAAAGCTTCAATAGGCTGCTTGTACCTTTTATTATGTGAAATAATCAGATTTAGAGTACTAATAGGAAGGGGGGACGCATTAAAGGAAATTCCCAAATACTAAAAAATTGTCCTCCAGAAAGTATAATTTTAGTAAACCAAGACAAATAGATATTCGTTATTTCCTTTTCAGTGCTGAACTCCAGTCCAGCATAGCATTCAACTACAGGTTTATGTGCTTTGGTACATCCAGGTTTAAGAAAAGAATCATTTGTCTCTCACAATTGCTTTTTTAAAAACTACTATCACAGTCTTTATCAAGTCAGCATGTAGTTGTATACCTCCTGCAGTAATCTAGATGTTAATGATTTAAACCCGGCTACACTGAAGTCAATATGAGTTTTGTCACTGACTTGAACGGGGTCAGTATTTCACCATACAGGCTCAGTTGTTGAGTTCTGATTGGCGAGCACTTGATTAGATGAGCAAATCCATTGACTTCAATAGGTCTGATTATCTCATATGTACTTACCAAGATGTATAAAGGCTTCACAATAGGTTTATCAATAGTAGTATATCAATCAAGAGCTGATGGGCTCAGACCTTGGAGGGTGCTTGTGACATGATGAGGAGTAAGGACTGCTGAGTCCACCCCCTGCCACATGAGCTCCCATTTTGGGAGGTAAATTTTAGCTGGCTGGAGGACATCAGCACCTAGTGAGACAGAGACAGATGCCAGCCCAGTTAGCCTGGGGCTGTATAAAGAAAGTCAAAAGAGAAGGAAGCAGAGAGGGAGAAAGAGAAAGGAAGGAGCTAGGGAGTGGAAGCAGAGCTGTGGCTCTTCCCTCCAGGGTCTAACTGCTAAGAGGGCAAGCTGTATACAAGTGGTGGTAGGAGCACTTGTAAATAAACCTACACCAGTGGTTCTGGAATGAAGGATCTTTGAGTGACTTTGTGACCAGAGAAGAAGTGGAAGCAGGGCCACAGAGCACCCTGCTACAGTGCTGAAACTATAACTAACTTCAGGGTTAACATGATTTCCAGATGTGTGCGCAGGGAGGTGGTATTACTCCTAGATATACCATGAGAAAGGGCATTACTGAAAAGGTGTGTCCTGTTTTCGTCTCCATACCTCATAAAGGATGTGGACAAATTGAATAGGATTCAGTAAAAAGTAACAATGATCTGAGGACTGGAAACATTTAAGAAGCTTAGTCTGTTTAGTTTATCCAAAATGAGTTTAAGAGATGGCTTGATCATGATTTACAAGTACCTTATGAGGAAGAAATTTTTGATAATATAGGGCTCCTTAATCTAACAGAAAGACATAACGAAATCCAAAAGTTAGAAGCAGAAGATGGATAATTTTTGTCTTGAAAAGAGGGACAAATTTTAACAGAGTAATTAATCATTGGAACAACTTATCTAGGGATACAGAAAATACTACACCACTTAAAGTCTTTAAATTAAGCCTGAATATCTTTCTAAAACATATGCTATAGCTCAAACAGAAGTTATGGCCTTGATGCAGAAATTACTGAATGAGTTTCTTTCTCTCTTGTTATGTTGGGAGGCAGGCTCGATGATCACATTGGTCTCTTTTGTACTTAAAAATCGATTAATCTAAACACAGTTTAAACTCAATACTGCATCCTATTTCAATATATCTAATCCGATTTTTCAGATGGCATAACTTGTTTAAACGAAAAGAAATGGCATTTTTTAAAAAATGAAAAAAACCCTCCCCCCGCTCCAATAGTCACAATTTTCTCCTCATTTTTAACCACTTGTGCTCTTAAGAGTAGAGGTGAGGTCCTGGCCACATTCAAATCAGGGGGAGTTTTGCAAGTGACTTCAATGAGATCAGGATGTCACCCTAAGAATTCATGATGATATGAACTCCTATTACCATGCTGGAAGTGACTTGTTCTCCCCATTAAAAAAAGAAAGGCAAGCCAGGAATCTGATTTTTTGTAAGAATATAATCTATTTTATCAGCTGTTGTTGAAAGTTAATTATGTAAAATTTTCAGTAGCTGTATACATCATAAAGAAATGTTAATATCCACACCACCACCTCTCTTGGCTAATGCTGAAAAAACATGTGAGTCCCATCCTAAGATTATTTTTGTTTTCATATTCAAGAGCAGCTACAAAACCTCTAGGAAAATAAGTTCAGAATATATCAGTGACCGAAGAAATAAAAATCATCAATCTTTTAATGTGTTCATTAAGGATAGTGCTAGTTATTTTTAAATAATTGTGTTTCATAAATTACCTGAATTAAATTTATTTTAGATTGATGTTTATAGCTATTATTACTTTAATGCTGGTTTAACTATAATTACTTACAGGCAGGTGAGAATGGAATGCTATAAAATGTATGTGCGCACACATACTGAAATATAGTAAAATAATGTTTAAAGGTAAAGAAATCCTATATTTCCTGTACTTCCACCTGTTCTTCCTCTACTTCCAGCTCCACAGTTGTATCTCCTCTGGATCATAGAACTTGGATGAAGGAACAAATAGCCATGCATTATTTTAGCATCTCAAATGCTGGAATCCTTTAAGGGAATCAGTAGAACTCCTGGATTCCTGCGAATGAAGGAAGTGGTTAGGCAGGATAAGGGGATTATAAAGAAGCAAAATGTTTCCTTTATCAATCAGGTACAGTCAGAAGTAGCAAAAGAGGAAGCACTGGAGCAAATAGATACATTAAAAAGCAACAAGTCCTTAAGACTAGATGGTATTCATTTAACAGTTCAGAAGTAACTTGAGAATGAGCCTGACCATCTAACAAAAATATAATTTCTCTGAAATCAGCTATGGTAACATAGAACTGGGGCATAGTAAGTGTACCTTTCTTTATACAGATGCTAATGGTGACCCTGGGAAATCACACAGCAGTGAGCCACATTTCAGGCCATGTACACACGATCACTTTATTGCGTGGTAAGGCTCCTTACCGCGCAATAAAGCTGGTAGCGTACACACGATCATTTTCCCTGTTGTGTGGCAACACCCTCTTGCCGCACAACAGTTAAACCACTAAAATTGACAGCGGTTAGCATTACTGCAGTACAGCTGTTCCGCAGTAATGCTCATGTGTACCCATTTTGCGTGTTAGACAGCCTCCAGAAATATCCCAGAGTGCCATTAGAGGCCACTCTGGGACATTGGAGCTGTCAAATATGTCAATTTCACTGCTCTAGCAGAGCAGTGAAATTCATTGTTATGGGAGCTGCCAGGTTCGGCGGCTCCCCTGGACTGAGTTAGTCAGTTCGGGCCAGCCCCCTAGCTCAGCCCTGGGGCTTCGGGTGGTGGCAGGGGCTCCCGCCGCCACCCAAAGCCCTGGGGCTGAGTTAGGGGGCTGGCTCGAACCCTCACCAGTTCGAGCCAGCCCCCTAGCTCAGACCAGGGGTTCAGATGGCAGCAGGGGCTCCGGCGCTTAAGCGCTGCAGCTCCTGCCGCCACCCGAAGCCTTGTAGCCCCCTAGCTCAGCCCCGGGACTTCGGGTAGCATCGGGAGCCCCTGCCGCCACCTGAAGCTCCGGGGCTGAGCTAGGGGGCCCCTAGCTCAGCCCTGGGGCTTCGGGTGCCAGCGGGAGCTGTGGCGTTTAGGCGCTGGAGCCCCTGCCACCACCCGAACCCCTGGACTGAGCTAGGGGGTTGGCCCAAACCGGTGAGGGTTCGAGCCAGCCCGCTAGCTCAGCCTCAGGGCTTCGGGTGGCGGTGGGAGCTGCAGCACTTAAGCGTGCAGCCCTCGCCACCACCTGAAGCCCTGCAGCTGGACTAGGTGGCTGGCTGTGGGCAGTGCATGGTGAGACAGGTGCCCACCATGACTGCTCTTGTATCGCAAAGGAGCGTTCACACGGGTGAACGCTCCTTTGCGATATAACGAGCTCGTGTGTACACACCAAAGCACTATATTTATAGTGCTTACCTTGTCCCTCAATAGCTTATTGCGGGACAAGTTTGTCGTGTGTACATAGCCTCAGTTTCAGTTTAAATTGGTAAAAATAATGATCAACAACAGAAAAATATAAGACCCCTTGATTAACCCAATGTAACAGGACAACATATTTCTTTAAATGAAAAATATCTCTCTGCTGTTAACCAGAATCTTTCAAGTGTGTCAGCAGACCAGTAGATTAAGTGTAAGGGGGAGGGGGGGGGGCACAGACTGACTTAATTTATTAGCATGTCCAGAAAGCCTTCACCAGGTACCTTACAAAATGTTATCCGTTATGGGGATTCTTGCACTTTCTTCTGAAGAAATGGGTACTATTGGAAATAGGATTGTAGACTAGAGGACAGCTGGTTTGACATGCTTTTACAGTTCCTACGTAATTGTTTACATGATTTTTGCACTAGCATAAGGCTCAAATTTCCTCTTGGTGATGAATTCAGCCCACTCTCTCTATAAATGACATCAGCATAGATTCTGCCTCCCATACTCAGTAGTAAGTTGAAAATTCACAATTATATACACTCTCCTATTAGCTGTTTGACATGCTCTGCCCTTCTCTGCAGTCCTGACATGAAACAAAGAAAGCTAGAGAATCTGGGATGGTCAATAGCCCAATACACCAGTTTAGGTTTGTCTCTGAATTTGGCCCTTGGACACTGTGCTCAGAGAGTGAGCCAGCAAAGAGAAAAGTATTAACTCCACTTTGTTTTGTAAAATTAATGATTACCTTACAGTACTAGCTAATGTATCTAAAAATTATTTAATAAATTATTTTTCCCCTATACACTCATGCTTTAGGGTCATTGTTTCATGACTTGTGGGGTAGAGAATATTATGAATAAGTACAATTGCATTCAGGACCACCATACTTTTCTAAGGCCTAGTCTAGGCTTAAAATTTAGGTTGATCTAACTACCTGACTGGAATGGTGACTGTGATTGTGAAATGTTCAGGGAGATTAGACTTCTGCAAAGGCAAAAAATACAATAATAAAGGGGGATTCCAATAGAACCCCATAATGAGTGGGTGTATATCACCTCAAGAATAAGTGCAGAGAAAAAAATTCTAGACCCCATATATTTCTATTAATTGGAGTGGCTTCTCCTGGAACCCACAAGGGGAGAGGCAATTCTTGCATTAGTCCTAAACAGAGCACAGAATCTGGTCCAGAATGTGAATACAGCTGGATCATGTGGTAATAGCAACCTGAATGTAATTACATTCAACAAATAAACTCAACACAGCAGCAACAAAAAAATGAGGAAACTAGTTAAACTGAAATTAAAAGGAACAGTTTCCTGTTCACAAGGGTGAAATGCCTGCAAACTGCATGGAGGCTACCAGACATGCCATAATAGAGACTCAAACTAAATTTATTCCCCAAATTTAAAAAATAATAAGAAGTAAGAGGACCAAAAAATGCTATTATGGCAAACCTGTAGAGTCAAAGAGGAAATGGAGGCACATAAAGCACCCTTCAAAAATTGGAAGTCGAACCACAATGAAGAAAATAGAAAAGAACAAAGACTATAGCAAATCAAATGTACATGTATAATTAGGTAGGATGCTGCTGTGGGTGATCTGCTCCCTCTCAGTAGAGTGAAGAAGAGTTGGTGAGAGCAGCAGAAGAGGCGGAGGGAGGCACCATCAGTGACAATTGCCACTTCTGGTTAAAAACCCTGGCTCTGCCGCTTGGGAGAAAGAGAAAGAGAATAGAAGTATCTGCTTACAATGGAAGGGCAGAGTGCTTGCATCTCTGCAAGAGGGAGAAAAGTATGTCAGCTGCTCACTTAATTTCTCAGTCTCTTTTTCAGGTGACTTTCTTTATCTGTGAGGTTAAATTAATCGATATTTTCAGTACACTGGGATCCTGGAATAGAAGGCATTTTATAGACACACAGGATAGTAAGGTATGTAAATGCCACTGGCTATGTCTACACTTGTTAATTTAAGTCAACTTAGCTAAGTCGACTTAACAAAGTCCACACTTAAATTTTAAGTTGACTTGGGGGGCCCCTACAAAATCGACCTAGAGCATCCACACTGGACACCTAGGTTGACTTCTAGGGACTAGGTGGACCTGGGACAGGTCCATGGTGGCAGGGGGGCACCCCTTGCCAAGTGCCAGGGGGCTCAGCCTTTGCCCCATTGTACCTTGGTACAATGGGGCAAAGGGGACAGGGACCCTGGCAGGGCTTAGGGGCAGGGTGGGCAGGGCTCTGCCCTGCCCTTTGGGGGAGCACAGCCAGGCTGTGGCTGTGCCAGCCACCCTGGCAGAGAGGGCAGTGGGGAAGCTCTGGAGTCCCCTAAGTCGACTTAAAGGTACTCCACGTCTACACTGGCTTAAGTCGACTTTAGAAAGTTGACTTAAGCAGAAAGTCTACTTAAAACGAGGTTTTAGAAAGTCGACTTAATTTTTCCTTAAGTCGACTTAAGCAGCTGCTTAAGTCAACTTAAGGAAAGTGGAGTGTAGACACAGAGTAAATTAAGTCGACTTAAGCAAGCTTAAGACGACTTAATTTACAGGTGTAGACGCACCCACAGTGAGGTGCTTATTAGAAGTGCAGAGAAAGGGAAACATCTGTTACATTTTCCCAACAAAATGACATTTTCTGCCTGTGACACCTGCCTTTGGTTTTCCTGAAAATGTTGTGCCTGGAAAAAGAAACACATAACTGTTTAACCACCAAAGGAAACTGAATCTTTTTCTGCATTGGTTAGATTTTTTTTATTATTATTTTTTGTGCATTCATTTTTATGAGGCAATCTATCTATCTATATATATATAGCACAGAAACTTCTGCTGCATATGGTTGGGTTAAGGAAATAATAGTAGGGAGATGAACTGGATAAATTTGTCACTCAAAGCAAACTTATTCTGAATGCTCTTCAAAGGTCTGCAGAGACAGGAAGGACTGATGTTAACTTATTCATATTAAATGTGAAGTGTTATTTGATGGGATCATGCTAGATTTTTCACAGAAGCAGTTCTTTCAGTATAGAAAACTTTTGTGACTTGTTAATTTTTTCTTGGCTTGTATATTTGTTTGAGTGCCAACCTGGGCCATGCTTGAAAGTGCAAATTTTCCTCATCCTTATCTATACAATGCATATTGGGTGACATCCATCCCTGCATACACAGACAGCATGAGGACTATGATGAGTGAATAACTGATTTTTCTGTTCTCTGGGCACTTGGAAACCTTGAAAAAATAATGTGTGTGTTGACTGGAATTTTTTTTTTTCCAAACAATACATTTCTATTTCTAGTGGCTTTATTTTTAACTTGAAGTAAAACTAAAGAAAATGTCTCTAAACCAAAATTAATTTTGAATTGAAAAAATCAAAATGTTTCACTTTGAATATGTCAAATGAAACAATTTTTACTTTGGAGGAATTTATTTTTGGGGGTGGGACAAGGATGAGGTTCAACTTGAACAGTTCCCTAAAACTGACAGAAAATTGCAATACATCAGTGGTGCAGAAAAAAAATGAACCAAAAAAATTGACTCAGCTGTACCTCTTAACTCCAATTACATCTCAATTTGTATATTGTTTCATGTGTCTACTGGGTGTATTGTGCATTTAGATTCTGATCTGAGATGAATCAATGTAAACCTAGAGCAATGATTCCCAACCCGAGGTGTGGGACCCCCTTGGGGCACATCAAAGATTACAGGGGATCTGTGAGGTTTCAGTTATACTGAGGTCATTATGCCTTCCCCCCCTCAGGTTCTGCACCAGGTGCAGCCCCCCCCCCCCGCCAAATTCCACTCCAGCTCAAGTGGAAGAGCAATCCTTCCAACCCCATGCTGGCCAGGTGCCTGGCCAGAGAGGAGCAGCCCCATGCCAGTGGGAGGCCCGGAGCAGCCCTTGAAAGCCAGCCATGACCCACAGTCCTTTAACCTCAGTACATGAGGGATGGGAAGAGGTGGAGTCACTCAGGGCATACAGTGGCAGCTGTGCCAGGGAAGGCTTAGCTTCCTACTCAGGTAAGAGTCATTTATTATTGTTTATCTAATTCAAGTGTTGTTAATAGTATCATTATACGTTTATAGGGGTTGTATGCGTTTATGCCCCATGAGGGGGTGAATTGGGGGTTAGGGTTAATTAGTGAGGCTTTCACTCTAAAAGGTTGGGAACCACTGTTCTGGAGTAATTTGTTTCAACAGAAAAGGATGCAGTGGGGGGATTAAAACATCAATACTTTCACATAGCTTGGTCACATAATGCAACCTGAGCCTGCTTCTGCTCCACTGATTCCAGCTGATAGAGTCAAGGACATCCCTGGGACAGGGGTGACCGCCCTGGACCCCGTGTATGGGTGGGCCCCGTGCTGCCCCCTGCTGTCTCCTGGGACAGTTCAGTGCTGAGGAGGGCCACAGGCCAGAGGCCACCCTCCCTGCACTGCTCTGCGCAGCGTTCCGTGCCCGCCCCACCTCCATCTGAGTGGTCTGCTCAAGGGGGCAGGGCGGGGTGGGCTGAGGTGTGGCTGCTGCTCTGCAGGGCCTGGGGACGGGGCTGGCAAAGTCTATCCACTACAGTAAGATTCTAAGGGTGTGTCTACACTTACAAATTAAGTCGACTTAAACCTGCTTAAATCGACTTAATTTAATCTGCATCTACACTGCAATTTCTTTAAGTCGACTTAAGCTGCTGCTTAGGTTGACTTAAGGAAATTTAAAGTCAACTTTATTAAACCTAGTTTAAAGTCGACTTTACTGGCTAAGTTGACTTTATTTAGTCGTTTTAGCCAGTGTGGATGCAGATTAGCCCTAAATCAACTTTAAGTCAACTTAAAGGGCCCCAGGGCTCCCCCACTGCCCTCCCTGCCAGGGTGGCTGGCACAGGCAGAGCCTGGCATGCCCACCCACAGGGCAGGACACAGCCCTGCCCACCCCACTCCTATGCCCTGCCACTGTCCCTGCCCTGCTCAGCCCCCATTGTACCAGGGTACAATGGGGCAAATGCTGAGCCCCCTGGCACTTTGGAAGGGGTTCCCCCCCTGCCACCATGGACCAATCCCAGGTCCACCTAGCCCCTAGAAGTCGACTTAGGCATCCAGTGTGGATGCTCTAAGTCGATTTGGCAAGGTCCCCTTGAAGTCGACTTAATTTTATAGTGTAGACATGCTAAGTCGACTTAACGAAGTCGACTTAGCAAAATCGACTTATTTGGCCAAGTGTAGACATAGCCTAAGTGAATATAAGTCAAACTAGCATGAAATCAGATAATTCAGTCAAAGAGATAACCACAATCAACTAAAAGGAAAAGTTGCATTCTAAACTGAGATCACTTTTACAATCTATGTTCATCTTACCCAGAGGCTTGGCTACTGATGTTTTTTAGCCCTGCTTCTACCCCCCATGAGTAGGTTTCCAGTCTTTAATGTTGCTTTAAAGATGGAATCCAGGGAAGAGCCTCAGACCAAGGAGTCTCTTCCTTTTAGAATGTTTCCTCAGCCCATCCCTTCCTGGGGTCAGATGATCATCTATGTCTCTCAGTGGGTGTGATCTTTCCCTCTTGAGCCAAGGTACTTAAGTTGCATTTTTCTTGTATGTATACTTCTGCTGGTTGTGAAAATACAACTCTCTGTTTCAATTAGGGGGATGACACAATAGAGTTTCATATCATAGACATGTGATGTTGCAGGAAACATATTACCATGACAGTTATGTAGATCATGCCATGAGCATTCCAAAAACACCTTACATGATACATTTTGCATTAAACCATAACGAGTAACACTCTCAGGGTGAACAGGAAGGATACACAGATCACATTACAAGGGTGTATGTGGGGTGCAGCATGTCACAGTGACACACATAACTCAGCAAAAGAGCTGTGATAACATCATCTCAGCAACACATGCAGAACCATAGGTTCTAAATGATCTGAAACCACTCAAGGAAGAGTCATAGAATCATAGAAATTTGGACCATGAGTATCCCAAAACCCCTGACTGCCAGAAGCTAGGACTGGATGACAGGGGATGGATCACTTAATTGTCCTGTTCTGCTCATTCCCTCTGAAGCGCCTGGCACTGGCCACAGACAGAAGACAATAAGCTAGGCTGGAAAAACTAGTGGTCTGACTAGTATAGCCATTCTTATGCAGAGATACATGCCAACAGCATAGCAACAAACAAATATTGGCCAATATAATTTCATCACAGTTAAACCATGCATGTCATACAAATGTACCACCACAGGATACCACATGACCAGGTGTCCCACCTAAAGGCTCCCATGAAAGGAAGAAGCCATTGATGTTAGCTGTAAATATATGTATTAAAATGAAAGAACTGATTAGGCAGAGGAGGGAACAAATAATCATACAATCCCCAATATTAATACAAAAAACCTCCGGGGTCTCCCCAGCAGCTAGAGCATGGTCCCAGTCATAAAGGAGCCACAGGGCTCCATTCTGGCTGGGACCTCTGGGATCCCAGCAAAAAGGGAACCTCGTGTTCCCTTCTAGCTGGGACCGCTTGGTCCCGGGCAGAAAGCAGCTCCGTGGTCCCTTCTCCCCAGGACCACAAGGGTCCTGGCCAGAAGGGAGCCCCGTGGTCCCTTCTCCCCAGGACGTGAGCGGTCCCACAGAGAAGAGAGCCAGGATGAGCTACTAGCAGCTTGTCCTGGGGAGAGCATCCTGCACGGGACTGGCTCTCCCCAGGACAAGCTGCTAGCGGCTTCCTGGGGAGAATGGAGCAGGGGTTCCCTTTTTCCCCTGCTCTAAGTTGACTAAGGCGACTTAGGGCATCCACACTGCTTAAGTCTACTTAAGAAGTCAACTTAAGTATTAAAGTCGACTTAAAAGCAGGTTTTATTAAGTTAACTTTAAATTTCCTTAAGTTGACTTAAGTAGCAGCTTAAGTCGATTTAAGGAAACTCCAGTGTGGATGCAGAGTAAATTAAGTCGACTTAAACCTGCTTAAATCAACCTAATATACTAGTGTAGATGCACCCTTAAAAGCTCCTATGTGACTTAGACTTCAAAGTGTCTGACGAAGTGGGATTTTCTCCCACAAAAGCTCATGTGATAAATAAATCTGTTAGTCTTCAAAAGTGCCACAGGACTCTTTTACTCTTTAAGTGACTTAGGCACTTCAGTGCCAATGACTCTTAATAGGATCTGAGTACTTTTGATGCATTAAGAAATGTTGCCCTGCTATGTTTTATGTGCTGAACCTGTACACCAAGGTGATGTCTACATAACAATGCAAGTGACGTTGGCATATAGCTGCTGTAGTTAGTGTATCAGTTGTGTGTATGCATACCTGGCTCTTTACATTGACCTTGCGCATACTCACCAGGATTATGTGTGTTGATGTACAGTGTGGCACACTCTATGAGTTGGCATCCTCCAGTATTTTCAGAGCCTCAGGAAGAAACACAGGGAATATAACAGTTTCGTGGAGGACAGATTGCTGTGAGACATAGCAAGGACCATTTCAATGTTGTTGGAGGCATTCATGGAGCAGCTGCAGATGGTGGAGCACTGCTTCTGGGTCCAAGAAATAATCACTGACTGGTAAGATCACCGCATAATGCAAATATTTACTTAAATATCCTCTCTGTTAAAAACATGTGCCTTATTTCTGGTCTGACGTTGCCTGACTTCAACTTCCAGCAATTGGATCTTGTTATACCTTTGTTTAATAGACTAAAGTACTCTCTAGTATCAGATTCCAAAGGGGTAGCCGTGTTAGTCTATTGTAGAAAGACAACAGAGTCCTGTGGCACTTTTAAAGGCTAACAGATTTATTTATCGCATGAGCTTTCGTGGGAGAAAATCCCACTTCAAAGCGTCTGACGAAGTGGGATTTTCTCCCACGAAAGCTCATGCGATAAATAAATCTGTTAGTCTTTAAAAGTGCCACAGGACTCTGTTGTCTCTCTAGTATCAGGTTTCTGTTCCCCGTTGTTACATATTTTGTGTCTTGCCTGGCATGCCATAGTTTGTATCCTGCCATAGCTAACAGAGGGTGCATCTACAATTACAAGTTAGGTCAACTTAAGGAGGCTTAAGTCGACCTAACCAAAGCTGCGTCCACACTGGGCTTTCCTTAAGTCAACTTAAGCATTTCCTTAAGATGATTTAAGGAAAGGGTAAGTCGACTTAATAACACCTGGTTTTAGGTCGACTTAACGCTAGTATAGACATAGCCAGAGCTAGAATACTGTGGAGTAGCTCATCCAGTTCTGTCTGGTCCTACAGTAGAAGAAAAAAAGAGTCTGTGTATGTTTACATCACTCTGTGTTCCTGTCTGTTGGTTTCTCTCTGAGTGTAAGTAATGTCCAAATATCCAAACATAACACCCATGAACTTACAAACTGTGATCATGTCACCCCTTAACCTTCTCTTTGTCTAGTGAAACAGATTGAGCTCTTTGAACCTTTCACTATGGCGTGACACTATCAGAAAGGCTGTTTGGAGGAAACTTAATACTCATTAAACTGGCATAATAATTAATTCTTGGAAAAATATTTAAATAGTTATAGAGTTGGTAAAAGAGGATACTTTTAAAGATAAATCCGAATTAACTTTGTCTTCTCTTGCTTATTCCACATTCATCAGTAGACCCATTGAATCCAATAGTGCTGTTCACATGGGTAAGACCAGCAGAATCAGGCTTTAGAATATGATTTTTCTAAAATCACAATAAAAACACAAATATTGTGCTTTCTAACCTTCACCACAGAATTAATTTTTGATCAAAAGAAGAGAATCATGGATAAAATATTTCAAACATTGCTCTGGCTGCTGCTCAGGGAAAATGACATTTTCATTAAAAATCCATCAGTTGTTTCAGATGTTTGATTTGATGAATTCTTGATATGTAACCTAGACCTTGACTGCGTAATATTGACTTGAACAATATAGCTTATTTCATACAATATGTGCAATCTACTATGTATACCCATTTGAGTTTTTATGTGCAATTTAAGTGCAATTTCCAACTCAGGTACATTTTCTAGTTGTTGCTGAATCCAGTAATGGAGATACCACAACCACCCTAGGCAACTTATTCCAGTGGTTAATCACCCTGACAGTTAGGAATTTTTCCCTAATGTCCAACCTAAACCTGCCTTGCCGTAATTAAAGCCCATTGCTTCTTGTCCTATTATCTGCGGTTAAGGAGCATAATTTTTCTCCCTCCTCCTTCTAACAACTTTTTAGGTACTTGAAAACTACTATCATATCCCTGCTCAGGCTCCTCTTTTTCAGACTAAATAAGCCAAGTTCTTCAATCTTCCCTCTTAAGTCAAGTATTTCTGACCTTTAATTATTTTTGTTGCTCTTTCCTGGGCTTTCTCCAATTTCTCCACATCTTTCCTGAAATGAGGTGCACAAACCAGGACACAATACTCCAGTTGAGGCCTAATCAATATGGAGTAGAGTAGAAGAATTACTTCTCATGTCTTACTTATAAAACTCCTGTTAATACATCCTAGAATGGTTTGCTCTTTTTGTAACAGTGTTACACTGTTGACTCATATTTAGCTTGTGATCCACTATTACACCCAGATCCCTTTTCGCAGTAATTCCTACCTAGACAGTCATTGCCCATTTTGTATGTGTGCAACTGATTGTTCTTTTCTAAGTGGAATACTTTGCATTTGTCCTTATTGAATTTCATCTTATTTATCTCGGACCATTTAACCAGTTTGTCCAAGTCATTTTGGCTATGTCTACACTTGCAAGTTAGTTCGAATTAAGGAAGCTTAATTCAAACTAACTTAATACTTGGCCACACTAGTCAATTTCCAAAGGGGTAGCTGTGTTAGTCTATTGTAGAAAAACAACAGAGTCCTATGGCACTTTTAAAGACTAAAAGATTTATTTATCGCATGAGCTCAACATCTTATTCTCTTCTAGATGTTTGCAAATTGATTTCTTAATTATCTGCTCCATTATTTTTCCTGGTACAGAAATTAAGATGACTGGTCTATAATTCCCTGGATTGTCCTTATTTCCCTTTTTAAAGATGGTTACTATGGTTGCCCTTTTCCGGTCCTCTGGGTTCTCTCTAGCTTTTCAAAAATAATAGCCAATGGCTCAGATATCTCCTGAGTTCTATAGACACATTAACAAACTACGCCTCAAAACACTCCTGTAAATTAGATTCTGATAATAAATAAGGAGTCCTGTGGCCAGGGGCGTTGCTGGATAGCAAAAAGATCCAGGGCTGTGGCCCCCAGCCCACCCCTGCCCCCAAACCCCCACTCCAGCCCTCCTAACTCCCCAGCTTCCCCCATCTTCACTCCACCTCCCTTCAGCCCCCAAATCCCCTCCACATCTCCCCAGGCCCCTCTGTCCCTAACCCCCACTCATCCCTCAACCTCCTCCATCCCTCTCCAGCCCCCCATCTAGTCCCCCTCCAGCCATCCATAATCCCCTCCACCTCTCCCCAGCCCCCACCAGTCTCCTTGTCCCCATGTCCCCTCCACCCCTCTCCAGGCCTCTAACTCCATCCATTCCTCCCCAGCTCCCAACCCAGTCCCCCTCCAGCTGCCCATAGTCCTCTCCACTGCTACCCAGCCCCTACCCAGTCTCCTTCTCCCCATGCCCCCTCCACAGGCCTCTAACTTCATCCATCCCTTCCCAGCCCCCCACGAAGTCCCCACTCCTGCCGTGCATAGTCCCCTCCACCACTACCCAGCCCCCAGCCAGTCTCCTTGTCCCCTCCACCCCTCTCCAGGCCTCCCTCCAGCCCCTTCCCAGCCCCCTTACCTGGCCAGAGGCTCGGAGCTGCAGGGACGGCCGGCAGAGCCGCTTCTGGGCCAGGCCGCTCCCACCCTGAGCACGGTCTGTCTGAGCATGCTCAGGGCGGGAGATTTGAATCTCCCCAGCCTGGCTGCAGCAGGAGTCTGCAGCTTCGCTGGGGCCCCTGGGTGGAATGCAGCGTTCCACCTGGGTGCGCATGTGCCTGCTGGGGAAAATAGATTCGGGGCTCAGGATTTTCTACCCGGGGCTGGCGCCCTGCCAGCCCGATGACAACGACGCCTCTGTCTGTGGCACTTTTAAAGACTAACAAATTTATTGCATGAGCTTTCATGGACAGAATCCCACTTCATCAGTTGGGAATGTTAAAAGGGGGAAAGAGCTTATCTCTCTATTCAAACCCAAGTTAATCACATCAAATTTGCATATAAATGCTAACTCTGCAGTTTCCCTTTGAAGCTTTGATTTGAAGCTTTTTTCTGTTGAAGCACTGCTTTGAGTTGCTGTTACAGTCTGATCTGAACCTATGACTTACACTTCCCTGCATTTATTTTCTTTCCATTCTGTAAGTTCCCCATCTTCAAAGGGTCTGACAAAGTGGGATTTTCTCCCACGAAAACTCATGCAATAAATAAATGTGTTAGTCTTTATGGCTATGTCTACACTTTCTAAAATTAGTTTGAATTAGTTAGTTCGAACTAACTAATTCGAACTAATTTTACTTAGTTCGAATTAGCTTAATTCAAACTAGCATGGCCACACTGGCATGTTTAGACATTAGCGATCCCCATTAATTTCAATGGCTGGTTAATTCAAACTAAGAAATTAGTTCGAATTAACATGGCCACATTGGTTAATTCGAACTAGTTAGTTCGAATTAACCCCTTAGTTCGGATACCCTATTCAAACTTATTAGTTTGAATTAAGGCAGCCCTTAATTCAAACTAACTAAAGCCTAGTGTAGCCATGGCTTTAGTTAGTTTGAATTAAGCCTCCTTAATTCAAACTAACTTGCCAGTGTAGACATAGCCTATAAGTGCCACAGGACTCCTTGTTTGTTTTGCTGATCTACACTAACACAGCTACTTGTTTGGAACTTGTAACTGATATGTTTTTCGTAGAATATGCAGAGGTTGAAGTGTTTTCCTATTGGTTTTTGAATGTTACCATTCCTGATATCTGATTTGTGTCCATTTATTCTTTTGTGAAGAGACAGTCCAGTTTGGCCAATGTGTAAGGCAGAGGGGCATTGCTGGCACATGATGACATATATTACATTGGTGGATAAGCAGGTTAATGAGTACTTGATAGCACAGCTGGCTTGATTAGATCCTATGATGGTGTTATTTGAGTAGATATGTGAACAGATCTGGCAACGGGGTTTGTTGCCGCGATATGTGCCTGCCGTAGTGTTTCTGTTGTATGGTGTATGATTGCTCATGAGTATCTGCTTACGGTTTGGGGGGCTGTCTGTGAGGAAAGTCCTAATTCCCAAGGCTGTAGAGAGTGATGGACCATCTTGAAGGATAGGCTGTAGATCCTTGATGATGTGCTACAGATATGTTTGACTTGGGGACTGTAGGTGATGATCAGGGGCGATCTGTTGTTTTCCTTGTTGGGCTTGTCCTTTAGTAGTTGACTTCTGGGTGTCCATCTGGCTCAGTCAATCTGTCTCCTCACTTCCCCAGGTGGATATTGTAGTTTTAAGAAAGTTTGATAGAGATCCTAAAGGTGTCTGTCTCTGTCTGAGGGATTGAAGCAAACATGGTTGTACCTTAGAGCTTGGCTGTAGACAATGGACTGTGTGGTGTGTCCTGGATGAAGGCTCAAAGGATGTAGGTATTGATAATGTTATTTGACAAATGAGGCAATTAAGATACTGAAAAGTTAGGTGATTTGCCCAGAATCACTGAGTAGCATTTGAACTCAGGAGAATACTGAACTCTGCCTCATGCTCAAACCACTAGAAAATGCAGTCTCTGTTTCAAAATAGCCCCTGTCATGCTGTCTGTAAGAGTACCTGTAAGATACTGACTAGAACTCATCAGAAAATGAGAGGAGGGGTCATGTGGAAAATTTCTATGAAAAAAAATCATTTTTCTCTGAAAAGTTGAAAACAAATATTTCTTTAATAAGTTCGAAATCCCAAACTCCCTGGACAGATTACAATAAGTGTCAGGTACATGATCTTTTGAACACTGATCCAGGACATGTGACTGGGACCAGGAAATAAAGTTAAATCTCTTAGCAACTTTTCTATTTATGCCACATCTTTATTACATCATCCATTGAGCTTCAAAGGGCTTAAGATAGAGATACGCACTAGATGAGTTACGTTCACAGTTCAAAATTAATTTGAAGTAGCATGGGCAGATTTGTAAGATTGTTACACACACAATTCTCACGTAGCCCACTGGATCATGGGGGAGAAACTGCTTTGCTTTGTTTTATTTTTTCTTTAAAATTAACTAATGGAGAGATGAAGCCCCCAATAAATTTAAAAAAAAAAAGTGAAAGTTGCCTGTGCTCTGTGCTGAATTCAACAGAAGGTTCAGTTCCCAATGTGTGTGTCCATAACTCTTCCATTTTCTGGTTTAACTGGTGGGGTGGAGGGGGTTGTATGTTTATTTGCGTGGTAGGGTTTGGCTTTTTCACTGATTGAAAGCAAGCCAAATAGTCCAAAATAAAGGTTTTATCCTCTAAAGTTAATACATCAGTGTTTCCATCTCTTCATGGGCAATTGCAATTTATCATCATCTTATTGCTGGAAACTAAGGCTATTATGTTATAATTTTTATTGTAAGTTTGTCAGTTTTTTTTTTAAAGGAAAAGATATCCTTCTCCATAGCAAGTTCTTCTAGTTTTCACCCCACAACCGAAAGCAGCTCCACAAAGCTGACATCACATAAGGCTCAAGAGGTATTAGTCATATCCTTTTATTATTATATGCTATTACTATTTATTTGTGTGTCAGAGCACTTTAAGGGAAAGTAGCAATGTAAACGTATATAGATGCAATCACCTCTTGAAGTTTGAATGAGGATTTAATTTTCCCAGAGAGGCTGAGCAGTTTGATTCAGTCTCTTGTTAGGTCCAGCTGTGAATTCTGAGCCAGAAATGTGTTTTTCCAAACTACAGGGATATTTAGACTTGCAACTTGGATTATGGCCTGTCGCTAAAGTAAACGATACTAAAACACAAAGGAAAACATGTATCCAAATGAAATTTAAATGTAGAAGAAAAGGTAACACAGTTTTTAAAAAGGATTTCTATCAGATAAGGAATTAAAGCTTCAATTGAGCAAGGTACTTAAGTATACTTAATTTTAAGCACAGCAAGGTGCAGGTGCAGGTGCAGCCCTAACTTTAAGTATATAAGTAATTCCATTTAAATGTATAGTGTTTTAAAGTTAGGCATGCTTAATTATCTTGCTGTGCTTAAAATTAGGTATGATGAATATCTTGTTGACTCGGGGTCTAGGTGGTCAAATATCTATCTATTATCTAGAAAGCTGCACAAGATATCAATGGTAACACTAAGTATGAATCAGGTATCAAGCACACGGGATAAAGCTGTATATGAATATGATTTAAAGAAACAAATTCTCTTAGGGTGTGTCTACACTTACAAATTAAGTCGATTTAAGCTTGCTTAAATCGACTTAATTTAATCTGCGTCTACACTAAATTTTCCTTAAGTCGAGTTAAGCAGCAGCTCAAGTCGATTTAAGGAAAATTAAAGTCGACTTTATAAAAACTACTTGAAAGCCGACTTTACCAGCTAAGTCGACTTTATTAAGTTGATTTAGCCAGTGTAGATGCAGATTAGCCCTAAATCAACTTTAAGTCGATTTAAAGGGCTCCAGGGCTCCCCTACTGCCCTCCCTGCCAGGGTGGCTGGCACAGGCAGAGCCTGGCATGCCCCCCCCCCACAGGGCAGGACAGAGCCCTGCCCACCCTACTCCTATGCCCTGCCAGTGTCCCTGTCCTGCTCAGCCCCCATTGTACCCAGATATAATGGGGCAAATGCTGAGCTCCCTAGCACTTGGCAAGGGTGCCCCCCCCTGCCACCGTGGACCAGTCCCAGGTCCACCTAGCCCCTAGAAGTCAACTTAGATGTCCAGTGTGGATTCTCTAAGTCGATTTGGCAGGGTCCCCTTTAAGTCGACTTAATTTTTGAGTGTAGACATGCTAAGTCAACTTAAATTAACAAGTGTAGACATAGCCTTAGAGAAGAAGGATGGCCTAGTGATTGGGATACCACAGCCTTCCTGTGTGACCATTGCAAGTCAGTCATCAGTCTTTGTTCCTCAGTTCCCCATCTGTTAAAGGGGAAAGATAACACTTCCCTCCGTTACAGGGATGTAGTGAAGACAAATAAAGTAAAGACTGTAAAGTGCTCAGATATTACTATAACAGGAGTCATTTATGTAACTGGAATATGCAGATAGGTTCCAAGGGATCCAGTGGAATGCTTAACTGGGAGAAATAACATTAAAAGAGAGAAACAATATATACATCATGTTCTGGTTGTTCTCTAGCTTAGGTCTCTCCCATCCCCCATTTTTTAAAAAATTACTCTCCCTACTTACACATGTAGTGATATTATGCATACAGAATTAGTTGTCATGTAGCCGTCAGAGGAAACTGAAGTGCTGTTATTTATTCTAATATGCTTTATTCTTTTGTTGACAGAGGCCTGTTAGACCACCTCCCACTCAAGTTAATGAGCCAGTCTCTAAGACATAAACTGCACCATTTACTTTCTGAGGCTCTAAAGCAGGAAGGCCATATATGGTGCTTCACTTTAGCTTCAATTTTTTAAGAGCATTGCTTATCAATCATATTTAGACACTAAACTAAATCAAGGTCTGAGACCTTATTTCTGGATTCTTCTCTTCCTCCTCAACAGGATTAAATTAGTGAAGCTGTAGAAGCCCTACAAGACAATCAACAAATGTGGTTTCTTGTATCAATTTCTATCAACTACACCTACGGAAAATAATAATAAAAACCCTTTAGCCTCCATTGTGAAGTGGTTAAATTGCTCTGGAATCTATAAATAAGTGATATATTTCACCAGCTGCCCAGAGCCAGAAATACATAGTCTGTTTTTATGCTTTACTGTAATGCCTTAATGTATTTGTTACTCTTTAGAAGCGCCATAGGACTCCTTTGTTTTGCTGAAATAGACTAACACGGCTACCCCTCTGGAACTAATGTTTTTGACACGATATCATGTCTTTGTGCGCTTGTGTGACAATAAGTTGTAGGCAGCAGTTCTCCACTTAAGAAATGATTCATTCAGACAGACTAAGGAATGAACAAGTATTGTAATAAATAATGTAACACTTGGCTGTGATGAAAGCCCACTGACGTTAGTGAGAGGTTTCCACTGACTGCAGTGAGCTTTGGATCAAGCCCATCTGCTGTTCTTATTCGTAGATCTCCAGGCATTTCACAAAGTGTATCAAGATCACCATCTCCAGCATAGCAAAGCAGTAGTCTATCTGCTATGCTTGTTTTTTCCTGGTGGGTTTGAAAGTTTGCATTTTTCCCCTCCTCATTTGCCCATTTGACTGTGGAGAGCAAGGAGTAAGGGCTGTATTACAAAAATCCCAGCCATGCACAAGCTATGGGAATTCTCTCCAGTGTACCATGACTGGCAAAGATGCTTTTGTGCTTAATATCTCTGTATTTGTCTCTCCAGTTCATAATAATGCATATTATAGTCCACTGTAGGAATATGCTCTTTGTTATCCAGTATGAAAAGGTTTGGTGGTTGAGGTGGAGTGCTGCTGGGGGGAGAGGAACCATGGGACCTGAGACTTTGCTATACAGACAGTACTACAACAAACTGGACATGTATAACCACTTCTTCAAGCTATGCATTGGTTCTAGTCCACAAAACCCTTGATCTGTGGTTTTCTCTGCTCCCATATGGACACATTTTATCATTTCTGATCTCAGTTTCAAAGATCAGATCATCCATAACTCATGGAATGTCTGTAGGTCTGCCACTAACCCTGGACACAACAGTTGTTTTTTCCTTTGCCCATGTACCCGTGGAATCAATTACTGCATACTTGAAATTAAGGACTACACTAGTGGCTGCGCTCATAAGCAGGAAGAAGTAATCCTTTACCCAGCCCTTAGACGTACTTATGACACCCACACCTCCTCTCCCAACCCCGAGAGCTAGAACTAAAGGTCCATGGATTCCATGCAGACGTAGCCTCACACTTGTCCCCATCCAGCACCCCTCCCCATGCATTGACATTCCAGGAACCAGGGCTCCAAATCACACAAGGGCTGTACACGCCCAGGCTATGTCTACACTCAGAAAGTTAAGTCGACTTTATTAAGTCAACTTTAACTCGACCTTATTAGGTTGATTTAGAGAGTCTATACGAGACTAGGGGAGCGGCAGCTCCTGGGGACAAGGGGAGCCATGGCTCCCAACTTCCTCAAGGGAGAGCCAGCTGCATACAGCTGGCTCTAGAAGGGAGCTGCCAGGGCTACCCAGCCAGGGCTTCAGCAGGGAGGGAATCCCTCGCTGGGGCTCCATTGGCAAGGGATTCCCCCGCCAGCCAGGGCCGTCCCTGGGGGAGGGGGAGGTGAACGGGGCAATTGCCCTGGGCCCCGTGGTTAACGGGCCCAGTGCTATTCTGCTCCCAGCAGGGTAGTGTAGGACCTGCACTGCGAGCCCCCCACAGCCACACTGTTCCCTGCTCCCCACTGCCTTTGGTAGGGAGCCGAAGGCAGCGGGGCTGGCCGGGAGCACTAACCCCAGCCTCTGGGCTAGCCCTCCCGCCCCTGGGGCAGAGCATGCAGGCCCAGGGGCAGGGCATGTGGCCAGGGCGTGCCTCTGGGCCAGCCTGCCCCATGCAGCCAGGGCCAGCCCTCGCCAGCGGTGGCCTCGGGTCCCCAGCTGGGGCACCGGCCACAGCAGCCTGGGGTCCCGGCTGCGACCGGTTCCCTTCACTGGCAGTCCCCGTTTCCAGGGCCGGGGCCAGAGCTGGCGGCCTCACCCTCTCTGCCCGGGCTGGCTCCCTGGCAGGGTTCCCTTACCATTGAAGCCCTGGCTGGGGAGCCTTTCTCCCCAGACTGTGGCTTCCCGGCAAAAAAGGAGCCGCAGCTCCTCTTGCTGGGAAGCTGCAGGTCCTAGGGAGAGGGGAGCAGGGACTCCCCTGGGAACAAGGGAGCTGTGCTCCCCAGCAGAAGGGAGCCACGCGGGGCTCCCTTGCTCCCCCCCCCCCCCCCTAGATCGATTTATGGAATAAGTCGACTTAGCGCGTCCACACTGGCTTAAGTTGACTTAAGAAATCGACTTAAATCTTAAATCGACCTAAAACTAGGTGTTATTGAGTTGACTTAACTTTCCTTATGTCGACTTAAGGAACAGCTTACTTTGACTTAATAAAAACTCAGTGTGGACAGGGAGTAAGTTAGGTCGACTTAAGCCTCCTTAAATCGACCTAACTTGCAAGTGTAGATGCACCCTCAGAGCCCTACCCACTCCCCTTCCCTGAAATGCTTCCTCTTTGAGCAGCAGAATAATGGAGGACATCCTCAGTAAAGTCACAGTCCAGAGTCTTCCTCTGAAGAGTCACACAGTGTCTAACTCACCAGCAACTACAGATCAAACAACAGAAACATTAAAGCAGGAACATATCCCTGCAACAGACCATGCTGCCAACTTTGCTCTCCTATCTACACTAAAAACACCATCACAGGACCAAATCAAGCCACTTACTTCATCAAGGGCTCATTCACCTGCTCATCCACCAATGTGATTTATGCCATCATGGGCCGAAAATGCCCCCCTGTCTTATATATTGGACAAACAGGACCGTCTCTGCACAAAAGAATAAATGGACACAAATCTGACATCAGAAATTGCAACACTAAAAAACCAATAAGGGAACACTTCAATCTCTCTGCTCACTCCATTGATGACTTGCTAATAGCTGTGTTGAAACAGATGAATAACAAATCACAGCTTCAAAGAAAAACTGCAGAACTCAAATTTATATGTAAATTTGACTCAGTTGTCTTGGGGTTAAACAAGGATTATCAATTTTTCTCTCATTACAACAGGTGATTTGACCTCACCTTCCTCTGTGTGCTGTTCCCCAGTACCTATTTTGATTTGCTGTTACAGCCTGACCTGATCCTATGTCATACACTCCCCTGCATTTAATATCCTCCCATTCTGTAAATTTCCCATCTTCAAAGCGTCTGACGAAGTGGGATTTTCTCCCACAAAAGCTCATGCAATAAATAAATCTGTTAGTGTTTAAAAGTACCAAAGGACTCTGTTGTTTTTCTGCAATAGACTAACACGGCTACCCCTCTGGAACTTGACCACAGAGTCCAACTGTGACTGGTGCACCCCTATCGTAGTTTTCCAGAAAAGGATACTTTGGGGTGGATCCTCCCCAATCCCTCAAGTTTTTGAAGATGTTACGGTTCAGCTGCTGATCTTCACATCAAAGATGAAAGAGCAGGATGTGGAAATGTCAAAAGCCAGTTACATCTCAAGCCCTTACTTCCCCCAAAAGCTGTTTTCTCATTCCCACCATGTGGGAATGCTAACCTCTTTCCCTATTTCCCGTCTCATGAGCTGTTCTAGAGTGATCAGCCTGATCTAGGTGAAATTTTGACTACTAGACAGAATATAAAAATAAAACCTTATCGTTCATGTGCATAATTTAACAGCAGCCCCATCCTAATATGAACCTAAAGAAAGACAGTGCTAATGATGAAGCCAGGGGAGGGATGGGTGGCAATAAAACTCATCTGAGGACTAGTGGGCCTGTCTTTGGAAGAAACATTTGGCCACTAGATATGCAGACATTTGGATAAATGATGACTGAGGTTGTGACCTCACTGGAAAGTTTAAATACCTGAAGGGATAACATAAAAACTGAGGAAATGTCACCAGGCCAGGGCCATAGCCACACCTGAATAGGGAAAGTGGCTGCTAAGAGCTCTTTCTTATTAGAGTAGACTGGAGTACTACAGTACTCCAAAAAGGGACTTACTTCTCTCCCAAGCCATCCTGATTTCAGACAGCTGAGTAAATGACTTTTCCATTATATTACTAACATGGTAAGGAACACTGGAATGTGGGGGACTGCTGGCTTTAGGGACTGATAATTCAGTAAAGAGCCTTTCATGTCTCAGTCATTAGTTCAAATCCAGTAGTGAAGCACACTAGAGGAATATGAAATGGTCACAGAGGAAAATGAAATTCAAGCATTTTTCGTCATTTTGTTGCAAATGCTGAAATTGGTCTCATTTTTGTGTTTAAAAAGAGATTCTTTTTTAATAGTGAAAATGGGCTCATTTTCAAAGGCAAATAGACTTATTTCGAGCCAACCAGGAAGAAATTGATGATCTCAGTCAGGTTCCTAATGGATGAGTGTCTGTATCTCAAATGATACAGCCTGACACTCTCATTGCTAGTCCTAGCAAAGGAGCAAAGGAGCTTGGAAAAGACACTGCCCTTTCATCCTTCACAGGGGTCCCTGAAAATCAAAGCTGAGGCATATTGGCTACTACCCATGCTGTATTTGTAATAAGGCTTAAAAGCACTTCAGTTCCAGGGTTGTTAGTCCAATACCTTTCACATGCAATAAAATTACTTTAAAAGAGAGAAAAATTCTAAAAGGCATCATGTGACTTGCCAGGTATATAGAAGAGAGTGTACCTTTTCCTCTTTGTAAATTAATGTATATGAAACAGTTGCATCTATTCTTGCTTTTTGACCTTGATCAAAAAAAAAAAAAAATCACATGGAAATAGCTGTTTGAGTCAATTATTTCAAAACAAGCTAGTGATTGCCAAAAGCACATTTTGCAGTGCTTTAATGTTAATAATGGCCAGTGTTTCATATGTGTCTCATTGCATATGCATTTCTAAATGAATTTTGGACAATTATGGGAGCAACTGTGCTGATGAGTTCTGAACCTGCGCAAATCTTCTGTCCTCTGAGATGCTAAATAATAGCCAAGTATGAGAAATTAACTGACTTAAAAATCTTTCTAGCCAGTCTTAAATTCCATGCAGTGCTTTTAAGTTAATCTCTCATATGAAGATTCATTTGAGAAAAGGGGCCAAGTTTAAGGCAGATCCCTGGGCTAGATTCCAATCTCACTGACCCACCTATGTTTTTAAAGGAGATGTCCAGATTTATACCAATCTAACTATCTTCACTGAAGTCACTGGAATTGCTTTGAATTTATACTGATGTAAGAAAGATTGGGAACTAACCTTCTCATCTTCCCTTACCCTCCATTCTGCCTATTTATATCTACTTACTTTTGTTTAATGAGGAGTAAGGACATTCAGTTGGTGTAGAGGAGTTGTAAGAAAGAGCAAGTTGACTCATAGACTCATAGGCTATGTCTACACTTGCAAGTTAGGTCGACTTAAGAACGCTTAAGTCAACCTAACTTAATCCCTGTCCACACCAGGCTTTCATTAAGACAACTTAAGAAATTCCTTAAGTCGACTTAATAAGAACCACCGGTTAGGTCGACCTAACCCTTAGGTTGACTCCTTAGGTCGACCTAAGCACAGTGTGGACAATTAAGTCCACTTTATTAGGTCGACCTAAGGGCAGTTAGGTCGACTTACTAAGTCCCCGTTCAGGGAAGCACTTTGTTAAGTCGACCTAATAAAGTCAACTTTAGGTCGACTTAACAAAGTCAACCTAACTTTTTCTAGTGTAGACATAGCCATAGACTCTAAGGTCAGAAGGGACCAATATGATCATCTAGTCTGACCTCCTGCACAATGCAGGCCACAAATCCTCACCCACCCACTCCTGTAATAAATCTCTAACCTATGACTGACTTATTAAAGTCTTCAAATCATGATTTAAAGACTTTAAGATACAGAGAAGCCACCAGCAAGTGAGCCATGCCCCATTTTATAAAGGAAGGCGAAAACCCCCCAGAGCTCTAGCCAATATGCCTTGGGGGAAAATTCCCTCCCGACCCCAAATATGGCGATCAAATAAACCTTGAGTATGGAAATAGGAAATCCTCTCTGGATGCTTAAGCTTTAATTAGTTGAAATGGTGTTTGATCTATTTTAACAAACACCTTCTAACTAGAACTGGGTGACTTTTTTAAATGAAAAAAAATGTGGTTGAAAAATGCAGATTCAGTTACACTGAAATTTTTCACAAATTCATGCCAAATTGCCCATTTAGAAAAAGTCTGTAAAGTTGGAAAGGTCCCTCCAAAAGGATCAGGCAGTACAGACAACACTGAAGAGATTTATTTACAGTACCAGTATCAGGAATATTGAACAAAACAGTATCAGCTTCAAAATGGAGATTACATAGCAATTGCTTATATACACATACTGCTTGTTTACTGGTTTAAACTAGCTTTCTAACAGTTCTTTGTTTCCTTTGGGAAAAACAACTCTATTTATGGTAAGAGAGTCAGTGTGGTGAGAGGGGGTGGTCTTGACAGGTAGGTGAATATTAACTTCCTTATAAGGTAAGGGCGGGGGGGTCGGATGGGTAAGTGACAAGAGACATGGCTTCAGGGGAGAATGCGTAACAAAAGACAGCCTGCTTGCTGCCTATTTGGTCAGCCTCTGTAGTTATGAAGCCTAGGATGTTGGCATGGATGTTTTATCCTAACAAGTTCAAAAATGTTGAAATGTACAACTTAAAAAAAAATGTAACACTTTCATTTTTTCGATTCAAAACTTATTTTGTACTAAAAATTCAAATTTTTAAACAAAACTTTAAAAATGCTCAGAATCAAAGAAATGTTTCATTTCAAGTCAAATGAAAAGTTTCACTACACCCAAAACTTTGTTGTTGTTGTTGTTATTATTATTATTTTAAGATTCACCAAATGTTTAAAAAATGATGTTTATAGAATCATAAAATCATAGAATAATAGGGTTGGAAGGGACCTCACGAGGTCATCTAGTCCAACCCCCTGCTAAAAAGCAGGACCACTCCCCCTAAATTATCCCAGTCAGGGTTTTGTCTAACCGAGCCTTAAAAATCTCCAAAGATGAAGATTCATCCACCTCCCTAGATAGCCCATTCCAATGCTTCACCACCCTCCTAGTGAGAAAGTTTTTCCTAATATCCAACCTTGACCTCCCCAGCTGTAATTTGAAACCATTGCTCCTTGTTCTGTCCTCTGTTACCCTCGAGAACAGCCTAGCTCCCTCCTCTTTGGAGCAACCCTTCAAGTAGTTGAAGGTTGCTATCAAATCTCCCCTCAGTCTTCTCTTCTGTAGACTAAATAAGCCTAGTTCCTCAGTCTCTCCTCATAAGTCATGTGCCCCAGCCCCCTAATCATTTTTGTTGCCCTCCGCTGGACTCTTTCTAATTTGTCCACATCCTTTCTGTAGTGGGGAGCCCAAAACTGGACACAGTACTCCAGATGCGGCCTGACCAGTGTCGAATAGAGGGGAATTATGACATCCCTCGATCTGCTGGCAATACTCCTACTGATGCAGCCTAATATGCCATTGGCCTTTTTGGCAACAAGGGCACACTGTTGGCTCATATTCATCTTCCCGTCCACCATAACTCCCAGGTCCTTTTCTACAGCGCTGCTACTTAGCTGATCGGTCCCCAGCCTGTAGCAGTGCATGGGATTTTTCCATCCTAAGTGCAGGACTTTGCACTTGTCTTTGTTGAACCTCATGAGGTTTCTTTCAGCCCAGTGTTCCAATTTGTCCAAGTCTCTCTGGATCCTGTCCCTGCCCTCCAGAGTATCTACCATTCCCCCCAACTTGGTGTCATCCACAAACTTACTAAGCACGCAGTCTATTCCATCATCAAGATCATTAACGAAGATATTGAATAGAACCGGCCCCAGGATCGACCCCTGGGGCACTCCACTCGTTACCGGTTGCCAACCAGACATCGAGCCATTGATGTTGTTTTGTTCCAGCTAGAAGCATTGTTCTTCAAAATTGCCAAAGGACTGAAAAGTCAGTTATATTCACCCAACACTATTCTAATTCCCATCAGAGTGCTCCTTTGTTGGATCATTCCTGTCTTCTGGTTCTGGCCTGTTTTATATAAGCTGCACCAACTCAGACCTTCTTAGACTCAGTGGGCACAGTGCAAAGGTGATGTTTAAAGAAGGAAGTATAGGTTAGACCCAGAGAGTATGTCTATATTTGTAACTTAGGTCGACTTAATGACGCTTAAGTCGACCTAAAGAACGCTGCATCCACACTGGGCTCTTATTAAGTCGACTTAAGCTCTTCCTTAAGTCGACTTAATAACTTCCCCTCTTTCGGTCGACTCTTATTAAGTCGACTTAAAGCCAATGTGGACGGGGAATAGAGCTAAGTTGACCTTATTAAGTCGACTTAAAGCCAGTGTGGACAGCTATGTCTACACTACAGGCTCTGTTAAGTTGACTTAACGAGGTCGACTTAAGTCGAATTATAGTGTAGATACTCTGTTAAGTCGACTTAACAATCAACTTTAAGTCAACCTTGTTAAGTCAACTTAACAGAGTCAATTTAGCTTAATAAGTGTAGACATAGCCAGAAAGTCCATATCAGCCTTACTGGTGTAAATTACTGAACTTAGACCCCACTAGAGCCACTAGGCCTGATTCTCCACTGCCTGTCCATTGAGCAGTAATTGACACCTGACCAAAGCAGGTCAGATGACACCATCTTTATCTGATAGTGTATAACACCAGTGAAAACAATTACTCAATCTGAAAGGCAATGGAGAATCAGGTCTAAGACAGATTCATTTAGATACAACTCTGAATTTAGCCCAAGGAATACTTTGTCACTTTCTTCCCCTGATGCAGGCCACTTCTCCCATACAGTGGAAGGCTGACATTGTATTACTAAGCTCTTTAATCATTTCTGAAATGCCTAAGCTTAAAAATATAGAAACACAGACCAGGCTCCAAGGTTAAACCATAACAGAAAATGCAAACTATGATTTAGAAAAGTTATTCCTAAGTAGCAGTCTGCACACCCATAGGCTATGTCTATACTTGAAAAGTTAGGTCAACTTTATGAAATCGACTTAATAAGGTTGACTTTAAGTCGACTTAAAGTGTACCTTATTAAGTCGACTTAACAGAAGCGGACTTAACTTTTCAAGTGTAGACGTGGTCCCTTTTCGACTTTATTAAGTTGACTTAACGTTTTAAGTTGACTTAAAAAGGTCCACCTAGGCACTACTCTGCATCTGCACTGGCTTAAGTCGATTTAATAAAGTTGACTTAAGCGCTAGTTCGAATTAAAATGAAGTGTTATTAATTCAAACTATCTTTTCCCTAATTAGACTTAAGTAGCAACTTAAGTTGACTTAAGGAAAGCCCAGTGTAGATGCAGAGTAAATTAAGTTGACTTAAGCCTCCTTAAGTCGACTTAATTTGCAAGTGTAGATATACCCATAGTTACTTATTTTAACAGCTGTGGGTGTAATAAATTATTCCAAAGTAATGTATACATATTTATTAAGCTAACATGGCAATTTAACAGTCTGGTCTCCATATTGCAGTTTGAGTTGAGGCTTTGCTATTGCATATGCAGGGCTAGTTATCTTAGTCTTGACACCATAGGCAGAGGTATTGCCATTGCATAATGGCAAAGTGAGGGAAAGCTTAATACATTTTTATGAGACGTGAGCCCCGCTACGATTTCTTAAGTCCTGAGAGGACCTATTTTTCTCACCATGCGTGTTGCTGATTTACTGTGCTCTTTGGTACATTTGTCCATAAGAAAGCAACTAATATATTGGCAGTCAGAATAACATTTTTCGAGTATTTAGGAATGACAGAGCAAGAAAGAACAAAAGTAATGTTGCCTTGAGAGTTTGTGGGGAATGAATTGTTCCAAAGGGGTATCTATGTTAGTCTAGTTCAGTTTGTGGGGTTTGTCGCCGCTGGAGCAGGCTCCATCAGGACACAGTGGCAGCTGCAAGATCTGAATCAGGAAGGTATGTCCTCCCCAAATACTAAAAAACATGGGATAACTGATATAAGCTGCATATGCAATGTAATCTCTTAGGTCACCATGTCTTGATTTTTCCCATGGATGTGTGAATTTCTCTCTGCCACTTTTCAGATATATATTGTTCTGCAGCAACCAGGTATAAAAGTAATACAAAAGCAAATCACCCATAAAGGCTATGTCTACACTCAGAAAGTTAGGTCAACTTTCTTAAGTCAACTTTCTAAAGGCAACTTTAAGTCGACCTTATTAAGTCGACTTAGAGAGCCTACACAAGACTCTTAAGTTGACTTAAAGATGCTCCTATTAAGTCAACTTAGAAGTCTACACTAGACTCTCTAAGTCGACTAGATAGGTGGAGGGAGAGCCAGCCTTGCAGGGTTGGCTCTCCCCAGACCAGAAAGCCACGGGCGGCTTGTCCCGGCGAGAGTCAGCTGGATCGGTCCCAGACAAGAAGGGAGCGTGCTCCAGCTGACAGAGGAAACCCCAGGGTTTCCTCTGTCAGCTGGAGTGCGGGGCTGGCAATTGCCGCCCTGTGCTCCAGCTGATGGGAAACCCCGGGGTTTCCCTGTCAGCGGGGCTCCCTTCTCCCTGGGACTCCACTGTCCCAGGTGGAAGGGAGCCCGCTCTCCTTTCTCCCCGGGACCTCTCAGAAGGGAGCCAGGAGAGCCACCTGCGGCTTCTCGGTCCTGGCAGAGCCAGCCGTGCGCCGGCTGGCTCTCGCCGGGACGAGCTGCCCGCCTCCCGGGCTCTCCAGCCAGGGTTCCAGTGGGGTATCCCCTTCTGCTGGAGCCCTGGCTGGGGAACCTTTCTCCCCAGGACCGCGACTCCTCTGGTAGGGAAGCTGCAGGTCTGGGGACAAGGGAGCCACAGTGGCTCCCTTCTATCAGGGAGCCATGTGGAGATCCCTAGTCCCCCCTGCCCTAGGTTGACCAAGTCGACTTAGGGAGCTACACTGGCTAAGTCGACTTAATAAAGTCGACTTAGGCACTAGTTCGAATTAAAACGAGGTGTTATTAATTCAAACTAGTTTTTCATTAATTCGAAAACCTCAGTGAATTTGCATGATCACCCCCACACTGTTCTTAATTCCTAGAAGATCTCTCATCATCCACCACCATGGAATTACATACAATCCATGCCTCACAATGATAAATAAACTCAACGAAGTAAGAATTCCCAAAGATATTGAAGGAAATTGCCATATCTGTCTCACCAATGTTTCCAGATTTCCCAAAACGTGATAAAAAAGAAAGACATGGAACTTGCTCATGTGGGGGTGTTATTCCCCTATTTCTATACTCTCGATGTGCACCACATCCTTTATGTAATTCACAAATGCCCTGGAATGATGCTTGTGATTTAGGAAAGAAAGTATTGTCATCAAGTAATTGTGAATGAGAGAGTCATGTTATGGCACTCTTTCAATGGCATTAGATAATAAAAATCTGACATTTGTGGGGCATGAGAGACTTCAGATAGAGGCTTAAATACAAGGTGTCACAACAGCTCAACTCTCACTTTATCAGTCTGTCTGGTTCATTTGTGTAAAGCAGAAGTTCAACTAAGAAAACTTGAAATTGGGGAACTCTTGTAGTTATGCAATATATTTCCCATGGAAACTTTTACATATACAGGCAATTGGAAATGACTCCCTCAAACATCAGGATGACTTTAATAACTGTCAACTGTCAGTGGATTACACGCACAAACAGCAGCAATGTCACAGTCCATCAGCCATTATTTATTTCTTCGTTTGCCTTTCCCTTTCCTTTTACTCACTCATATATGAAAGAAATCCTTTGTATCAAAGTTCTGTACTTTATTTGCTACTAAGAGATGCTGCTATATGCATTTCCTAGATTCCCTGCCTGCATATCTCTGTCCTAGTGTGAGAATTGATTTTTCATTTTAAAATTTAAAATAATCTCTTCTTAAAGTGTGATTATCGTAAGAAACTTGTCATCTATATTTATTCTCCTTCAGTGATTTCTATATTGAATCTGCTCAGTGTGCATTTCAATCCAAGATATGTCTACCTACCACCAGGGCAAACTCAGCTTGAAAACAGAGCTACCAGCCTCTTTCTGCTCTTACTTACCCCAGTGGCAAGTACTGCATTTTGTAAAATGGTAACCAGTGCAAAACGAAAGAGATATCAGAATCAGACTTATTTTCTGTTTCATATATCTTAAGCAATAATAAAGGATGTGGAATCAGAAATAAGGGTCAGATGGTTGACTCATGTGCATATGCCCATTACCTTCATTAATGTTACAGTGAGCTTTGCAGGCTTGGACATGTAACTTGGTGAAATGACTTAGCAGATTTTGTGGAAAGCACATTTACATATCAAAATGCTCTGTCTTCAAAGGACACTGCTGACAAATAAAATGAAGCTGAGTCAAATAAGGCAGAAAGAGCAGAAAACATTTCAGTTTAGGGCTTCAATCCACTGCTGTGACCTCTGAGCAATGGAGCTCAGCACTCTCCCTCTCTGCCTGCCGAGCAGCCCCTGATAGCCCCTCCCTGATCACCTGAACAAGGGGAGGGAGAACCTGAGGTTAATCCTCTGTTTACCAAGGAGCAGGTGATACCCCTTCACTCTGTCAAAGGTTCCTAAAATATCAAGTACACTGATGGTCCATGAAATTCTGTTACTCCTGTAAGTCATGTTTACACAGTGTGCTCCTCTGTCCCCCTCCAGTGGCTGGATCTTGGGGATTTATGTGTCCACCACTAACTTTGATGTAACGGAGGTGTAGGTACTTAAAGTACATGTTTTCAAATCCAAAAGTCCCAAATTCAATCCCAACTGCCAACGACCCATTCAGGGGTGTCATGTTACACTTCCAGAGCTGTACTGCTTCTACTGTGTAGACAGTACAAAAATATGAAAGGGGTTGGGGGCTCCCAAATGGCCTTCTGTTAGTACACAAGGAAGATAGAGTAGGTTCTACTCTTCCTGTAGAGGAAGTGGCCGGCTGCAGAGAGGAACACAACACTGCCCATTTCAAAAGGTGTCCATGGTTTTCCCCGTAGTGCCCTGGAGTTCCAGGAGGAAATCTCACCCAGTTTTTTAGAATCCTTCCTGATGTTCCTGCTATTGTTGTTTCCTGATGTTTCTTACTACCGAATTTCCCCTTCACATGTCACCTGTCCCAGGGCTGTACATTAAAGGCCCATGGAGAACATAAACTCCATCATATATGAAGATGTAATTTTTAGAGCTTAAAATAGCCACCCTTTAATTTTCCTCAGACTATTCCTATAGAAAATTCAGATAATGTTCTGCCATTACAAAGAAACGAGAGCCAAAGAGAACAGAAGCATTATGGTCATGGAAAACCCCACATATTTGAGATGTGGGAAATAATAAAATGCAAACATCTCAAAATTCAAGAGGATTTTTTTTATTATTATTATTATTATGGAACCAGGGGGGAAAAAAGATTTATTTTCAGAAAATATGTCCCAGAACCTCAAAGATATTTAGGACCTATTTCAATGGAAATTAAGCAATTTAATACTTTTGAGAATCTGGGCCTGTTTTACTCAGCCACATGCATTTATATTAGCCAATAAAGACCCTCTTCTAAAGAAAATGGTCTGGCAAAACGGATCCAATTCAAAATGAGAATTGGGAATATTTTTTAAACATTCTGCCCCCCACCTCCAGACATATACAAATCCACACTTTTGGTGTGACCATTTCGTTAAAACTGGCAATAAAGTCAATATAGTAGAGCACAAACTAGATGGTCTTAATGATTCTTTTTAGCTTTAAATTCTGAGGACTTATGAAAGTGAACACTGGGGATGAGAGATACTGTTGTGCACCATTCAGGAAAAACTGAATATGTGAATTTTGCAGAAGTCTAGTTTGCAGTTTAAAAACTGAAAAAAAAAAAAACCATATAACAGTTGCCAGTGTAGTTTTCACAAATGAGCAACGAAGCCATATTTTCTGTAGTTCTCTAGCCCTCGACTGGATATGACATACAGTTTGGTATCATCAGATATATTTAGAAAGTCAAGAGGCCTGAAAGATGTTGTTCTTCACTATTAATTTCCCTACATGTTGTCTACTATGGTTTTTCATTTCAGCTTTCTTCATAGCAGAAGCAGCTCCTATGGATACCCATTGAAAACAATCCCTCGTGTCTTGTTAAATTCCCCTAGCAAAATGCATGTAGTTTCTAAAATTACTTCCCTCTTCCTCTTTCCTCCATTGTATTTTCCATAGAGGAAGAAACTCTGCAGGGAATTTTGAACAAGGAAAGAGATTGATAGGTATGTAACCCCAGGAGTATTCTGTGGAGCATAATTTGACTATGATTGGTTCCAGAGAGGTAGCCATGTTAGTCTATTTCAGCAAAATAAACAAGGAGTCCTTTGGCACTTTTAAAGACTAACAAGTCTATTTCTTGAGTTTATTGCATGAGCTTTTGTGGACATAATTGCACTTTGCATTAAATGGGAAAAAATAGCATGTTAAGTGTAAATATATAGTTACCAAGACAGCTGGGTCCCAATGTTAATTCAAACAGACTGGATTGAGAGGAACTGTCTGATAGGTGATTCTATAACAGGACAGCTGGGTGCAGGCTGCTCAAACAGCAAAGTGATTAGAAAGAGAGTGCAGGGCTCTAAGGGTATGTCTACACTGGAGCCTTAGGTTGACTTAAGGAAGGTTAAGTCGACTTACAGACCGCTACGTCCACATTGGGCTTGTATTAAGTCAACGTAAGTGTTTCCTTAAGTCTACTTAATAACACCAGCTCTTAAGGTTGACTTAATGCTTAAATCGACCTTATTAAGTCGACTTAAGCCAGTGTAGACGGGGAAGCCCTGAAGTCAACCTAATTAGCCTCCAGGCCCCCTCCCAGGGCTACCCACGATGCACCACTCCTCCGTCAACCTAGCACCTGCCAGTGTGGATGCAGGCAGTCAGTAGGAGTGTTCAATGTGGACCCTCTAAGTGGATTTAACAAGGTCGACTTTAAGTCAACTTAACGGAGCCTCCACTGTAGACGTACCCTCAGTGACTAAACAGTGACTATGGCACTGCAAGAAAGCTTGGTCTCTGGCTTATGCATGTGTATACTTAGGGCTAAAAATACTTTTCAGGTTCAGTGAAACCAGTGGTATGGGTCTAAGACTGAATCAGAGCTAGCATCTGGGTTCAAATTTCCTGGTGCTGAAATCTCAAGAGCTGGCCTCAAAATGGCCAGTTTTAGAAAGAGAAGCAACATGCACAATGTCCCTCATTACAAAGGCATTCCATTGAATGTGAAATATTGAATATCACCTAGCTGGCCAACTCACTTTCTTCTCTCAGAGCCTGATTCTCCTCTCACTTACATCAATATTCCCCTGATTTCACTGGAATTGCTTCTGTTTTACACTAGTACAAGAGTCATGTAACTCAAGGCCCAATTCTGTAATCATAGCATGTGATCAATCTTCTTTGGGAATCATGGCTAAAGCCATCTTCAAGCTGTGTAAAGTGTGCCTAAATAAAACAATATCTGGCTTCCTAAAGCGTACTTAGTAAGTATCTTGAATAATCAAAATGATCAGAACTGTTCTTCTCACAAGAGCTCTACAAATATAAGCTGCATCCAGATTGGATCTAGAAAATAGTCTGCTTTCCATTTTTCCCCTGCCAGTCTTAAATAAAAAACAACAGGCAAAGTTTGAGATCTAGGAATTTGATTAGTTTAATTTTAAAAACTTTTTAAGCATATTTGATTCCACAGCAACATGAAGATGGAAAGGCATGGCAGATGCCGGAGAAGTGGGGCAGTAGGTGGCATGTTGCCATATGTTCTGGTCTAACATTATAAAGTGACTGTCATGAAAAAGTTAAGTAGCAGGCGTCCCAGGGGTATTGAGAGGACACAATGTAAGATAGATAGGTCTCCTGCTCCGCTGCACCCAGTCTTTGCAGAATTCACAAGAGAATCTTGCCTAGACTTAAGGCAATGCTGAGGCCAGAAGGTTGTCAGTAATGGAGTTCTTTAGATCAGGTTTCATGACATAAATGTTGTGTTCACTGTGTAACAAAACACGGTGTTTGGGTGATCTTTTTTTATATGTGTCTACTGAAATTTTCCTTTGTTTTCTGTGAGCCTTACTTTGTAATGTTTTCAGAAGAATACAACTGTAAATCCCAAGGCCCAAATGTATTCATGCTGCGGGTTTGGCCAGAATAACTTGAGGTGGATGGGGGAAGACTGTGCAAACACTAGATACTTCCATACTGTTATAGTTTGTTTTGTACATTTTGAGGGCTCCAGTTTAATCCAGTTGGCCCCTGAAGTGCTGAAAATCCTTTCTGATCTTTTGGTTTTAGCCCTGAGTCCTCACTTACAGCCTATCTTGTCAGAACTAAGTGCATAGCTTTAAAGTGATTGGCCAAGTGCATCTGAAACAGTAACATCCCTTCTGAGAAACCAAAGTTATTGGAAGTTATGGTACAGCAACACTGAAGAGCTGGGCCTTGAGATTGCCCTGACATTGAGCTGATCCAATTCCTTGTGCTGAGGGGAAGTGCAGATGGATCCTAACCTGAGAGAGCCCAATGTCTAGTTTCTTGTCTGCCCCAGGAAAAATCCATTTGTAGCAAGCTAACAGTGATTACTTTTGAATTACCTTTGAAAAGCTCTCCATATAATTGAGAGCTACCTTTGGCCCCATGCAGAATACATTGTAGGGGAAGCAGGAACAAGCGTTTCTGCAGACACATTTGTTACATAGTGTACATTTTATTATAGCAATCAAACCGCTCTAGAAACATCAGAAAGGTGCGACTGAAGTAATAGCCAAACTAGCCACTCATTCTGGGTTTGATTTATACCCCCAGAGAGAAATCAGTGAGAGTAGCCTTCAGGAATTCAGTATCCTGTATGTGATAGAATTGGGTCAGCTGACTTTCCTCATAAGCAGGGGATGTTTATTTAACAGGACTTAAATAACCCTATAGTTTGTTGCTGTTGACAGCAGGGAGTTTTATAGGCTCATAAAAGTGATGGACTAATATAGCCCTGGCTAGTGTTACACCGTATAGCCAAGAGCTCTGCGTAAGATTCTTCTGACAAGAAAGCTTAATTCTAGCCTGCTGCAAACAGAGCCTGTGTCCTCAAGAGGAAGATAAAAGGCTGAATCCTAAAGCACTCCTCATGCTTTGTTCCCTTTGGGTGGTGCGGAATAGCCCTTAGACTAACATAGCACCCCCTGGAATGACCCTGTCCTGAGGAGGAATTTTGGGTGGCACACAGCTGCTACAGAGAATACCACATCTCCTGTCCTGCTGAAATATGGCACTGAGGATGAGGCCAAGGGAACAGGACAGGCCTGGAGCATCCCTATTCCCAGGCTGGAGCAGCCCTTTGGAGGTCAGAGCAGCTGGGCTAAGTTACCTCAGGCCTCAAACTGCTCTAGGATGTGCTGGGTACAGGTCACAGAACAGCCCTAGGATTTAAAGACATCTTTTCCAGTGCTCCTCCTTTTGAATTTTATGAAGAGCTCAATTTAGCTCAGCTGGGTAAGAGATTCTGTCCCCATTTATTCAGAACCAGCAGCTCTTACTGTTGCTTTGCTTTTATGCGGTGATTAAATATCCCTTACAGAGGGATTTGGGCACCAGTGAACTCATGCCATAAATGGATGAAATTAGAGTCACTTCACCTAAAAGAAAATGAAGGCCCAGCTTAAGGGTCCTCAGGCCCCAGGCTGCCTCCCCAATGCGGGCCTCCCCTCCTGTCTGCCCTGCCCCCGCCTGGGGCCCCACCAGCTCCCCACCACAATGGGAGCCCCCATCTGGGCCAGTGCTGGAGGGAGGCAGCTGCTGTGTGTGGTGCTCTCATCGGCTATGTCTACACTTGCACTTTTCAGTCGACTTTAACTACGTCGACTTAACTAAGTCGATGTAGTTAAGTCGACTTAGTGTGTCTACACTTAAAAGTAAAGTCGACTTAAAGAGGAACTTACAAAGTCGACCTAGAGCGTCCACACTGGATGCTCTAGGTCAACTAGGTCCACACTGGATGCTCTAGGATGGGGTTAGGGGGACCTTGGGCAGGTCCATGGTGGCGGGGGGGCAACCCCGTGTACAATGGGGCAAAGGGGGACAGGGAACCTGGCAGGGCAGAGGCCTGTGTGTGTGATGCTGTCTGGATTTAGGGAAGCATTTATGATATTATTTTCTATGGATATCTCATAAATGCTGTAATCCATAGGAACTATGTCATGTTTGGTATCAATAGAAAGGTAGTAATTTGCTGGGAATGATTATATAGTTTATCTCTAGGAATTCTATTTCGATTAGAAGTTAAGAATTTGATGTTATATCCATACTTTAACTTGTGTCATTCTGGACAAATGTCTTAGACTGGAGGGTGTGAACAACCATTGTCTCCTTAATGTTAAGGAATCTGCCAGGTGATGTGGTCCCAGGGAGTATCCTGATGAGCCATTGAGGACATAAAGAATAAAACCATTGTATCCTTAATGGCTCATCAGTTTACTCCCTGGGACCAGATCACCTGGCTGATTCCTTAACATTAAGGAGACAATGGTTGTTCACACCCTCCCGTCTAAGACACTTGTCCAGAATGACACAAGTTAAAGTATGGATATAACATCAAATTCTTAACTTCTAATTGAAATAGAATTCCTAGACATAAACTATACAAACATTCCCAGCAAATTACTACCTTTCTATTGATAGCAAACATGACATAGCTCCTATGGATTATAACATTTATGAGATATCCATAGAAAAGAATATCATAAATGCTTCCCTAAATCCAGACAGTGTCACACTGTGTCCACATGCCCTGCCCTTTGGGGGGCATGCCAGGCTCCCTTTGTGCCCCCCCTCCCCCGGCAGGGAGGGCATTGGTGTAGTCCTGGGGTAGCCCTAAGTCGATTTAGGGCTACCCCAGGGCTACACTGGCTTAATTCGACTTTAGAAAGTTGAATTAAGCCTTAGGTCGAGTAGAAAGGTGGCTTAATAAAGTCGACTTTATTTTCCTTAAATAAATTTTAAATAAATAAATTTTCCTCCGCTCCGAGGGCAAGGCTGCGGCTGGCTGCAGCATAGTGCAGCTCTGGTGAGGCCTTCCAGGGTCATGGCCCTGCCAGGCCACACCGGAGGCCACACGAAGCACCAGCATGCGGCCCCCACCTCCAGAACGGAGCAAAGAGGGCCGGCCTGCCCTGCCCCCAGAGGTGGATTGGCCGGCTCAGGGGCAGAGCGGGAGTGGCTCTGGCTCAGGGCCTCACCCCTCCAGTGCTGGCAGGGTAGGGGATCTCTGTCCCCCTGGCACTGTGGGGGGTACGCGGAGCGGTGGGGGGCCGGATATGGCAAGGGCCATAGGCACTGGAGCCTGGGGCCCCCATTCAGGCCGGGGCCCAGGGCTCAAGCCCCTATAGCCCCTTTGTTAATTTGGCCTTGAGAATATGGGCCAAACTCATTCTCAGTTTCCCTCTCCCCTGCAGCAGCAACCCTGGTGCAGGAGTCTCCAGTGGTGGAAAGTCTGTGTGGGTGGAGGGGGGAACAGCTGCATCTCCCCCATTGCTGGCTTAACGCAGGCATAGCCACAGTGCCGGCGTATGGTCCCCCAGGCAATAGTGCAATTTAGGGAACTCCTACTGTAATTTAAGATATCTAGACTGTGGTATTATTTCCTGGCTTTCTCTCAGATTTCTAGGTCTTTTAAATCTTGTGTGCTTTTCAATACCCTCCTGCTAGAAACACTTGAAAAAAAACTAGAGTTCCCTTGAATATAGCCATTGTCTAAAAGAACCTCTCTTCTGACAGCAGTCAGGAATTAATGACAGCTTTATATAGTTAAACATTCAATCTCAATAGCTATTCTCCAAGGGTATGTCTACACTAGCAATTTAGGTCAACATAAGGAGGCTTAAGTCAACCTAAATTACTGCCTGTCTACACCAGATTTTCATTAAGTCCATTTAAGAAATGCCTTAAGTCGACTTAATGAAAGCTTAAGTCAACTTAATAAGAACCACCCATTAGGTCAACTTAAGCTTAAATTGACTCCTTAAGTCAATTTAAGGACGGTGTGGACGTGGAGTAACCCTTAAGTCCACTTTATTAAGTTGACTTAAGGGTGGTTAGGTCAATTTAGCAAAGTGGACTAAATCAACTTAAAGTTAAGTCGACTTAAAGTCGACCTTATTGAGTCGACTTAACGAAGTCGACCTAAGTTTTTCTAGTGTACACATAGCCCAAGTGATTATTTCTTTTATCTCTATACATATATTTTTACTATTTGGAAACATTGTAGAAGACACTGGTTTCATATTCTCCCGCAAAAAAGCTTGAATTAGAAGATGACTAGCTTGCAGGCATAGGTGCTGTAGGAAAGAGTTAAATTGAGTACCTGGCCTGAATGATAGCTACTATAGTAATGGGGTTACCATGGGAAAGTCTTGCTGTCCTGTAAATAAGATTCTAGTTAAAAGTTATGTTATCTTCTCTTTTCTCTCCTCCCTTCCGTCAATGAAGTAAGCTATCTTCCTCTCCTACATAAGGTCCTGGATGGCAACATTGCTTATCACCTTTCTTCCCCTTTTCTACCTGCTTGTTAAGGATTATGAAGTAATTTCTGTTGCAAAAAATAACGAGTTTAAAGGAAAAGCATCTGTGTGCTATCTGTTAAACCTATAAACAACAAGCAGTTGTGTGGCTAATTATATTCAACACATTGTTATTAATATTCATTTTTCAGGTGTTAGTGTAACCACATAAGGGTCTCTGAGGAGTTGTTGAAAATGTAAGCTTTTGCATATTTTCAAGCATAAAAGGCTTGTAATGCCCTTTCCTCCTTGCTCACTCACAGCATCAGGGTGGAACAAGCAGGCAATAAAGGGTAACAGTTGGCTCAATCCGCCTCCAGGACTACCTGTTTTGTTTTCTAACAGATACAACTTCTGTTTTTCCACCAAGTCATGATGAATTTGGCTTTGTAGTCCAATGTTTCACTTAAAAAATCATTGGGAAAAGCTCCTGCTTTGAGCTGGAGTCTAGAGGGGGCAACAAAGGAGAAGGGGGGCAAAGTAAGAGACTTATAACTGTTATTGCAATGGATAAATATGTGATTTTACTTTCTGTGAATGTAGCCATGGTGCACTAGAGTTACAGTGTGGCTATGATAGGCCTACACCACTCTTGAAGTCCATGGCAAAACATTGCTTTGTGTCAATGGCATAGATCTGATCCATTACACTTTTTGGTTCATAGCACACACTGGAGAGAAAGCAGAAGCAGTCCTTCATCGGGTGCAGTATTTATCAATTGTATGTTTGGCCTATAGCCCAGTCACAGATTTGTATAGGAGCTTTCTTATGGAAAGGAAGTAAATTAAAGACAATTAATCAAAAGAATCAAATTAATAAGTAGGGAACAACTGCTCATTTATATATAATGGAGTGGAATTTATTGTTTCTGGTGAATGGAAGTTTATGTGTGTATAAAGTCTGTGTGTGTGACGTTCAGCCCCTACAAAGTCAGTGACCCAGGGGCATGAATTCATCCCCACAGCCCATGAATGGAGTGGCTGCAACACAGTGCCACAAGCTGGAATTACAGCCCCTCTCATCAGATATGGAGTATTGGGCACTGGATACGGGGAGTCCTTCTTCTTGTGGCTCATCAGCAAACGTGTTATATACCAAAAAACTTTCCAAAAACCAGCAATGAGACACATCCCCCCCATGGAATATGGTAAGTGCAGCACTCACTCTTCCCCATCCCTCCCCCGCACACAGCCTGATAGAGAGGCTTCAGTGACCTCGTGCCACCTCTCTAGCTGCACCTGAATTTCACTCTAGCTAAGGCAGGGCTTCTCAAACTGAGGGGCTGGGAGGCGGAGCACGAGTTGTCAGCCTGAAATGTTTTCAAAGGGGGCCCCCGGCAAAAGAGATTGAGACCCCCTGAGCTAAGTGACAGTAGCAGTGATATAGACTTCAGCCAGGGGGTCATGACCACCCTGCTAAAAGAGAGGGGTGGTCCTTGTATGGAACATGAGGATCACTGAAATGGACTCAGTGGAGAATGAGATTAGGCCAAGCTCTTTGGAGGATGTGTATTGTGTACATTCTGAAAATCAGGCACCCAACATCATGAGTCACTTTTGAAAATCTTGGCACTGCTGGTTATTTTCTTTCAATCTTATCCCATCTTCTAATTTTTCAATCAGTTTCCTTTTTCTTTTTCTGTCTCATAATGTGATGTGAGTAGTGAGGCAAATGGATTTGATTACAGCATGTCATGGGGACTCTGCTGGACAAAGCACATGGGAAACATATGATCATGCATCGGCTAATACACTCCTTTCTGCTCCTCCATTGTATATTGGCAGGGTGTAACCTCCACGTAATCACGGTAATTGCAGCCACAATGAAGCATTCCCACCCTTAACAATTATATTTTGGTTCTAAAAACATTCGGTTGAATTGGTTTATTTAACTGCTACTGATTAAGTAGATATTTTTGATCCAGACATGAGTTGTTGCCATTGGAGGCACAGCCTTAAAAAATTGAATCCTGTCCTCTTCGGCTATGTCTACACTTGTTAATTTAAGTCGATTTAGCAAGTCCACACTTAAATTTTAAGTCCACTTTGACTTTGACACTGGACGCCTAGGTCGACTTCTAGGGCCTAGGTGGACCTGGGACAGGTCCACAGTGGCAGGGGGCTCACCCCTTGCCAAGTGCCAGGGGGCTCAGCCTTTGCCCCATTGTACCTGGGTACAATGGGGCAAAGGGGGACAGGGTCCTTGGCAGGGCATAGGGGCAGGGTGGGCAGGGCTCTGTGCTGCCCTGTGGGGGGGCATACCAGGCTGTGGCTGTGCCAGCCACCCCAGCAGGGAGGGCAGTGGGGAAGCCCTGGAGGTCCCTAAGTCTACTTAGAGTTGACTTAGGGCTACTCCACGTCTACACTGGCGTAAGTCAACTTTCTAAAGTTGACTTAAGCAGAAAGTCGACTTAAAATGAGGTTTAATAAAGTCGACTTAATTGTAGTGTAGATGCAGAGTAAATTAAGTTGACTTAAGCAAGCTTAAGTTAACTTAATTTACAAGTGTAGACGCACCCCCAGTGTAGGGATATACTGAGATTTTAAGTTCAACCCTAAGTAACACCAATATGTAAATTACAACTGCTCCTACCTTGCACCAGGTGGCTTGGGATGAGGGAGTGGCCTTTGGCTCTTTGCAGCATTCAAGTGGACTTTGGTTGCAGCTGTGAATCCTTCCTAGTGTTTATTTGTTTCTTTTGGCCTATGTCTTGTACTGAATAAGTTAAAAGATATATGATTCCTCAAAAATGGGAGATATAATCTTTCTGTTGTTCCAGATATAGGCTAGGTTCTCTTGGGATAGCCCCAAGCACAGGGCTCCAAAACTTGTGGGAGGTAGCAGCAGAGATCAGTCACTACTTCTGTTTTGCCAGGGATCTTCCGTGGATCAGTGCTGGCTGGGGAAGAGGCATGAGCAAGGCATGTGCCGATCCACCATGATGCCACAGCCTCCACTAGGGGGGTTACTGGGGAGCCACAGAAAGATTTGAAAGCTCCCAAAGGGTGTGCAGGTGACAAGAGCAACACATGTCTGCCCAAGGCGTGTAGTTTATACTCCCTTGCTTCAGCAAGAATAAACCTAATCCTACATCAGGACAACTGATAGAAACTCCAAATTGTCCTCTCTGCTCCCCATTTGCCCTGGCCTAATTTGGCACATTTGGACATGCCAACGTTTTGCTTGTGATCAAACACCCAATGCCCCACCTCCATTTCTTTTGGCTTCCCCAGATTAATTGTAAGCTAAAATAACTTTGTATCCATTGTATTAAAAAGACAAAAGATTTTGGATCTCCAGTTGTCAGGACACACTGCTATATTACACTAAGGTTAAACCTACGCTAACACTTATGTCGGCAAAGTTTATGCGCTCACTGGTGTGAATACTCCACGCACCCCTCCAAATGACATAAATTGCTCTGACATAGGTGCTAGTGTGAACAGCGCTATGTCAGCAAGAGAGCTTCTCCCACCAACATAGCTTATACTACTTGCAGAGGCCTTTTTTTATGCTGATGGGACAGCTTTCCCCTGTTGGCATAGAGAAGAGGTGAGCAAGCTATGGCCTATAGGCTGGATGCAGCTAATGGGAGCCTTTCATCTGGCCTTCCAACGGGGTCTGGCTAGAGCATGCCAGCTGCTCTCCACTCCCATCCCTGCCCATTCTCCTGCCCTTCTCCAGACCACTTAGAGACAGATGTGGCCCTCAGGCCAAAAAGTTTGCCCACCTCTGGCATAGAGCATCTTCACCACACATGATGCAACAGCACAGCTGTATTGGTATGCTAGTACTGGTAGTTGTAACATTATATCATCAAAGGGAGTTATTTAAAACTTTAGTAAATTTAAACGTCTATAACAATAAATAATAACATTTACAAGCTATAGTTCAAGAAAGCTACAGTTATGAAGCAAGAAAAAAATATGCCTGACACTATGCATACACTATTTTCGTCCTTTACTAACCCTTGTTGTAATCTTGCTGGAAGTTTTATTCAGATGCAGTATGTAATCCCTCATGACAAACAGACTTCCAGCTGTATGGCTCACAAGAGTAATCTCCTGACCCTACATATTCTCTTTTCAGACATAGCTTGAGTTCTCCGGCTTGAGTGGTCAGTTAAAGAAAAACAAATTATTTATGCTTGAGATAGCATTTGAGGAAAGTAATAGTTTTCCTCCAAATGTGTATTCAATTCTTGTGTGTTAGGAAGTGAGCTGCTTCAGTCATTGGATTTATATATCTTGTTTGTTTGATCAAAACTGCTATTAATCATGAAATATATCTTGTCAATTACAGAAGAGGGTTATCTACTAAGGATATTACCTGTTGAATTCACAACCCTTTTTGAAATGTATTTTTCAAGTCAGATAGTTTTCAACCTTCTTAAGTACACATTATCTGCTGCTAATTCAGAACTAGCCTGACTTAGTGCTCCTAACAGCTCTCCATAGTGAAATAACTTCCTGTGAAACAAACAAGTAGCCTTGTGGCACTCTTAAAGACTAACAAGCCTATTTATCGCATAAGCTTTTATGAGAGAAAATCCCACTGACACTAGAAAATGGAAAACTTACAGTATGAGAGGAAAAAATAAATCCAGTGAAATGTGAGTGACAAGTACAGGTGAGACTATTTCAGCAAATCAAACAAGTAGTTTAGATTCAAACTATATGGAACAGCATAGCAATCAGCTGATTTGCTGAAATAGTCTGACCTATACCTGTCACTCACATTTCACTGGATTTATTTTTCCTTCCTGTATTGTAAGTTTTCCATTTCATACATCCGACAAAGTGGGATGTCTCCCATGAAAGCTCATGTGATATATAAATTTGTTAGTCTTTAAAGGTGCCATAAGACTCTTTGTTTGTTTTGCTGAACCAGGTTAACAAGGCTGGAACTTGTCAACTTCCTATGCATTACTCTGGATTCCAGACTGAATTGCCTTGCCTTGTCAATATAGAAAATAAAAATCTAAATATAGTGGTAACTCATACATGAATGAAACTGAAGGCATATAAACACCAGTCTTTTAATTTACATGCTTTGTCAGTCTGAAAGAACCATTGTTTCTAATAATGCATTCCAAATTGCAGGAAAATTTCTGTTTTAAGAAAGTAGCCTTTTCAATAGCTTTTCCTGAGTTTCAAAGGAAAATATTGGTTTTGCTATTGATTCTTGATAGTGAGCTGAACTTTAACTGGTTAGTGAAGAATTCACCTGTGGGCTGAATTGCTAGCTTTATTTATCACTGGCTATGTCTACACTTGTTAATTTAAGTTGACTTAGCATATCCCCAATCAAAAATTAAGTTGACTTAGAGGGGACCCTGCCAAATCGACCTAGAGCGTCCACACTGGAAGCCTAGGTCGACTTGTAGGGGCTAGGTGGACCTGGGACAGGTCCATGGTGGCGGGGGGGCACCCCTTGCCAAGTGCCAGGGGGCTCAGCCTTTGCCCTATTTTACCTTGGTACAATGAGGGTTGAGGGGGACAGGGACACTGGCAGGGCATAGGAGCAGGGTGGGCAGAGCTCTGTCCAGCCCTGCGGGGGGGCACACCAGGCTGTGGCTGTGCCAGACACCCTGGCAGGGAGGGCAGTGGGGAAGCCCTGAAGCCTCCTAAGTCGACTTAGTCGACTTAGGGCTACTCTGCGTCCACACTGGCTAAGTCGACCTTCTAAAGTCGACTTAGCCAGAGAAGTCGACTTAAAACTAGGTTTAGTAAAGTTGACTTTAATTTTCCTTAAGTCAATTTAAGCAGCTGCTTAAGTCAATTTAAGGAAAATGTAGTGTGGACGCAGATTAAATTAAGTCGATTTAAGCAAGCTTAAGTCGACTTAATTTGTAAGTGTAGACGCATCCATTGAAGGAATATTTCAGTTTAACTGAATTCTGCATTGCCTAGTAAAGTTTACAGAAGGAAATGTACCCATTGCTGACAACAGATATGGATATCACTTAACTGGTGCTGAAAATGGCTTAAATATTTTCAACCCTGATTCAGCTGCATTTGTTGCTAATGCCCATTATCAAGAATGAATACATTTTTTAGTGGGCAGCTAGGCTTCAAAATACAGCCATAGCAATGGAACTATTCTCTATATTCTCTGTCCATCCGGAAATTTAGGCTTAAAATTAGATGCAGGTTTCTAACCATCAGAGGAGTGAAGTTCTGGAATAGCCTATCACGGGGTGCTTTGGGGCAAAAAACATAACTGTCTTCAAAACTGAGCTTGATAAATTTATGGAAGGGATAGTATGACGGACAGACTACTTTGGTAAGTGGCTGATCTTTGACTACTGGTGGTGGATATGCCAGTGGCCTAAGAAGGGAGGGTAGATGGGGTGGGTTCTGAGTTATTACAGAGAATTCTTTCTTGGGTGACTGGCTGGTGAGACTTGCCCACATGCTTAGGGTTTACCTGATCACCATATTTGGGGTCAGGAAAGAATTTTTCCCCCAGGGCAGATTGACTAGGACTCTGGGGGGTTTTCACCTTCTTCTGTAGCATTGGGAATGGCTCACTTGCTGGTGGATTCTCTGTATCTTAAAGTCTTTAAATCATGATTTGAGGACTTTAATAACTCAGTCATAGGTTAGAGGCTTATTGCAGGAGTGAGTGGGTCAGGTTTTGAGGCCTGCATTGTGTAGGAGGTCAGATTAGGTGGTCATACTGGGCCCTTCTGACCTTTGAGTGTATGACTCTATAATGACCATCCTCTTGATTTTGTCATTTTATTTTTATAGTATAATTTAGGGCTTATGAAATGTGACAAACAGCTTATGCTTGGAAACAGAACAATACAGTGCAAGTAACAGCAGAGCAAGGATCTCAATGTTGCTTTATTAATATGCCTCAACCCTGTCTTGGTTGGAGCACACTTGAGAAGGTAATTCATTCTCCACATCAGATTAATGCATGCCTGTCTGCTGCTGCTCCAACTTGCGGTAGTGGCTTTTGTGATGAGGATATCTGGCCCTCTGGAAACTGAACTGAAATGACAAGACTGATGTAATCGGAACCACAGAACCTCTATGACATGTCTACATTACAGAGTTAAGTCAACTTATTTTATGTCTAAAAGCATAAGTCCCTTTAGTAACATTGGTTGAACATGTCCATATATTGCTCCTTTTGTCTGCTGAGTGTGTCCATAGTTGTTGCTTGTCCAACTTGCTATCCCACAGCTTGCCACCCTTTGCCACTGGGATCTAAGTCTAAAGAGGGACAGGGAACTAGGGGAATGGATTGCAGGGCATCATGGGGATGTGCTCGCCATCTAGTGAGGCAGTTCGTTCTGTCCTATCATTTCATAGGTTTTCAACTTCATTTTACCCTGCTTTTGAACAGCCCCTGTAAACTATGCACCTGTCATCTGTCTGACAGCATGGATCCTCCAGCTGCTGATCATTGTGGTGGTGAGCGTTATGAACACAGCATGTCTGGTCTTGCAGTATCTGAAGAATTGCAAGACAGACAGCAAATCAGTATTTCCTGTGCTGCTGTTCACCATGGAGACTAATAATTGAAGATTGCTGCTGGCATTCACACAACAGCGTGCCATGGGGGACCATCGGTGCTGGGCTGCTGGGATCACACTGTGATGCACGTACAGGATGACGAGCAGGGGCTGCAGAACTTTTGGGTACTTAAAGCCACCTTCTCGGAATGTGTGTGGAACTCGCCTCAGCACTGGGACTTAGTTAAGTCGACTTAGTGTGTCCACACTTAAAAATAAAGTCGACTTAAAGGGGAACTTAGAAAGTTGACCTAGAACATCCACACTGGATGCTCTAGGTCGACTTTGTGGGGCTAGGGGGACCTAGGGCAGGTCCATGGTAGCAGGGGAGCAACCCTTGCCCAATGCCAGAGGGCTCAGCCTTTGCCCCATTGTATCTAGGTGCAAAGGGGGTCAGGGACCCTGGCAGGGCATAGTGGCAGGGTGGGAAGGGCTCTGTCCTGCCAGGTGGGGGGGCATGCCAGGATACCCCTGTGCCCCCCGCCGGCAGGGAGGGCATTGGTGTAGCCCTGGGGTAGCCCTAAGTTGACTGAGGGCTACCCCAGGGCTACACTGGCTTAAGTCGACTCTAGGGAGCCGACTTAAGCCTTAGGTCTAATAGAAAGGAGGTTTTATAAAGTGGACTTAATTTTAATTAAGTCGACTTTATTTTCCTTAAGTCGACTTAAGCAAGCTGCTTAAGTCGACTTAAGAAAACTGTAGTGTAGACGCAGGGTAAATTAAGTTGACTTAAGCAAGCTTAAGTCGACATAATTTACCAGTGTAGACGCAGCCAAGGACACCAGAATGAGAGCCCCCTTCACTGTGGAAAAGTGAGTGGCAATCGCTGTGTGGAAGCAGGTAACTCCAGATTGCTACCAGGCAGCTGCAAATCAATTTGGAGCTGGAAATTCCACCATGTATGTTGATATGATGCCACTAAGCACCTCCTGCTACAAAAGACAGTGATTCTTGGTCATGTGCAGGAAATAATTGATGGCTTTGAAGCAATGGAATTTGCTAACTGCAGCGGCCCGACAGATGGAACACAGATCCCAATTTTAGTCCATGACCATCTTGCAATGAAGTATAGCAACTGAAAGGGCTGCTTCTCCATGGTATTGCGCTGCCCAGGGTCATTACAGTGATGTCAGTGTAGGGTGGTCAAGGAAGGTGCACAATGCACAACTTTCAGAATACTGGACTGTATAGAAAGCTGCACAGTAGGACTTCCTTTCCAGATCAGAAGATTCCAGTGGGGGAAATGGAAATGCCCAGAGTGATCATGTGAGACCACGCCTACCTATTGCTCTGTGGCTCATGAAGCCTTAAACTGGGAACTGGGACATCATCAAGGAGTGCTTTAACAACAGGCTGTGCTGGTACCAAATGACCATTGAATGTGCCTTTGGATGATGAAAAGGGCACTGAGTGGTTAGAGCTCCATGGTCATTGCAGCCTGCTGCACCCTCCATGATATTTGTGAATCAAAGAGGGAAAATTTTCCCCAGAAGTGAACTACTCAGGTTGATCGATAGAAGGACAATTGAAGGGTGCAGTGGAGGCTATTTGAATAAGGGAGTCTTTGATGGAACATTTTGACAGTAATTCCAAGTAATGTACCTTCATGTGATGCATTGGGTGAGGCAGTGTTTACTTGCCTCCTTGAATTACCCTGTGGTGCTTGTTTCCTGATCATTAATAGCAGGGAGCAAATATTCCTCCTATAGCCACTGTGATTCAGTGTTAGCATTGAGTGATGTATGTATCTATTTCACAAGCAAAGAGTCAAGTTTAATAACAGGATCAAACACAAACTTTTGGTCAACCAGGGGGTATGTGAAAGAAGAGCAGACTCACAGGTGGGTGTAACGAAAACTGGTTAGATCAATGGGCTGGATCGAAAACTGGTTAGATCAACAGGCTCAGCGGGTAGGAATCAGTGGCTCGATGTCTGGTTGGCAAACGGTAATGAGTGGAGTGCCCCAGGGGTCGGTCCTGGGGCCGGGTCTATTCAACATCTTCATTAATGATCTTGATGATGGAATAGACTGCGTGCTTAGTAGGTTTGTGGATGACACCAGGTTGGGGGGAATGGTAGATACTCTGGAGGGCAGGGACAGGATCCAGGGAGACTTGGACAAATTGGAACACTGGGCCGAAAGACAAAGACAAGTGCAAAGTCCTGCACTTCGGACGGAAAAATCCCATGCACTGCTACAGGCTGGGGACCGATCGGCTAAGTAGCAGCGCTGTAGAAAAGGACCTGGGTGTTATGGTGGACGGGAAGATGAATATGAGCCAACAGTGTGCCCTTGTTGCCAGAAAGGCCAATGGCATATTAGGCTGCATCAGTAGGAGTATTGCCAGCAGATCGAGGGATGTGATAATTCCCCTCTATTCGACACTGGTCAGGCCACATCTGGAATACTGCATCCAGTTTTGGGTTCCCCACTACAGAAAGGATGTGGACAAATTAGAAAGAGTCCAGTGGAGGGCAACAAAAATGATTAGGGGCTGGGGCACATGACTTATGAGGAAAGACTGAGGGAACTAGGCTTATTTAGTCTACAGAAGAGAAGACTGAGGGGAGATTTGATAGCAACCTTCAACTACTTGAAGGGTTGCTCCAAAGAGGAGGGAGCTAGGCTGTTCTCGAGGGTAACAGAGGACAGAACAAGGAGCAATGGTTTCAAATTACAGCTGGAGAGGTCAAGGTTGGATATTAGGAAAAACTTTCTCACTAGGAGGGTGGTGAAGCATTGGAATGGGCTATCTAGGGAGGTGGTAGAATCTCCATCTTTGGAGATTTTTAAGGCTTGGTTAGACAAAACCTTGGCTGGGGAGATTTAGGGGGAGAGGTCCTGCTTTTAGCAGGGGGTTGGACTAGATGACCTCGTGAGGTCCCTTCCAACCCTATGATTCTATGATTCTAACTCCAATATTCATTGGGAACCTGTCCCTAGGTGTGAAGGCACAGGGTACTGTGAGGGACCAGGAACACATAAGGAATGTGATGGGGAGTTTGGGGACGTCATGTGTCAAGGTTCTTTAGTGGCAGTCTGGAAAGGACGTGCTCAGAGGAACTGCACCATCTTTGTCTGACCCTCCAGGCGCTTTATCATCCATTCCTGACGACCAAGCCTGAGCCTCTTATCGACTGTCTCCCTCCATGCTCTTGTTTCGCTATGCTCTGCATCTTTTGACTGCAGCACTTCATGAAACATAGCCTTCTTATTCCTCCTGGGTCTGTGCCATATCAGTGGCTATGTCTACACTTGTGAATTTAAGTCAACTTAGCATGTCCACACTTAACTTTTAAGTTGACTTTGGGGGGATCCTACAAATTCGATCTAGAGTGTCCACACTGGATGCCTAGGTCAACTTGTAGGGGCTAGGTGGACCTGGGACAGGACCACAGTGGCAGGGGGGGCACCCCTTGCCAAGTGCCAGGGGGCTCAGCCTTTGCCCCATTGTACCTGGGTACATGCATGGAGGCATGCCAAGCTGTCCCTGTGCCACCCCCCCTGGCAGGGAGAGCAGTGGGGGAGTCCTGGAGATCCCTAAGTTGACTTAGAGTTTGGGAGGATCACAACCATCACACCCAGGAGAAAACGTCGGGTTGTGGTGGTTGGTGACTCTCTTCTGAGTGGGACGGAGGCACCCATCTGTCGCCCAGATAAGGCTTCTCGGGAGGTATGCTGCCTGCCAGGTGCCCGTATCCGAGACGTTACGGAGGGATTGTCGAGAATCATCCGTCCCTCTGACTACTACCCCATGCTACTCATCCATGTGGGAACCAATGATACTGCGAGAGGTGACCCTCTGCAGATCAAAGGTGACTACAGGGCTCTGGGAGCACGGGTGAAGGAGTTCGGTGCACAGGTGGTTTTCTCCTCGATCCTCCCGGTCAAGGGTAGGGGCCCGAGCAGAGACAGATGCATCCTGGAGGTGAATGCCTGGCTGCGGAGATGGTGTTACCAGGAGGGCTTTGGCTTCCTCGACCATGGGGTGCTGTTTCAGGAAGAAGGACTGCTAGGCAGAGACGGACTCCACCTATCCAGGAAGGGAAAGAGCGTATTTGGAAGCAGACTGGCTAACCTGGTGAGGAGGGCTTTAAACTAGGTCCGAAGGGGGAAGATGACCAACACCCACAGGTAAGTGAAACTGAGGGAAACCTGGGGGAAGGGATGGAACTTGGGGGATGCTGGGGCTGTAACAGCAGGAATAAAAGACGGGGTAGTTGGAACTGGGGGCAGGGGTCAAATAATTGTTTATTTCTTGATAAAGTCATAATACCTCAGGTGAGTGGGGAAGGACGACACCGGAAGAAATTGCAAGGGGGAAGATGCGACAGGAGGGAGAATCGACAGGGCAAAGTAGGGCAATGGGCCCGGTATCTTAGGTGCCTGTACACAAATGCGAGGAGCCTGGGAAACAAGCAGGAAGAATTGGTAGTACTGGCACAGACAAGGAACTATGATATAATTGGAATAACAGAAACGTGGTGGGATAACTTGCATGACTGGAGCACTGCCATGGATGGATATAAATTGTTCAGGAAGGACAGGCAGGGAAAAAGGGGGGGAGGAGTAGCGTTATATGTAAAAGAGCTGTATGACTGCTCGGAGCTCCACTATGAAAGTGGAAACAAGATGGTTGAAAGCTTGTGGGTTAAGTTTAGGGGAGAATGCAACAAGGGGGATGTTGTGGTGGGTGTCTGCTACAGACCGCCAGACCAGAAAGAGGAGGTGGATGAGGCGTTCTATGGACAACTAACAGAAGTTTCCAGATCGTCGCAGGCCCTGGTTCTTATGGGGGACTTCAATTATCCTGATGTCTGCTGGGTAGATAATACAGCAGTGCACAGGCAATCCAGGAAGTTTTTGGAGAATATTGAAGACAACTTCCTAGTACAAATGCTGGAGGAACCAACTAGGGGCCTTGCACCTCTAGACCTATTGCTCACAAACAGAGAAGAATTGATCGGGGAAGTAGAAGTAAATGGCAACCTGGGCAGCAGTGACCATGAGATGGTAGAGTTCAGGATCCTGATCAATGGAAGGAAGGAAAGAAGCAGAACACACACCCTGGACTTCAGAAAAGCAGATTTTGGCTCCCTTAGGGAGCTGATGGGCAGGGTCCCATGGGAAGCTGATCTGAAGGGGAAAGGTGTCCAAGACAGCTGGCTGTATTTTAAAGAAACCCTGTTAAAGGCACAGGAAGATAACATTCCGATGTGCAGAAAGAACAGCAAATGTGGACGGCGACCAGCGTGGCTTAGCAGGGAACTCTGCGGGGAGCTGAAACATAAAAGGGAAGCTTACAAGAAGTGGAAGCTTGGACAGATGACAAGGGAGGCGTATAAAGATATTGCTCGGGACTGCAGGGATCAAATCCGAAAGGCCAAAGGACAATTGGAGTTGCAGCTAGCAAGAGATGTGAAGGATAACAGAAAGGGATTCTATAAGTATATCAGCAACAAGAAAAGGATCAGAGGTGGTGTAGGTCCCTTACTGAATGGGGCAGGCATCCTCGTGGAGGATGATGCGGAAAAGGCTGAAGTACTCAATGCTTTTTTTACTTCAGTCTTCACAGGGCGGGCCAGCTCCCAGGCTACTACACGGGGTAACGCGGACTGGAGAGAAGAGTGGCCCTCAGTGATGGAAAGTCAGGTTAGGGAACACTTAATGAAATTGGAAGTGCACAAGTCCATGGGGCCGGATGAACTGCATCCGAGGGTGCTGAGGGAGTTGGCTGAAGTGATTGCAGAGCCACTGGCCATTATCTTTGAGAACTCGTGGCGAACGGGGGTGGTCCCGGAGGATTGGAAAAAGGCAAATATAGTACCTATCTTTAAGAAAGGGAAAAAGGAGGATCCGGGGAACTACAGACCGGTCAGCCTCACCTCAATCCCTGGGAAAATCATGGAGCAGGTCCTCAAGGAATCCATCCTGAAACACTTGGAGGAAAATAGAGTGATCAGGAACAGTCAACATGGATTCACCAAGGGCAAATCGTGCCTGACCAACCTGATTTCCTTCTATGATGAGATGACTGGATTTGTGGATGCGGGAAGAGCCGTTGACGTGATATACCTTGACTTTAGCAAGGCTTTTGATACGGTTTCCCACAACATTCTCGTTGGCAAGTTAAGGAAGTATGGGTTGGATGAGTGGACCGTAAGGTGGATCGAAAACTGGTTAGATCAACGGGCTCAGCGGGTAGGAATCAATGGCTCGATGTCTGGTTGGCAACCGGTAACGAGTGGAGTGCCCCAGGGGTCGGTCCTGGGGCCGGTTCTATTCAACATCTTCATTAATGATCTTGATGATGGAATAGACTGCGTGCTTAGTAAGTTTGCGGATGACACCAAGTTGGGGGGAATGGTAGATACTCTGGAGGGCAGGGACAGGATCCAGAGAGACTTGGACAAATTGGAACACTGGGCCGAAAGAAACCTCATGAGGTTCAACAAAGACAAGTGCAAAGTCCTGCACTTAGGACGGAAAAATCCCATGCACTGCTACAGGCTGGGGACCGATCAGCTAAGTAGCAGCGCTGTAGAAAAGGACCTGGGAGTTATGGTGGACGGGAAGATGAATATGAGCCAACAGTGTGCCCTTGTTGCCAAAAAGGCCAATGGCATATTAGGCTGCATCAGTAGGAGTATTGCCAGCAGATCGAGGGATGTGATAATTCCCCTCTATTCGACACTGGTCAGGCCGCATCTGGAGTACTGTGTCCAGTTTTGGGCTCCCCACTACAGAAAGGATGTGGACAAATTAGAAAGAGTCCAGCGGAGGGCAACAAAAATGATTAGGGGGCTGGGGCACATGACTTATGAGGAGAGACTGAAGGAACTAGGCTTATTTAGTCTAGAGAAGAGAAGACTGAGGGGAGATTTGATAGCAACCTTCAACTACTTGAAGGGTTGCTCCAAAGAGGAGGGAGCTAGGCTGTTCTCGAGGGTAACAGACGACAGAACAAGGAGCAATGGTTTCAAATTACAGCTGGGGAGGTCAAGGTTGGATATTAGGAAAAACTTTCTCACGAGGAGGGTGGTGAAGCATTGGAATGGGCTATCTAGGGAGGTGGTAGAATCTTCATCTTTGGAGATTTTTAAGGCTCGGTTAGACAAAACTCTGGCTGGGATAATTTAGGGGGAGTGGTCCTGCTTTTTAGCAGGGGGTTGGACTAGATGACCTCGTGAGGTCCCTTCCAACCCTATTATTCTATGATTCTATGATTCTATGACTTAGGGCTACTCCAATCTACACTGGCTTAAGTGGACTTTAGAAAGTCGACTTAAGCCAAAAGTCGACTTAAAAGCAGGTTTAGTAAAGTCGACTTAATTTTCTTTAAGTTGACTTAAACAGCTTGCTTAAGTCGACTTAAGGAAAGTGTAGTGTAGATGCAGAATGAATTAAGTCGATTTAAGCAAGCTTAAGTCAACTTAATCTACAAGTGTAGACGCACCCAGTCAGAGGCACTCTGCCAGAGTGGAGATGTGAGTCTTCAAGGGCACATCTGCAGAAAGTAAAGTAAAACAATGAACAGAGAAAGGATTGTGAGTACGCTCACAGCTGTGAATTACAAAAGTTATACACACCTATTTCTCACTATCCCTTGGCCAGCACAAAGATCAATGTGAGTCCCAAATATGGTGAGTTCACATGAAGATGGAGGCTGGTGAGAGAATGGACAAGAAGGGTCAAAGGGCAGTTTGTAAAGGGGGTTACTATAAGTGGCATGGGAGCCTACTCTGAGCATTGGTACACCTTTCCACAGGTTAGCGCAATTGAACCTGATATCTCACGGTTGAGGGCAAGTCTTGCATTCTGCTTGAAATGGGGCAGATCTCCCAAGTACCGTTCAGCAGAGGATTGCAGAATACCTACAGGAAAGATTCCTGGAGAACTCTATTGAGGATTCCCAAGATACAAACTGGCCATCAGGAACTTTAAAGTTGAAATTAGATGCAGGTTTCTAGCCATTAGAGGAATGAAGTTCTGAAATAGCCTTCCAGGGGAAGCTCTGGGGGGCAAGAAACCTAGCTGGCTTTAAGACTAAACTAGATAAATTTATGGAGGGGGCAGTATGATAGGACAGCCTAGTTTGGCAATTGACTGATCTTTGTCTACTGTTGGTGGAGACGCCAGTCGCCTGAGATGAAATGATTGATGGAGTGGTTTCTAAGTAATTACAGAGAATTATTTTTTTGGGTGTCTGGCTGGTGAATCTTGCCCACATGCTCATGGATTTCCCCCAGGGGAGATTTGCAAAGACTGGGAGTTCTTCACTGTCCTCCGTGTCATGAGGCATGGCTCAGTTTCAGTTGGATTCTCTGTACCTTAAAGTCTTTAAACCATAATTTGAGGACATTAATAACTCAGTCATAGGTTAGAGGTTTATTACAGGATGGAGTGGATGGATGAGATTCTGTGGCCTGCTTTGTGCGGGAGTCAGACTAGATGATCATATTGGTATCTTCTGACTTTAAAGTCTATGGGTGCATCTACACTAGTAAATTAAGTCGACTTAAGCAGGCTTAAATCGACTTAATTTACTTTGTGTCTACACTAGAGTTTCCTTAAATTGACTTATGCTGCTTCTTAAGTCGACTTAAGGAAAAATTAAGTCGACTTATTAAGACCTAGTTTTAAGTTGACTTACTTCTTAAGTCAACTTAATAAAGTCAACTTAATACAGTGTAAATGCAGAGTAGCCCTAAGTCGACTTAAAGGACCCCCAGGGCTCTCCCACTGACCTCCCTCCCAGGGTGCCTGGCAAAGCCAGAGTCTGACGTGCCCTTCCACAGGGCAGGACACAGCCCTGCCCACCCCACTCCTATATATCCTGCCCCTGTCTCTGTCCTGTTCAGCCCCCATGTACGCAAGTACAATGGGGAAGATGCTGAACTCCCTGTCATTTTTAAACGGGTGTCCGGGGTACGGGGGCACCTCTCGGATGCCCACCTTCCTACCATGCACCACTCCCAGGTCCACCTAGCCCCTGAAAGTCAATGTAGGCATCCAGTGTAGACACTCTAAGTTGATTTAGCAAGGTCGACTTTAAGTTGACCTAAATTTACAGTGTAGACATGCTAAGTCGACTTAACAAAGTCGACTTATTTGAACAAGTGTAGACATAGCCTAAGAGACATCCCTGTGTACATTAACAACCTTTTCTGCCATGGCTCCACTGCTTAGATTAACAGGCTCTGCTCTTAATTTTTCTCCCTTAAACTGACTTTTGTCAACAGAACTCTGTAGTGTAGACAGGCCCTAGTGGACAACAATGTCCATTCACAATCTATATGGGTTGGATGTGAACTAGCCTCCTATAGATGAAAGACTTTACAGCTCATTAACAATCTCTTGTGCCTTCCAGTTCCCCTATTTTTTGTATTAAAATTTATTTATGTATGGTAAATATTAAATGCAATTTATTTCTGAAAGGTGTCACAAACACAGCAACTATAAACTGAAACAGCTATATATTCTTTCTTTTTATTAGTAAGGAAGAATTGTCAATCCTCTTCTTTGAGGAGTATTAGAAAAAGTATCAATACAGTTTTAAAAGGAGTAATTTATGACTGGCCAAAATCTTCATATACACTAACAAAATATGCCAAGGGAGGTGTGGTGAATTGTACCGTCATGGGGTAGATGTGTTTGTGGAGCACCTAGCACAACAAGATCCCAAACCATAATGAAGATACAAATTACTCCTTTCTTGAGTCCTTATATATATAGGGAGGGGAGCTATGAAATGCAATGAAGGCATCCAAAAGATTCTGTGAAGACAGGGAAAGTTTAGGACTAGATGGGATTAGGGTATCCTATGTGGACAGAGGGAAAGGACTCCCATTGACCCTTTCCTGGTGATCTGTCAAATTGGATATTCTAACCTCACCGTAGCCTAACGTTTCACCAGAGGTTTCATAAATTTCAGCCTCAGGCAACGTCTATTGCTTCAGCTCCCAATTTTGCAAGCAGTTCTTTGTTGTCTGAAACTGTTAATTCCTGCCTTCTTTACAACATATCATATGGCTCCATTTCCTGTGTGACAGAGGGTTGATCTGAAAACATTTCTCAATTTCAAAATGAACATTAAAAGAAATCTGATAGGATAGCCCACGGGGCATAGCCAGTTCATCCATCCAGTAGTGAACCCACTTCCCCCCAAACTTGGTCCCAACATCATGCTGTGTGGATGAGCAGGAAGACATGCAGAATGCAGGTCCAAGAAATTCAAGGTATTTAAGCCTTCTTAAAAGGCTTCTTAACCTTGTAGAGAACTCCTGAGCAATTCAATAGAAAAGATGAATTATTCTATAGGTATATTTTGTACCAACATATAGATTTAATAGAGAATTATATCCAAACAATATAATTTTATAGGCTAGTAAAAAAACAAAACAAAACAATATCCCTTTCCTAGCCTCCATTAAATTCTATTGCTTTTTAGAGTAATTTTTGCAGAGACTTATTACGTTCTGTAGGAGTTTCCCATTATGGCAACACTTCTGCTTTCTCTGCAGGCATGGAGAGGTTGCAGAGTTTGCCCTGCTAGGAAAGGGGTAGTGAAATAAAGAGAGTATGATAGTAAAACTTGTAAAAGAATAGCCAAACAATTATAACTTCTGTTTTGCTGACATGGCAACCCTTTTGAAACTTGTCAACGCTACTTTTTTTTTTTTATTTCTAACAAATGAAAGCACTTTAGGTGTTGCAGAATTAATACTTGAATAATTGCATAAGAAACACTGAAGGAGACAGATCTTTTTCCCTCTCTTGCCATGTGCATACATACAATTGTTTTCGACCATTTCTACCTTACTTTCAATAATTCATTGCAAAAGAAAATGGATAATTTAAGTGTCTTGGTAGCCTTTAACTTTTCTAAGGAAATGACAGGGGTTTCATTTCACAGTAACGCAGAGTCTAACATACTCAAATCCATGTTCAAATGGGTTTGAGTCAGGCTTCAGCCATCAATGGCTAAGAATCAAAGCTGATGCTGTGTCCTGCTAAAGTCAGTATCTCAGAGGGCCCAAGAATCATGAATAAACTCTTCTTCATGGACTGCAGGAAAAATAGGCTTAGAGTATTTCAGTTTTGACTTTAGCTTCTGTAATGTTTATAGACTGGCCCAGTGTCTAAATATTTCCATGTTACCTTTATTCATCTTTTACTTGAGAGGCAAAACTGAGCCCTTGCCATACGAGGCAAAAGGATTTACAAACCTAGGACCTGCCCCACTTCCTTCGTAAGTCAAGGGACCCTTTGGAACCGTTGGGCTCTCTCCTATAAACATGAGTTTCCCATTATGACATCACATAAGTTTTGAAGCATTTGAAACCAGCAAAAAGGCTACTGTGTTTCTGAAGGGCAGATGTGAACCTTTTATTCCATCTACTTACCAGTTACTGATTCAAGTAGTTTGAAGTCAATAGACATTCCCATGTGAATATCTGCTTACCATTTTGAGTAAGAAATTGGCCTTAAAAATCCATATTCAGTCTTTGGAGCCATTCTAATATGGATAATCAATGCACACTGCAGGATGGAAATGTTAATTGGTTCTTTAACAGAATACAGTATCTCTGAATACTTAAACTGCATAATGTTGGTATCAGTGTAGTTCTTTACAGTCTAATTTTACCAATAGTTTTGCTTGTTCATTAAGCTTTCTGGGAATTTTCTAAATCTCACGCCCACAGTCACAATGTTGACTTTTTTTTCAATGGTGTGATCTTTGAAACCAATTTGTTTCCTTGTGGAAATTTGATGTGAAACGAAGATCAAGCAGTGTTTCTACTTCCTGTTTCAGTAGGCCCAGCCCTCTGAAAAGATTCTTTGTGCCCAACTAATCTGAAATCTGACTAGGGAAAGAAAGAGACACTGAGGGGAATGCTGCCATTCCACTTTGTAAAACAGGTTCACTTCTTGCAGGAGGGCCAGAGCACAGGTAATTGCTTAGGCTTGCTAGAAGAACAATTTGATGTCCAAGTGAACTTTGAAGTGTGAGGGCATTTCAGGAAAATATAAAGCAGATAACTGGCAAAAAATCTTTTCATTCTTATTGAAGAAGATAACTACACAGAGATCAAAACTTTATGTACGATTCCCGGCAGAGTTCCCAAAGTGAGAAAGGTTATACTGCCTGCTTATCAAAGGCCAGAAGAACTGAACTTAAGATGTCTGGTGTTGCTGTTTGTTATCTATTCACCAATAATCTTAAAACCTGGAAGCCTACTTTCGCCGTATCTGACTCAAAGAATATTTCCAACACACCACAGAACAACACGCTAACTCACAGATACCTTCCTACCAACACTACAAGAAGAAGAATTCTGCATGGACTCCACCTGATGGCCATAACAACAGACTAGACTTTTACATAGAGTGTTTCTGCCAATGTGCACAAGCTGAGATTGTAGACAAGCAGCATCACTTGCCCCGCAACCTCCGCCGTGCTGAATGAAATGCTATACACAACCTCAAAAACAACTCCGACATTATAATCAAAGAGGCTGACAAAGGAGGCACTGTAGTCATCATGAATAAGTCAGATTATGAACAGGAGGCTGCCAGACAACTCTGTAATACCACATTCTACCAGCCACTACCCTGTGATCCCACTGAGGAATACCAAAAGAAACTTCAACATCTACTTAAGAAACTCCCTAAAGATGCACAGGAACAAATCTACATGGACACACCCCAAGAGCCCCAACCTGGGGTATTCTATCTACTTCCCAAGATCCACAAACCTGGGAATCCTGGATGCCCCATCATCTTGGGTATTGGCACACTCAAAGCAGGATTATCAGGCTATGTAGACTCTCTTCTCAGACCCTTCACCACCAGCGTGCCTAGCTATCTTCGTGATACCACTGACTTCCTGAGGAAACTACAATCCATCGGTGATCTCCCAGAAAACACCATCCCAGCCACTATAGCTGCGTCTACACTTGTAAATTAAGTCGATTTAAGCTTGCTTAAATCGACTTAATTTACCCTGCGTCTACACTACAGTTTCCTTAAGTCGACTTAAGCAGCTTGCTTAAGTTGACTTAAGGAAAATAAAGTTGACTTAATGAAAATTAAGTCGACTTTATTAAACCTAGAATTACTTCGACTTAAGGCTTAATTTGACTTTTTAAAGTCGAATTAAGCCAGTGCAGAAGTGGGGTAGCCCTAAGTCGACTTAGGGCTACCCCAGGACTACACCAATGCCCTCCCTGCCAGGGGGGCTCAGGGGGAGCCTGGCATGCCCCCCAAAAGGCAGGGCAGAGCCCTGTGTGATGCTGTCCAGATTTAGGGAACCATTTATGATATTATTTTCTATGAATATATCACAAATGCTATAATCCATTGGAACTATGTCATGTTTGGTATCAATAGAAAGGTAGTAATTTGCTGAGAATGATTATATAGTTTATGTATAGGAATTGTATTTGTATTAGAAGTTAGGAATATGTTTGTTATATCTATACTTTAACTTGTGTGATTCTGGGGAAACTCTCCAGACAGGATGTCTACAACCACTGTCTCCTTAATGTTAAGGAAGCTCCCAGGTACAATGGGCCCAGGGAGAAATCTGATGAGCCATTAAGGAGACAATGGTTGTAGACATCCTGTCTAGGGAGTTTCCCCAGAATCACACAAGTTAAAGTAAAGATATAACAACCATATTCCTAACTTCTAATACAAATACAATTACTATACATAAACTATATAATCATTCCCAGCAAATTACTACCTTTCTATTGATACCAAACATGACATAGTTCCTATGGATTATAGCATTTATGAGATATTCATAGAAAATAATATCATAAATGGTTCCCTAAATCCGGACAGCGTCACACAGGGCTCTGCCCTGCCCCTATGCCCTGCCAGGGTCTCTGTCCCCCTTTTCCCCATTGTACACAAGGGGTGCCCCTCACCACCGTGGACCTGCCCAAGGTCCCCCTAGCCCCTAGAAGTTGACTTAGGCATCCAGTGTGGACGCTCTAGATCGACTTTGTAAGTTCCCCCCAAAGTCGACTTTAATTTTAAGTGTGGACATGCTAAGTCGACTTAACTAAGTCGACTTTAAGTCGACTTAGTTAATTACAAGTGTAGACATAGCCTATGGCTGTAGAGGCTCTCTACACCAACATTCCACATCAACCTCAGCCTGAACCAGTCCACACAAGAAATTCACTTCTTGGACACCACAGTACAAATAAGGGATGGACATATTAACACCACTCTATACCGAAAACCAACTGATCACAATACAGACCTACATGCCTCCAGCTTCCACACTGTACATATTACACGATCCATTGTCTACAGCCAAGCCTTACAATACAACCAGATTTGCTCCGACCCCTCAAACAGAGACAAATACCTACAGGACCTAAGAACATAAGAACATAAGAAAGGCCGTACTGGGTCAGACCAGAGGTCCATCTAGCCCAGTATCTGTCTACCGACAGTGGCCAGTGCCCAGGTGCCCCAGAGGGAGTGAACCTAACAGGCAATGATCAAGTGATCACTCTCCTGCCATCCGTCTCCATCCTCTGATAAACAGAGGCTAGGGACACCATTCTTAACCCCTTTCTGGCTAATAGCCATTTATGGACTTAGCCCCCATGAACTTATCCAGTTCCCTTTTAAATATTGTTATAGTCCCAGCCTTCACAACCTCCTCAGGTAAGGAGTTCCACAAGTTGACTGTGCGTTGTGTGAAGAAGAACTTCCTTTTATTTGTTTTGAACCTGCTACCTATCAGTTTCATTTGGTGACCCCTGGTTCTTGTATTATGGGAGTATTTAAACAACTTTTCCTTGTCCACTTTTTCCACATCAGTCATAATTTTATATACTTCTATCATGTCCCCCCTCAGTCTCCTCTTTTCCAAGCTGAAGAGGCCCAGCCTTTTCAATTGTTCCTCATACGAGGCACTCTCCAAACCCCTAATCATTTTAGTTGCCCTTTTCTGAACCTTTTCTAGTGCTAGAATATCTTTTTTGAGATGAGGAGACCACATCTGTACACAGTATTCGAGATGTGGGCGTACCATGGATTTATATAAGGGCAATAATACATTTGCAGTCTTATTTTCTATCCCCTTTTTAATGATCCCTAACATCCTGTTTGCTTTTTTGACCGCCTCCGCACACTGTACGGACATCTTCAGAGAACTATCCACAATGACTCCAAGATCTTTTTCTTGACTCGTTGTAGCCAAATTAGCCCCCGTCATATTATAGGTATAGTTGGGGTTATTTTTTCCAATGTGCATTACTTTACACTTATCCACATTAAATTTCATTTGCCATTTGGATGCCCAATCACTTAGTTTTGTGAGATCTTTTTGAAGTTCTTCACAATCTGCTTTGGTCTTGACTATCTTGAGTAGTTTAGTATCGTCTGCAAACTTAGCTACCTCACTATTTACCCCTTTCTCCAGATCATTTATGAATAAATTGAATAGGACTGGTCCTAGGACCGACCCTTGGGGAACACCACTAGCTACCCTTTTCCAATCTGAGAATTTACCATTTACTCCTACCCTTTGTTCCCTGTCTTTTAACCAGTTCTCAATCCATGAAAGGACCTTCCCTTTTATCCCATGACAACTTAACTTACATAACAGCCTTTGGTGAGGGACCTTGTCAAATGCTTTCTGGAAATCTAAGTACACTATGTCCACTGGATCCCCCCTGTCCACATGTTTGTTAACCCCTTCAAAGAACTCTAATAGATTAGTAAGACATGATTTCCCCTTACAGAAACCATGTTGGCTATTGCTCAACAGTTTATGTTTTTCTATGTGACTGACAATTTTATTCTTAACTATTGTTTCAACTAATTTGCCCGGTACCGATGTTAGACTTACCGGTCTGTAATTGCTGGGATCCCCTCTAGGGCCCTTTTTAAATATTGGCGTTACATTAGCCGACTTCCAGTCTTTGGGTACCGAAGCCATTTTAAGGGACAGGTTACAAATCTTAGTTAACAGTTCCGCGACTTCACATTTGAGTTCTTTCAGAACTCTTGGGTGAATGCCATCTGGTCCCGGTGACTTGTTAATGTTGAGTTTATCAATTAATTCCAAAACTTCCTCTAGTGACACTTCAATCTGTGACAGTTCCTCAGATCTGTCACCTACAAAAGCCGGCTCAGGTTTGGGAATCTCACTAACATCTTCAGCCGTAAAAACCGAAGCAAAGAATCCATTTAGTTTCTCTGCAATGACTCTATCATCTTTAAGCGCTCCTTTTGTATTATCATCATCAAGGGGCCCGACTGGTTGTTTGGCAGGCTTCCTGCTTCTGATATACTTAAAAAACAATTTGTTATTACCTTTGGAGTTTTTGGCTAGCCGTTCTTCAAACTCCTCTTTGGCTCTTCTTATTACACTCTTGCACTTAAGCTGGCACTGTTTGTGCACCTTTCTGTTTGCCTCACTAGGATTTGACTTCTACTTTTTAAAGGAAGTCTTTTTACCTCTCAGTGCTTCTTTTACATGGTTGGTGAGCCATGGTGGCTCTTTTTTGGTTTTTTTACAGTGTTTCTTAATTTGGGGTATACAGTGAAGTTGGGCCTCTATTATGGTGTCTTTAAAAAGCGCTCATGCAGTTTTCAGAGATTTCACTTTAGTCACTCTACCTTTTAGCTTTTGTTTAACTATCCCCCTCATTTTTGTATAGTTCCCCCTTTTGAAATTAAATGCCACAGTGTTGGGCTGTTGAGGTGTTCTTTCCCCCACAGCGATGGTGAATGCTATTGTATTATGGTCACTAGTTCCAAGCGACCTTTACCAAACATTCCTAAAGCTACAGTACCCACCTGGGGAAATGAGAAAACAGATTGACTAAGCCAAACGGGTACCCAGAAGTCACCTTCTACAGGACAGACCTGGCAAAGAAAACAACAGAACAGCACTGGCCACCACCTACAGCCTCCAGCTGAAATCCCTCCAACACATCATCAAAGATCTACAACCTATTCTGGAAGATGATCCCACACTCTCCCAAGCCTTGGGAGGCACGCCTCTTCTTGCTTACAGACAGCCCCCCAACCTGAAGCAAATACTTAGCAGCAACTGGACACCATACTACAAGAACACTAACCCAGGTACCTATCCCTGCAACAATCCTGTTGCCAACTCTGCCCGCATATCAACTCTAGTGATACCATCACAGGTCCCAACCACATCACTACACAATCAGGAACTCATTCACCTGCACATCTACTAATGTTATATATGCCATTATGTGCCAGTGATGCCCCTCTGCCATGTACATGGGCCAAAAGTGGACTCTCCTTATGCAAAATAATAAAGGGACACAAATCGGACATAAAAAATGGTAACATCCATAAACCAGTAGGAGAACACTTCAATCTCCCTGGACACTCAGTAGCAGACTTGAAAGTTGCCCATACTCCTGCAACAAAACTTCCAAAGCAGACTCCAGCGTGAAACTGCAGAGCTGGAGCTCATTTGTAAACTTGACACAATCAAACTAGGTCTGAACAGGGACTTGGAATGGTTATCACACTACAAAAGTAATTGTCGGTCTTCACACGTTCTCACCTTCTATTCAACCAGTGTGAAAGAGCCTCTCCTGCCCTATTGAACTGACTTGGTCAGCACGTGCCATTATTATGCTACTCCTCCTGGCATGTGTATATATACCTCTCCACTGTTGTTTCCATTTCATGCATCTGACGAAGTGCGTTGGGGCCCATGAAAGCTTATGCCCACAGAAATTGTTAGTCTTTAAGGTGCCACAGGACTCTCGTTTTTTGCAATAATCTTAAAGAAAGTCTTTGGCAGACTTGTGGCATGCTTTAAGCCTGTGAAACAAAGGATCTTTGTTTATTATCAAGTTTCCTTTGTTTTGTGTTTCTTTTCCAGCAGGTGTCTCTTGTATCCTCCAGCAGGAGGATGTGTCTTGATTGGAAGAACAGATTGAGTGGTGCAGGTCTGTAATTCGCTGATCGAAGCTCTTGTCATTTTGAAAGAAAACTCTATAGTTACAGCAAGGTGAAGCAACTTAGAAGGAAAGCCAATCTGAATCCATTCAATAAACTGGAAGAAGGTTTTCCCTTTGCTCTAAATGAAGGGAAAAAGACTGGAAAGAAATGCTTTTAAAATGGAATCATAGTAACTGAAAGGGACCATGAGAGTTCATCGAATATAGTCCCCTGCACTCATGGCAGGACCAAGTACCCTCTTAAACCATCCCTGACAGGTGCTTGTTTAACCTGCTCTTAAAAACTTCCAATGATTGAGATTCCACAACCTGCCTAGGCAACTTATTCCAGTGGTTAATCATCATGACAGGATTTTTTCCTAATGTCCAGCCTAAACCTCCCTTGCCATAGTTTAAGCCCATTGCTTCTTGTCCTATCATCAGTGGTTAAGGAGAACAATTTTTCTCCCTATACTTGTGACAACCTTTTAGTTACTTGAAAACTGTTACCGTGTCCTCTCTCAGTCTTCTCTTTTCCAAACTAAACAATCCCCGCTCTTTCAATCTTCTCTCATAAATCAAGTGTTGCTCTTCTCTGGACTTTCTCCAATTTGTACACATTTTTCCTGAAATGGGGCACCCAGAACTGGACACAATACTCCAGTTGAGGCCGGTAGAGTAGAAGAATTACTTCTCATGTCAAGGAAATAATAAGAATAATAGTAAGAAATCAGAAGTGAAAACACACCAAAATCCTGCAGAGTCAAAATGAGTGAAACACATGGGCTCTGTTTTAAAAGAGAGATTACATGCAAGGCCTGATAAATGCAGGGGCTTTAGGGGCTGTAGCCTGGGGTCTACAGCCCCTAAAGCCCCTGCATTGATTCGGTCCTCGCCGCCCCACTCAGACCAGCACAGCACTGGTGTGGCCTGAGGGGGCACTACGAGGGGCCTTATCAGCACTGGAGAGGCTGGGGTCCTGAGGCCAGAAGCTCCTGTGCTCTTGCCCCATGTCTAGGCTGGCTGTTCTGCAGGGTGGGCCGGTATATGTCAACTGCATTTTGGGGGTGTGGACATTGGGCGCATGGTGTGGCCTCCAGTGCAGCCCTCCAGGGCCTGGAATGCTGTCCAGCCACGGTGCCAGGGTGTGTGGGGTGGGCAACAGTGCTCCAGGCCCTGAAGGGCTGTGCCAGAGGCTGCACTGCACACCAGCCAACCCCGCCCCCCTGGGGCAGACCAGCTGGCCCAGAGGCACAGTGGGAGCACTGCAGACCATGGCCTCTTGCCCCAGGGCCCTGGACCTCAAGTGCCAGCCTGATCCTAGGTGGTGGGGGCTTGGGGCCGCAGGCTGGGGAGACCACAAATGTGGGAAGCCCAGGGCCCCTTAATCCAGCCCTGTTTACAAGTGCAATTGTGCTTTGTGGTGACATGTAATGGAAGTTGGAGAATTAAGGATGTGACACTTGAAGCAGAGTGGAGGAGCAAATACTGAATAAATAATTTCACCAAAAAAATTATTTTACTTAATTGCAGACTCTGGGCAGCTCTTGTGTTTAAAGGGAAGAGGGACACAAGGGCTATGTCTACACTGGCAATTTAAGTCAATTTAAAGAGGCTTAAGTCGACTTAAATTAAGCTGCGTCCACACTAGGCTTTCATTAAGTTGACTTAATAAATTCCTTAAGTCAACTTAATGAAAGCTTAAGTCAACTTAGAACTACCACTCATTAGGTCAACTTAACCCTTCTTAGCTCCACCTAGCCCTTCATTAGGTCAACCTAAGCCCAGTGTGGACGCAAAAATCCACTTTGTTAAGTCAACCTAAGGGCAGTTAGATCGACTTAACAAAGTGGACTAAGTCAACTTAAAGTGTTGCCACTTTGTTAAGTCGACTTAATATGGTCAATTTTAAGTCGACTTAAAGTCGACCTTATTAGGTCGACTTTAGAAAAGTCGACTTAACTTTTCTAGTGTAGACATAGCCAAGGAGTTTTGCCCTTTTACCCTCAACCGAGTGGCTGTCTAGAATCCAAACAGGGAGTATTCACTCCTGTCTATTCCACGGATAAGAAGGCTATGTCTACACTAGAGACCTTACATTGACACAGCTACACTGCTGCATCTGCACCACTGTAAGGTTTCCTGTGTAGCTACTTTATCCTGATGGACGAGAGCTCTCCCACTGGCTTAATTAAACCACTTGCCAAGAGTAGCAGTCGCCATGTCAGCGGAAGAGCATCTCGCACTGACATAGTGCTACCCACACTGGTGCTTCTGTCAGTAAAAGTTACATTAGCAAGGGGTGGCTTTTTTCACACCCTTGATGAACAAAAGTCATAGTGTAGACCAGTGTTTCTCAGACATAGTGAAGGTGTTCCGAGACCCACCCTGAACCCTCCCCATCGGGGAGGGGACCCTTAGTATGGAGGGGGGAGGAGCAATTTAATGCCCCAGCCACAGCAAAGATTCCAGGCACGTCAGCAGATGTTGACACACACCTGGAAGCTTTGCTGCGACTGAGGCATTTTAAATTTCCCGCCACTGTTACCAGCTTTTTTGAGAATGTTTTCATCAGGTGTTTTGAGTAGAGTAATTAATACCTTTAGGTGTTCCCCAGTCCAGTAAAGGTTGAGAAACACTGGTGTAGACAGAGCCTTTGCCTCTGAAGAGGGCAGAGTGAATAATAGATTTGGATGAATAGCAGAATTTGCAGTTCACTGGAAATTCCCAAAAAAGTGCAAAATGGAACCAACACCCCCCCCCCCCAATAATTTTAAACCAAAAAAAGTGTGTGTGTGTGTGTGTGTGTGTGAATCAAAAAGAAAGAGAACATTCATTTTTGGGTCAAACAAAACATTTCATTTCAATTTTGAGCTTTTAAAATGTTGATTTTTTTAAAAATGTAAGTAAAGGACTCTTTGAAACAGTCATTTTAAACTGAAAAATCAAAGTGTGTTGTGTCAGAAGTGACAAAGAAAATGTGTGGATTTCTTTTTTTGTGGGGAGCGTGATTGGTTTGTTTTTTCCAATCAAAACCATTTGGTACAATTCATACCAGTTCACATGTTGTAGCTGAATCTCCATTTCTTGCTCCTGAAAAATGTCACCCAACGCTAGTGAGCCAGGGGCTCGGCTCTCCTCCCCTCCCAGCAGAGCTGAGATGCACAAGGGAAGTATGCTGCAGCCTCTTCATAAGCAATGGAGAGGAGAGGCTGATCTGTTGGGTTTTGTCCCGGAGCCCTTTGGAGGAATTTAAGTTGACTTCCTGGAGTCCCTGCTCCCTCATCTTTCCAGTGCCTGACAAAGCACAGGGCAGAATCTCTCCTGTAATCTTTTAATTCTGGCATGACTATTGCACATTAGGATATATGATATACATTTAACAAGACATCAGTTGCCTGGACAATCCAGACCAAGAAGCCCTGTAGTTTTCAAACTCAAACCAGTTTCTCGGTATGGGTATTTATCTGGTTTAAATCATGCAGAATATAATTTTATCCTGCATTGTTTTCTCAGTGTCCTTCTGTTGCCTCCCTCCGTCTACTGCTTCTCTGTTCTAAGAAAAGCACTTCCTGCTTGTTTCCTGTGTGGCATTCCTTCCTTTATGTGCAACAGCTTTTGCCTAATAAATCTATTTAGACCCAATTAGGTATACAAAAATGCAATCTAAGCCACTCAAAGGCATGTTCATTAGTTCTGTCATTTTGGAATATAGTCTTGAGAAGGGATCTATCTCAGTGGCTGTTTTAAATATTTAAATATGTTTCTTAATTCAGAACATATTTGATGGTAGGCAATATAGATGGATATAGATGTGACCTATCTGTGACTAGGATAGCCCACCTCAAAATGCTAAGGTCAAAACAGGCTGCAAAAGAAAAGCAGATACCCACCAGTTCTGGGAGAAACACTGAAGTAGGATTCCCTGACCAGTCACAAGCTATGCTCCTGATTTCCACACTGGTTATCAAGAAGCTACAAGAAGTAAACAACTTCCTTTATTGCATTTCAGTCTCTGGTTCCCAATTAACAGCTAGATCCAATAAGAAATAAGTTATTTAAAACTCTGTTCCCTTTACCAAAATGTTCTCCTGATCCCAAAGGGTCAGCCACATTATCAGATCAACATAAGTTTGGATCTGACCCAAAACATCACACTGCAAGCCAATCCTTTAGTTATTAAAACTAAAGGCTTATTATAAAAGGAAAGAAACAAATGAGAAGAGAGATATTGAATGGTTAAAGCTTCTAAATAAATACAAAATATTTTAAAGTCCATATATATCAGATTCTCAGTAGAATTGTGGAGTATGCAGGCTTGTTCAGTTCTTCTGGTGGATATCCAGTACCTGGATGGGTCTCAGTCCTTTGTTTTATAGTTCCAGTTGTAGATGAGTTGATCTAGAGGTAGGAAGAAGGAATGAAGGTAATGGTGAAGCTGCTACTGGTCTGCCATGTGGCTTCTTTCAAACACAAGCTCACAGCACATGGGCAGGGAAAGGCACTTGAAGTCCTCTTGACACAGGCATATTGCAACATGTCCTGATGACTCATGAGTATCTTGCTGGCCTCTCTTCTTTGGCTCATTGTGAAGTTAATGACCCTCAATGAATCATCAATGCTGACACTAATCTGTCTGTGGGAGCGTAACCCAGCAGCAGGGCACAAGTGTCTGGATACAGAAATACATCACACATATCCATAACCTACAGTACAAAGATGATACATACATATTATATTATCATATTTAGCAAATTATAACTTTTACAGCAGTACCTGTGATGGCATATCTTATATGAATGATTGTAATTTTGCAGTAGTGATATAAAATATTATAAATGGTAACCCCTAAGCCAGGCGGTATCACAATGGATATGTAAACAAATGTGTTACATAAAGCAAAATCTTTATATTCCCCAGTCTTTTGCTTACAAGCATATGTATATACTGGGTCAAGAATCTGGCCCATTTCCTCTAATACATCTTCTTTCTTTATTTATACTGATTCAATTCTGCTTGCTTGAGTCTCCTGATTTATTACAAAGTGACAGAAGACTCAGACCTTATAATGGTAGGAGTAGTAAATCACAAAAATAAACACCCTATGCTTTGGTGATGGTTTTGAATCTCATCCAAGGTAGATATCAGTATTTCTACTAGTGAGGTGAAGCAGGATGGCCTAAGATTCAGTGTATTTCTCATAGTTATGTCTTGAATTTGGGTTACATGCTGGATGGATGTTTAGGAAAGCCCATTTAACATGGGCAGATGATATTATATATTCAACAACATCATTTTAATTTAGTTTCTTAAATTTTCCAAATCTGTTGTTTTCAATACTTGAGATCTCCCTTTAAAGATACTATTCTTGAGTTCAGTGTGAATACTGAAGAGATTATTTTTAATATATTATATACATACTTCAATTAACAGTCAAGAGATTGATTGTCTAAGTATTTTGTTGTATAATGTTGCTGATTATATAAAATCTCATAGCTCAAGCTCCTCCTCCTTCCCAGCACATCAGGAATAAGATATTCTTAGGGAAACGGATTAATGTACACTGTCACAGTTGGTCAATATAAATGCACTGAAATCTTGCCATCCCCATAATCATAAATTAAGTCCCGCAGATCATAAGACACATATAATAATATTATCTAATTCTTATCACTAGATCCTAAGTTGCTTTAAAAAGGAGTTTAGTATCATTATCCCCATTTTACAGATGGGGAAACTAAGGAACAGATGTGTGAGGTGATTTGACCAAGGGCACCCAGCAGGCTAGTTGCAGATCCATTAATAGAACCGAGGTCAGTTGAGTCCCAGACCAGTTCTTTATCCACTGTGTTACACTGCCCTCCTCTATAACTATAGATAGCACTGTTCCAAGTAAAACTGAGGGATCTGGTTGACATCCATCCTTGTTGGGCTTCCATTTTATCATTGGAGCAGATGATTTGGCCAATATTAAGGTGAGTGACTAATCCACTCATAAAGCTCATAGACTCATAGGGTGCGTCTACACTTACAAATCAACTTGACTTAAACTTGCTTGAATCGACTTAATTTAATCTGCATCCACACTACATTAAGGAAAATTAAAGTCGATTTTATTAAACCTCATTTTAAGTCGACTTTGCTGGCGAAGTTGATTTTATTAAGTCGACTTAACCAGTGTGGACACACAGTAGCCCTAAGTTGACTTTAAGTCGACTTAAAGGGCTTCAGAGCTCCCCAACTGCCCTCCCTGCCAGGGTGTCTGGCACAGGCAGAGCATGGCATGCCCCCCCCACAGGGCAGGACAGAGCCTTGCCCAACCTGCTCCTATACCCTGCCAGTGTTGCTGTCTGGCTCAGCCCCCACTGTACCAAGGTACAATAGGGTAAATGCTGAGTCCCCTGGCACTTGTCAAGGGGTGGCCCCCCTGCCACCATGGACCTGTCCCAGATCCACTTAGCCCTTACAAGTCGACTTAGGCGTCCAGTGTGGACGTTCTAAGTCAATTTGGCAGGGTCCCCTTTAAATCGACTTAATCTTTGAGTGTGGACATGCTAAATCGACTTAAAAGAGTCGACTTAGAGTCGACTTTGTTAAGTCAACTTAGCTAAGTTGACTTAAATTAACAAGTGTAGACATAGCCATAGATTCATAGACTCTAAAGTCAAAAGGGACCAGTATGATCATCTAATCCAGAGATGTCAAACTCATTCAGTGTCGGGGGCCACATTGAAAGTCAAGACACCGACTGGGGGCCGAAGTGTGTCCAGATAGAGTTCCTGACCCCCTTCTTTGACCCCTTCTCCTGCTGCGCTTGGGGCAGCGTGGGCTCCCCTTTCCCCTCCCCAAACCCACAGCCTCTCTGACGCCTTCCCCTGCCCTAAATGCTCCCCTTTCCTGTGCTAGCTCCCTGACCTCTTCCCCTTTGCTGCGCTGCCCATTCCCTTCCCTGCATGGGGCTCCATTCTGGTCCCCACCCACCGTTCCTGTGCCAGTTCCCAAACGACTTCCCCAGCCCCCAGCCCCATGGATCTGGCTCCCCAGCCCCCTCCCACCACTTACCTGGCTTTCAGGGGCTCAATCCAGCCCCCAGAGTCAGTTCTCTGGCCAGGCCATTCCTCACCCTAGGCCACTGTCTGTGTGCAGGGCAGCAGATTTTAAAAGGGCTTGGCCAGCTCTCAACAAAAATTCTGCCCAGCTAGGTGCCCAGCCTCAAAGCAAGGCACCCAGCTGGAACTCCCCCCCCCCCCCCGCTGAAAAATACCTTCTCACAGCCCCCGAATCTGCAAGGGGCTGGTAAAGGTGCCTGCAGCCTCCAATGTATTTCTATAGCAGAGGCACTCCCTCTGCTGACAAAAAGTAAAAGTGCAGGCACTTTACCAGCAGCTTGCAGGGAGAGCTGTGCAGGGCTCCCAGGACCGGATAAGAGCTGTTGGCGGGCCGGATTCTGCCCACGGGCCGTAAATTTGACACCCCTGATCTTGTCTGATCTCCTGCACGATGCAGACCACAAAACCTCACCCACTCTCTCCTGCAAAAAGCCTCTAACCTATGACTGAGTTATTAAAGTCCTCAGATAATGACTTAAAGAATTTATGATACAGAGAATCCACCAGCAAGTGAGCCGTGCTCTGTGCTAAAGAGGAAGGTGAAAAACCCCCAGAGCTCTAGCCAATCTGCACTGGGAGGAAAATTCCTTCTCAACCCCAAATATGGTGATCAGTTAAACCCTAAGCATACAGACAAGTCTCACCAGCCAGATACCCAAGAAGGAATTCTCTGTAATAACTCAGAACCCATGCCATCTACACTCCCTTCTTAGGCCACTGGAATATCCACTGACTATTCATGACCACATCACATTGGCGGCTCATTGTCATCCTGTGATCAACAAGGACTCTCAGGTCACTCTCCTCCTCCATCCCTTTCAACTGATGCATCCCAAACCTATAGGAAAAATTCTTGTTATTTGCCCCTAAATGCATGACCTTGTGCTTCCCGTTATTAAATGTCATCCTAATACTCCAGTTTACAAGGTCATCCAGATCTTTCTGTATAATATTCCAGTCCTTCTCTGTATTGGCAATACCTCCCAACTTGGTGTCATCTACACATTACCACTTTTTGTGCCAAGGTCACTAACACAAAGGGTAAATGAGATCAGTCCCAACACCAGTGCCCGAGGAACTCTACTAGTAACTTCCCTCCAACTTGACAGTTCACCCTTCAGTATGATCCACTGTAATCTCCCCTTTAACCAATTCCTTATCCACCTTGCTATATTCATATTAATCCCCATCTTTTATAACTTAACTAATAATTCCCCATGTGTAACTGTATCAAATGCCATCCTGAAATCTAAGTAAATTAGGTCCACTGCATTCCCTGTATCAAAAAAAATCCGTTACCTTCTCAAAAAAGGAGATCAGGTTGGTCTGGCATGATCTACCTTTTGTAAAGCCATGTTGTATTTTATCCCAATTACCGTTAATCTCAATATCCTTAAGTACTTTCTCTTTCAAATTTTTTTCCAAGACCTTGCATACTACATATGTCAAACTAACAGGCCTGTAGTTACCTGTATCATTTTTACTCCCTTTCTTGACAATAGGAACTATATTAGCAGTTCTCCAGTCATGTGGTACAAACCCCGAGTTTATAGATTCATTAAAAATCGTTGCTAATGAGCTTGCAATTTCATGTCACAGTCCCTTTAATGTCCTTGGATGGAGATTGTCTAGGCCCCCAGATTTAGTCCCATCAAGCAGCTCAAGTTTGGCTTCTACCTCGGATATGGTAATTTCCACTTCCATATCCTCATTCCCATTAGCTACCCTACCTCTATCCCCCAGCTCATCTTCACTCTCATTAAAAACAGATTCCAAAGGGGTAGCCGTGTTAGTCTATTGTAGAAAGACAACAGAGTCTTGTGGCACTTTTAAAGACTAACAGATTTATTAATCGCATGAGCTTTCGTGGGAGAAAATCCCACTTCGTCAGACGCTTTGAAGATAGGAAAGTTACAGAGTGGGAGGAAATAAAATGCAGGGGAGTGTATGACATAGCATCAGGTCAGGCTGTAACAGCAAATCAAAATAGGTGT
>ML685886.1:277827-304385 GCA_007922175.1 Pelusios castaneus | reverse complement strand
CCTTAGTCTCAAGTCCGTCCACTTAACAAAGAAGTGGATTGTGCCCAGCCTCCCACATCCGCACCCTCTAAAGACCACACAGCTTTAGGTAAAACAACTACTAGTTTATTGATCAGAGTCTGATTTCAAGTGAGAACATGGCCAATCAAGGCAGAACCATACTATAAATGAGTCAGGAGTGACCACTATCAAATAAAAGCATGCTACTCTAACATCTCTACCTAAACTGACCTCAGAGTCCAAGATTATGTGCATGGTGTTCAGCTGTTTGATGTTTTACAGCCATTCTCTGCCTGTTCTCAGGCAGGGCCCTGGTCTTGTTGAAGTTGGTTGAAAGATGGTGTCTTCTCAGGCTGAAAGCCTGCAGCTTCTCCCCCCCACCCAGTCTCTGTGTCTTTGTTTTAACCAACTGCTCACAACCCCTCCCCCCGCTGTCCTATTGTGAGATTCTCTTCACTTCTACCTGAGCAGGGGAGGGCATTAGCATTCCCTTTGATGTGTAAATCTTCAGCCATTGTGCTAGAGAGAGTCCTGAGAGTCTGAACCCTGTAACATGCTTCACATCTATACATACATGTTGCAGCAGGGAACATGGCACCCTGGTAATCACGTGGCATATGTTCTGAGCATTCACAGAGGAACCTGGTATAGCGTAATTGGCCTCAAATAACACAATTATACTGCAAAACTGAACAGAAAAGTTATACAGGTCATGCCCTAGAGCTGCACGGATGTGCATCCCGTCACACCTGTCTGAGACGCTTACTCATTCAGCTTGGTCTACAATACATGCCTATGATTTTTTTCCCCTTCGTCGGAGTGCAGGCTTCTGATAGTTTCTGCAACTTTGCCTTGAAATATTTCCAAGCCTCTTCCACCTTTACATCCATGAGTTCTTCAGTCCAGTCCACTTCCCTAACTAATGTCCCTAATTTTTTAAAGTTAGCCCTTTTAAGTCAAAGACCCTAGTCACAGATTTATTTTTGTTTATCTTTCCATTTGAACTGAATTAACTCGGTTGTCCTCTACAACCAGTTCCTCTATAAGGTCCTCATTACTCACCAATACCGAGTCTAATATGGCATTGCCTCTCATTGGTTCGGTAATAGTTTGGAGAAGGAATTCATCAGCTATCACATCCAGGAGAATCTGGGCCCTAGTTTGAACTCGGAATATGTATTGAAAGTGTACTTATATGTTGGAATTGGAAATGTTGCAAATTCATAACATTTGATTATAAATTATGTTCAAGTGCTCATTAGGGCACAAGAGCGTGCATTTCATTATCAAAAGATAGGGATTTAATACAGGTAGAATGTCATTATGACACCCATAGGGATAATAAACTATAAACAATGTACCATTCCTCTGTAGCAGTGAACTAATATGTATTCTGTTCTAGGGCTTACACTAATAAATAGGCTCCTACACCAGGCGATGTTCCAAAGAGTCCAGAAATGGAAATGCAGTATTTACAGCCTGGAGTTTCTCTCTATCTTTGACCAGCATGTGATCAACTTTGATTTGAGGCTTTTTCAACTGAAATTTGGCAAGACGGGAATTTGACATTATTATTAATAGCTTTATTTTGGAGCTGTCACAACAAGGAATTAATTATGTGATTGAAAGTACTATTCTCTGCCTACAGATGAAAAAAGTATTATAACAAATCAACAAAATGACAAACTACTAAAATCAAAGGTTAGAAAATGATGCTCGTAATCTAGTCAGCAGAGATGTTTGTTTCATGGGTCCTTGGTCTTGACCTTATTTCATGTCACTTTGCAAGCACCCCTGAGTACAAATACTGCTGTCTTCCTGCACTCATGTCACCATGCCTTCTTCGTTGCTTGCCCAGGAATCTCCAGTCGTGGCAATTACAGTGTCCTCACCAATTAATGATAATGCACTTCTATAGCACCTTCAAGCCAAGGACTTTCAATGTGCTCTACAAACATCAATTAAGCTTCACAGTCCCCCTGTGACATATGCTAAGTGTTATTCCAGATGATGAAGAAAGTGAAATAAAGAGAGATGAAGTAATTTACCCAAGGTCAGGCAGACAGCCTGTGGCAGAGCTAGGAAGTGAACTCAAGTCTCCTGACCCCTAATTTATGAGCTAAGTGCTCAGTGATTTATCTGTTGATTGTCAGTCTAATTCCAAAATGAATAACAACCTTGAGATGCCAGGAACTGTGAATAGGAGTACAAAACAGCTGCCTGTCAGTATATTACATGAGATAGTTACAGGAAAACATGATGTCCAGTTCCAGTTGGATTAGATTGCAGAGTTTTCTAACCATTCCAGGTATGGAATATGCCAGCTTTTAAGGGCCTAGGCTTATGAAATGTTGAGCATCTCCTGTGACTTAAACATGTGCTTAGGTGCTTTCTTGGAGCGAGCTTCTTGCAGCATCAAGTCTTTACAGAGCAGGATTCGGTGTGTTTAGGCTGGCTCATGAATCAATTTTTGCCATTCATGGGCTTTGTACCAGACTCGCACTCTTTTCAAATGAATGTTTTCCCTTTACATTTCATGAAGGACCTATGGCCACAGGGTTTCTAAATCTCAAAGTCCAGATTTACGTATATATGGTAACTGCTGATGTGCTTTGGGTGGACAAAGGCAATAAAGACATAAAATAATAGATTTTATTAGCCTCTGAAGTCTTCATTAAACAAGGTCTATGGAAGGGATGTCCAGAGTTCTTGGGTAAGGGGCCACATTGCAATTCTTTTCCCACTTGTGGGGCTGGTGAGCAATTTTTGGATAGATAAGGCATAGAAAAATACCTTATTATTAATAAAATGTAAACAATCAAAAAATAAACACCAGCTTATAAACTCAATTTGGTTCTGTAAAAGTCTATAAAAGCAGGGGTGGGCAAGGAAGGTCAGGGGTGGCCATGTGGAGTGACAGGAGAGATTGTGGGAGCAGGGCAGGGCAGGGGTGGCAAGAGAGGAGATCGGAGGGGAAGCATGGCAGGGCAAGGGAGGTCAGGGGTGACTATTTAGGGTGGCAGGGGAGAGCATGGGGATCCTGGCAGGGCAGGGGTGGGGTGGCAAGAGAGGAGAGGGGAGGGCAGGGGTGGTCATGTGGGGTGGCAGGGGAGAACATGGGGAGCAGGGCAGGGCAGGGGTGGCAAGAGAGAGGAAGGGAGGTCAGGGGTGGCTATGTGGAGTGGGAGGGGCAGCCTGGGGAGGAGGGGTCAGGGCAGAGCAGTGGGATGGGCACAGCAGGGGAACAGCTTCCTCCTCCCCACAGCACCTCACAGGCCGCTCGCAGTGCCCAGCAGTTTGCAGGGCCCAGTACCCCCTCTCCCCTGCACGTCATACCCACAGCTCCCTGGCCCAGCTCCCCTCTCTCCTCCTCTCTCCATCACCTCGTGGTGACCATGGCTCCCAGCTGCCCCCAGCACATTACGTCACCCATAGCACCTCTCTCCCCTTGCACCGCGCAATTGCTGTAGGGAGGATGGATATTGTTTGAGAATTGTGTTTAGGTATGATATGTAAGTTTCTGCTTTTACAGAACCGAACTGGGTTTGTAAACTGGTGTTTATTTTTTTACTGTTTCAATTCTATTAACAATAAGATCAATTCCTACACCTTATCTAGCCAAAATTTGCTCACTTCTCCCCCTCCCCCTGAGAGAGAAAAGAATTGCAATGTGTCCCCTTATCCAGAAAAGGTTGAACACCCTTGGTTTGGCAGCTCTCATTTATAATGGTAATGGTGACCATTGTCTAGCAGGGAATGCCCAAAACAAGACATGCTCACCTAGTGTCTTCCATCACACATGCCAGGGATTCACGTTCATAAGAGGAAGCCTCACTGCCACAAAGTGGATGTATCAGACCCAGAATTATATCGCTGTTTACATCATGGCTGAATCTTGCCATGCTTCATAGATATTGCTCAGATTATACCTGATTTGAAATTTGCTGTGTGGGTTGAATTTTCCCCACAGTTCTATCCACTTATATGTGACAGAAGGCAGAAATTGCCCCCTAACCTACAAGCCTGTTAATATCCCATGATTCAGAAGGATCTACATGCTAAATACAAAAATTAGTTTCTCTCAGCTCTTTCTCTTGACAATATTTATTAATCATCTACAGGAGTCTTGTTAAATACCCTGCTGTAATCCAACATGCTGCATTCTAAGAAAGGCAAAGAACAATTCTGGAAGAAAAATAAAATCCTCAATTTATTTCTTCCTTACTTAGGGACAGAGTCTGCCACATTTACTGAGTGTGAACAGTAATTAGGTATATGCATGGTCCAATAGGACTACGTGAAGACTAAGGCACTTGTGGAAAGGTGGCATAGTTTGGCTCTAAATAAGGACTTTACAATGGAAACTATTATTATTAAAGCTGTAATTTTATCACTGATTCATGTTGTCTGCTGTGTACTCTGACCCTTCCATTCTCCTCTCACTTCAGTGCTGAATAGAAATAATTTTGTTTTCTGGAACAGATCTCTAGAAACTCATATTAGAGAAATCAGCTGATCACTAACTCACAATCTCAGTAATGTCAAAAAGCCAATGTCTTGCCAAATTTGTTGTTCCGACCCCTGGTGAGTTGACATAATGAATCAGCCTTCCCTAGTGGATTTTTTACTCTGGGTTTTAGGTGAGCCTCATTCTGTATGTTCATGATGTCTGCTCTTTTTTTCCTCTACCTTCCCTGCCAACAATTCTATTAAAAATGGATGGGGTGTGTGCATCATGCACATATGGCACTGTTAGTTCACTTCAGAAACTCTGATGTTGCCCTTTGACCAACAGAAATGTCAGTTGGTGTAACCTCTCAGTCTCTGGAGTCTGAGTGACTGCAGCTAGATCCTTGTACTTGCTTGCTTCCTGCTGAAATAAAAAAAGCTGAGTTTGGCTCTCTGTTGTTCCTGTTCGCTCTGAAAATCTATAGTATATTGTCAAAAAACTCAAGGCATTTGACTGAAAGAAACAAGGCAGTTTTAAAGACTAGCAAATTTATTTATCGCATGAGCTTTCGTGGGCGAAAATCCCACTTTTCCCATGAAAGCTCATGCGATAAATACATTTATTAGTCTTTAAAAGTGCCACAGGACTCCTCATTTGTTTGGCTGAACTAGATTAACACAGCTACCCCTTTGGAACTTGATTGAAAGAGAATCAAGAAATGTATTAAAAATTCTGCCCATGAGCCATGTCTGTTTAGATGGGAGGAAAAGATGAGAAATATGTGTTGCTCTAACACTGGCATAGTACCATTTGAAATCAGTGGAGTTACACCAGCATAGAGCTTAGCATAGTCCAGTTTGGCATAAGGCCTATTACTTTGGCATAGCAGTCCTTTGGCAAACACCCAGAGAATGTAAACTATGCTTATTACACAAAGAAGAAATGGTATACAAGCACGGCTACTGCAGGACCATGCATCAAGATGCTCCCATTCTGTAGCATCTCATACTCAAGATGGCCCTTGTGGTGTGGTGCAGTATAAAAGAGGAACATTTATAAACAGCAACCATAAAGTTTCCTTGGAAGTGTTCTGAAGGAAATCATCTGTTTCCTCAGATGGAAAAAATGTGAGGAGTGCTCTGGCAGCTTAGAGACTAAAAAAAATTTTGGGTGCTGGGCATAAGCCTTTGTGAACTGGAACCTACTTGGTCAGATGTATCTGATGAAGACGGTCTATTTTCTTGAGTTCCAAAGGGGTAGCCATGTAGTCTATTGCAGAAAGACAACAGAGTCCTGTGGCATTTTTAAAGACTAACAGATTTATTTATCGCATGAGCTTTCGTGGGAGAAAATCCCACTTCGTCAGACGCTTTGATCTTGATCTTCAAAGCATCTGACGACTTGGGATTTTCTCCCATGAAAGCTCATGCAATAAATAAATCTGTTAGTCTTTAAAAGTGCCACAGGACTCTATTTTCTTGAGGTGAGTATTCATTTTTGTCATTCTTAAAAAAAATTAAACCGTTTAATGTTAGAACATATACTGTGAAATCTGAGATACCCATGCAGACCTGAGGAAGCAGCCTGTTAACATGTTAAAACTTTTATTCCTTGCTATGATATAAGCTGGTTCAATGACTCATCAGAAGAACAATTGCAGTCAGGAATAGTGCTCCTCTACCAACAAAATAAAACATTATTAGTAGTATTTCTTTTCTTTATTACCCTATTTATCTAGTGTCCACAGTGTGCCAGGCATCTTCCAGGAAAACACACACTCCTTTCCCCTTACAGCTTTTTGAGTAAATAAACAGAGTATACAGGGCAGGAATGAGGTAATGTAAAAGATCAAAAATAAGCTGCATGGCTGGAGTATACGACAGGGAAATGTCTGGGGCCAACTGCAGGTGAAGTAGAAAGTAAAGTTGGCCAGTTAGGGAAGCTAGAGAGAATGAGTTGAAGATACCACAGTGCTAGTTTCCCTTGAAATGGTTGAGACAGGCAGACTGGTTGACTAGGATAACATTTGCCTTTTGAATTGGGGTTTTCCATTCAGGGGTACTTCTGTACAGGGGTGTAGCCAGCCCCTGTTTTCTGGCTGGGCCTCAGTCTTCAGAGCGAGCTCAGCCCATCCTGCTTCTGGTCATGTGAATGGAAGCTTCCTGAGGACATACTAGTTGCCTAGCAACTGGAGTGTAGGGGGAAGGATGAAGGAGGGGGAGAGACAGCCTGGCCCTTGCCTGTCTGCCCGCAGCACTGCTGCTCATAACGGCAGCAGCCTGCTGCTGGCTGTTCCTTGGTCACAGCGGCGAATCTCACGCTGCTGCCAGGCACTATGGCGGGCGGAGGCAGGAGGACATGCTGGCCAAGCAGGAGAGCCCCATCCGACCCACCTGTAGCTAAACCCCTGCTTCGGTAGCTTTGATTGCTCCATGCTTAGACATGATAGAGTTAATCTGGAGTCAAGTTAAATTAGCAATAATACTACTTTACATACACGAGCCCAGAGACATTGTGAGGAGTAGATTCTTTTTTTAATAAAATAATTAGTTTAAATAAGTTTGTTGCTGGAACACCTTAAACTCCTTTGCCTCATGGTCCCATTAGATTTTTTTCCAGACTCTACAAAAAAAATTGTACATTCATGTAGGAGCTGAGGCATAGTGGGGGTAGGGGATAGTCATAAAGATGTTATTTTAAGGAAACTTAAGTTTTGTTGGTACTTCCATCACAAATAATCATCATTAGAAAAACAACAGGGTCCTGTGGCACTTTTAAAGACTAATAGATTTATTTATCGCATGAGCCTTCGTAGAAGAAAATCCCACTTTGAAGCGTCTGATGAAGTGAGATTTTCTCCCACGAAAGCTCATGCGATAAATAAATCTGTTAGTCTTTAAAAGTGCCACAGGACTCTGTTGTTTTTCTACAATAGACTAACACGGCTACCCCTTTGGAAATCATCATTAGGTCCTTTTTGCCATTTGCAGTTGGATTACTCTTCTACAAACTAATGAATGTAATTTGTAAATGAACTGTTTGTTTCTCGGAGTCTTTGTAGTCTTCTAGCTGTCAAGTCTCTTCTGAATTGCTGTATTGTTAATCAAGGGTGTCAAAGTCTAGCCATTTCAAATTAGAGAGGCTTTCCGAACTTGTCACTCTGCTTGGCTCTTGGACAAAGAACATGAAAAACAGGCGGGGGTTTTGTTTCCTCTATTTCTCAGAATCCTGATGAAGCAGAAGCATATGCTACAGTAGGTCTTCCATCTCATTGCTTGACAATGTAAAAGAGTGCTTAACAATCAGATCTCCTTGTAGAACATTTTCCAGTTTTGCATTCATCATTTTGCGACATGACAGAATGAGAGCTAAGAACAATGGCTTTATGATTATGAAAAAGATCAAATATGAAAATTGTACAGTGCAGTTTCTGGAGTAATGATACCATGATGCAGAGCCCAGGACTCAGTAAGCCCTCAAGAGGTTTCAATTATTTTCCTTTAAGAAGGGAGGCACTTTCCTTTGTTATTTCTGCTCCTGTTCCCAGTTAACTGAGTTTGTTATGGTTATTTGGCCCTTCCTGAAATAGACAGGGCCACTATCATTTTCAACCTCTTTCTGATGGCTTCGGCTGTGCATGGGTGTAACTCTGTTTTGGGTACCCATATAATCCTTACAATAGAGCCAGAGCTGGCTTACTGATTTCTTATAACATTTATTAGAGGAGAGAATGTGCAGGGCTGGTTTAAGGGGTTATGGGGTCCCAAGCTGTCCACTTTTGTGGGACCCCCCCAGCCTGGGGTCCTGGCTCACACCATATCACACCATCAGAGTGCTACAGCCCCTAAAGCCCTTGGGTTGATCTTGACAGTGTGTGGTGAAACAGAACCCAATAAATTGCAGAGTCTGTTATAAAAGGAGTATAAATCGCAGGCTACAAAGCAATGAATTAAAACAATTAATAACCCGAGATCTTGATCAGTCACGCTGCTTGATTCTTTCCTATCTATTTCACATTCAAAAGCTTTGAGGTCCAAATATTTTACTACATGTACCCACTTTGTACCCAGAAAATGTGATTGTGTGTCATTGATTCTGCAGGGATAGGTACAGTTGCTAACTCCACTGAGTCTTGCAATATTTTGTCTTTTCCTTAAAGCTACAGCTCTTGCATGCATGTAGTTAGCTGAGAATTTCAGTTTGAGCCCGAGAGTTATGACTTTTTCCCAAATCTCATGATTTTTAAGCAAATTTCATGATTTTTGAGATTTATGCTCATGATATTTGAACCTTTGGGTTTGGCAGTACTGCAGCATCACAGCTTGTGAATACAGTGAGCACGTTCATGTTCAGTAATCTGTTTACAGATGGGTACAAACATTTTGTGGTCTCAAATTGGGTGCACATATTGAAAATTTTAACCCGGAATGTTCTTAAGACTTGAGATAAGGCCTGTTGCCAGAATCCAGGATGGGGTACAAGAATGAGACATACAACATAATGTACGAAAATAGAAACACAAATCACTAATGTCCCTTCCTTCCCCTGCCCCCTTTCTTTGCCAAATTGAAATGGCAGTTTGATTTCTCCCTAATGATGCAAGAGAGGCATTATTCAAACTGAATGAATATTTAGTAATGAATCATTTAATCAACAATTTTGCTTTTCAGTCAGTTTATCGGTTGTCTGCAAACAGATTATGAAACGCTCATATTTACTTATTCTAAGTTATTTGTGAATTTCTTCAGTGAATAATTTTTGGTTGGCACATTTTTTTGCAGAGTTTATTGGCAAACATTTACAATGTGTGTTGCAATTTTCAGCTACAGATGGCACATGTTTTTTATTCTGTTCTGATTTAAGAATGAATGATTAATTTTATAGTCATATATATATATAATTCCAATATATGAGTATTCAAGCTTACAGTTTGTTTTTTTATTTGTGCTAGAAAATGTTAAGCATTATAGAACCATGGGATCGCAAAGGATCACAAGGGTCATCTAGTCTAACCCCCCTGTTAAGATGAAGGATTTGTTTTGCCTAAACCATCCAAGACAGATGGCTATCCAGCCTCTTTTTGAAATCTTCCAGTGAGGAACTTCCACAGCTTCACCAGACAGTGTTTTTCCATTGTCCTACTATTCAAATAGTTTGGAATTTTTTCTTGAGTGTTAATCTAAATCTGCTATGCTATAGTTTGAACCCACAGCTTCATGTTCTTGCCTCTGTGGCAAAAGAGAATAATTTTGCTCCATCTTTTTTATGGCAGCCTTTCAAGTATCTGAAGACCACCATCATGTCCCCCTTAATCTCCTCTTTTCCTAACTAAACATACCCACTTCCTTCAGCCTTTGCTTATATGTCTTGCATTCTATCCCTTTAATCACCTTTGTTGTTTGCCTCTTTATCCTTTCCAGCTTCTCTGTATCCTTTCCTTACAGTGATGACCAAAATTGGCTGCAGTACTCCAGCTGAGGCCTAACCAGCACTGAGTAAAGGGATCTACATTTGATTAAAACAAACAAGGAGTCCTGTGGCACTTTTAAAGACTAACAAATGTATTTATCAGATAAGTTTTTGTGGGTTTAATCAGATGCATGAAATGGAAAATGCCGTATGTTAGGTATATATACATATGCAGAGGAGGGTGTTTGTTAAAAGCAAACATGACAGACATGCAGACTTGGTTAGCTCAAAATCCATTCTTAAAATGGAATGGATATTCCTGAAAAGAAAAAAAAATAATTTGAATGGGTATTTCTGAAACAAATGCTCTGCTGGTCACTCAGCTCTGTTTATCATGAAGAAAATGTGGTGTTCCTCTATAAGGGCAGTATTGTATCTTTTACAAACTAATGGACGGTTGCATTCCATAATAATATCTGCAGTGAGTAAAGGGCAGTATATAGCAGAGAAGATGATGAACTGTATGAATTATTGCCAAATTTCCCTCCTGATTCCTCTTGCTGTGGGGAGGAAGAAATTACTTTTTCTACAGCAGAAATTGCAACACTCAAAAACCAACAGGGAACACTTCAGTGTCTCTGCTCACTCCATTGACGACTTGCTAATAGCTGTGCTGAAACAGATGAATAACAGATCACAGCTTCAAAGAGAAACTGCAGAACTTGAGTTTATATGAAAATTCGACTCACTTGCCTTGGGATTAAACAGGGACTACGGATTTTTTTCTCATTACAACAGGTGATTTGACCTCACCTTCCTCTATGGGCTGTTCCCCAGTGTTTGAATCCTAATGTCTATTTTGATTTGCTGTTATAGCCTGACCTGATCCTATGTCATACACTTCCCTGCATTTAATTTCCTACCATTCTGTAAATTTCCCATCTTCAAAGCATCTGACGAAGTGGGATTTTCTCCTATGAAAGCTCATGCGATAAATGTGTTAGTCTTTAAGGATATGTCTACACTGGAGGGTCTGTTAAATCAACACTAAAAACTCCAGTTGACTGCCTGTGTCCACACTGGCAGGTGCTAGGTCCACGGAGGAGTGGCCAGGAACTCTGGGAGGGGGCCAGTGTCTCATCTAATCTGATGATGTGGCTGAGCAAGATATCGTACTTGTTGAGTAGAAATTTGTGAGGCATGGTGTCTCACAGGCAACAGTTTTTTGGCACTGGAAGCATCAGCAAGCCTAAGTACTTTAAGTCAAAAGAATGCATAAATGTTGTCTTTTCATTTGAACTTTAATAAAAATGTTAAAATGAAATATTATAGTTTTATTAATTTACTATGGGCCAACTGGAGAGAAGAATGTGGCCATTGGGCTGGGGAGAGCCATGGCCGGGGTGATTGGGCTGGTGAGAAGGGGAAAGCCGCGGCCGGGGTGGTCAGGCTGGGGAGAAGGGGGAACGCCATGGCTGGGGAGATTAGGCTGGGGAAAGCCGCAGCTGGGGAGATTGGGCTGGGGAGAGGGGAAATTAATTAATTAGCAAATTAATATTGGAGGCCGATTTGGTCGACTAAAGGGCTATTCCCCATCTACACTGGCTTAAGTCAACTTAATAAGGTCGACTTAAGCCTTACCTTCAGAGGTGGTGTTATTAAGTCAACTTAAGGAAGCGCTTAAGTCACCTTAATAAGCGCCCAATGTGGACGCAAGGGTTCTTTAGGTTGACTTAATCCTCCTTAAATCGTAGACATAGCCTAAAAGTGCCACAGGACTCTGTTTGTTTTTCTCTACAGCAGTTTACTTCCCTTCTGCATACTTGACCAAAGGTCTTTCCATTCTCTGGCACTCTAAGCTGCTTCTCCACCCATTTGCTCACCCCAGGGAACATTAAACAAGTACTTCTTCCTTCCCCTATCAGAGCCAGAGTCACAATCTTAGCAGGGGGTAAGAGTGGCTGAGTAAGGATGATGACAGTCTAGCCTAAAATTAGCTAAAGCTTAGGTTTAATTGAATTGGAATGAATATGGATTTGAGGGTCTGCGATCAAAGTCAGGTGCTGTTTAGTGTGTACTCGATTTTTTGCTAGGGAACATTTACTGCAAACGAAGGGATAAATATTCTGCCAATTAGAGACATTTGGGAAATGTAAGAGCTCAGCCCTTGGGATTTGATTTAGATGTTCTCACTGATTGACCAGCCCAATGCAGTGAGTCAGTCTTTCATTAATGGCCATATTTAGGTTCATAGGTTCTGCCAATTCAACAGAGAGGAAGGTCACTTAATTTCTTCCTCTGTCCTCCTTTTCTTATTTCCCCTGAGTTCAGTGCTCTGCAGTCAAACCGCACATTAACCAACCGGAGCTGAAACCTCTTCTATCTCATAAGCCAGACTCTAAAAAGCTCTGCATTCATTGCCTGTTTGTATATATTTATACAGAGCTATTTTATCTTGGTGGGGAAAATCCATCTTTTTCATTACTCTTAGCATCCTTTAGGATAGCATTTCTGGCTACATACCTTTCATATCAAATAGATATCCATTCATATGTACAGCACATATAAACCCCCGATTTCCTCTGCATGTTTGTCTCTTTGTCACTTTCAAACATACAATTTAGATAGGCGTGTAGAGCTGGCTTAGATCAACAGTGATCTTCCATAATGGAAGAGACTGTGTCATTTATTTTCCTTTAAGCCAATGGATTTTCATGCTTTTTGGACTGTTGAAAGCTTTTTTGAAATTCATTGTCACAGCTTCCCCCAGGTCTTATAGAAACTTAAATCACCGTATCTCTGTTATAGGGTTTGTTTGTTTTTTCTTTTTATTTTGGGTTTTTTTAAAATAAGTACTTGACTTGTTTTTTCCATATCTAAAGTTTGAGGAAGTTCTATGGGAAAGCACAAGTCTCTCTGACACTAAGTCATTTGATATGGTTTGATCTGTAGGAAACTGGTAAGTCAGCGAGCTAAAATATATAAAGAAAATGGGATTTTTCAGCCTGCCACACAGTCTTTTCTCATATTTATCTTGTCTATAACATTTGAAGTGTGAATAATATATAGCACTATCTTTTCTGACACAACATGCAATCATTTTTTAAGGATTCTTTCCATAAAGTGTTGCTGTTAAATACTGTACAGCTTATTTAAGCAGTTCAGGATGCTTGGTTGAATGATACTGAATAAAAGACACATGGCATGCTGTGTGTGCGAGCTAGGGCAGCCAGGGGAAGAATATCTGTTCTCTCACTGTTTCCACAGTTTTCCTTTAGCAAAGGCCCCTATCTCTCACAGCTGGTCCCTTACTTGGCACTTTTCCTGCAGCTCCTAATAGCTAATAGCAGCTAATAGCTAATAGCTTCCTCTCGAGCGGTTCTGTTCCTTGGCTAGCTATTGGGATGCTCTTATTAAGAGCAACATCTTTCCAGACAGAGGGAGAGATTTTCACCTTGGTGGGGAGCTTGGACTCTGCTAACTCAGAGGGACTGGAAAATCAAATCTGGATACAAACTCAGGTGTTTTCCATCACCTTTTCAGGTCAGCTGGTTTAATTAAAATATGTATTCTCTCCACAGAATTTTTTAGATAACTATTTTATCACTCAATATAATAAATGTTCATCTGATGTAAATAAGCAGATGTGTGAATATGGTGAATATAAATGAACAAGTCTAATGACTTACAAGAAAGAAAAGCATTACACACATAGGCAAATGCATATGACCAAGGTAATTTCTTCTCAACTCTATCCCTGTGTTGACTTGTATTTAGCTGTCTCAGGCTATGTCTACACTGCTGGGACCCGCACAGGTCCTGGAGAAGGGAGTGCAGGCTGGGCAAGAAGGGAGCTGCCGGGGCTCCCCTTTGGAGGTTCCCCTGTCCATGGAGCACTGGAGAAGACAGCTGCCAGCGCTCCGTGGACAGGGGATCCCCAGAGGTTCCCTTGTCTGTGGCGCACCGGCGAATACAGCCGCCAGTGGCTCTCTTCCCCGGGAGCCCCTGGGGCTCCCTTGTCCCTGATCCACCCCAGCCCTAGGTCGACTTAAGGAATTAAGTTGACATAGGGCATCCACACCGGTGTTAGGTCGACTTAATAAGGTCGACTTAGGCCTTAAGTCAAACTAACAGCGGTAGTTATTAAGTTGACTTAAGGACACCCTTAAGTGGACTTAATGAAAGTCCGGTGTGGACATGGAGTAATTTAGGTTGACTTAAGCATTCTTAAGTCGACCTAAATTGCTAGTGTAGACATAGCCTCTGTGACTTCACTCAAAGAACCAACACAAAACTCCTGACTCAGAACAATACTTACAAATAGTTCATAATTCTTGAGGTACCCACCCACTCTCCCACAGCTACTCCCAAGGATTTTCTTGGCAGGACTTTGTATCCTTTCTTATTGTAGAGACATTCAGCCTTTATTCTCACTGAGCTGAAGTTTATAAGACGTTGTGTACCTGGTCGGGTTGTCTGGGTGAGTCAGCAGGTTGGCACTGCATCTCCATTCAGGGCGATAAGGCTTGACAAACTGTTACAATATCTGTTAGAAAAATTAGCTGATGTTTAGTTATCTAACTTTCAAATTAAAAATGACCTGGGGATGGGGGTGGAGTGTGGTGTATAAACAACTCGTCTATAAGGAAAGAGATTGAGCAGCTGCTCTGGGACCAGGCAACCCCAGCCCACCAAAGCTGCAAAGCATTCATAACTTGGAGGAGGAACTCAGAAGTAGAGCAGTCCAGTGACAGAGGTGGAGGTGAGCTGACCTGGCCTGCACTCTCTGCTCCTAGAAAGGAGCACTTGTTGCCAGATGCCTGGTGATGGTGATTTACCAAGCCTACAAAGAAGGGATCTGAAGGCAGAGACTTTATGTTTTAGTTAGTTATTCTACCCTGCTGGAAAAGAGGGGTCTGATATGATGATCTACAGGGAGGTAGCCAAGATGCAAGCTTTAGCTGCCCACCGTATGCCCTGGATTAGAGCCTGGTGGGGAGTATGAACCCAAGCTCTTTTGCCCATCCCTAAAGAGGGGCAACTACAGATATCTCCCCTTCTTTGGCAGGAAACCTATTTGGGGGAAGACCCTAAAGGTACAAGGGTCCAGACAATAAGACGTGGACCCTAAGGGAAGCCTTGAACCTCTCACTGAAAGACTTCCCCATTATTGAACTCTTTATGTATCCTGAAGGGGATAGACTTTAAAGCATGACCTAGCCAAGAGGCTGAGTCACTGAAAGGATGGATCACTGCAAGGCAGAGCTACAGTAACTACAGAATGGCCAGGAGGAAGTTAACCTGCACCCCATTCCACTGCCCAACCATTACAATGCATTTGGGTGCATTCACAGGGTGAGACCTGGATTCAATATTCTGTACCCAATAATAGAGTACACTAGAGTGGATGATTCACCATCAAGGACAAACGCCTGCTTTCTTTTTGACGTGGTGAGTCCTGATTTGGTGTTCTACTCTCCAGACATGTAGGGGAAAGTAGATGGCTGTTCCCCACATGTAGGAGGATCTAAATATACAATGCATGGTCTGCCATGTTGATCTGAGAACAAATTTAGGCAATGAAATGGAGTATGTTTCCAACAGAAAAAAAAAGGGGGGGGTGTTAAAAATTTTTTTAGACTGTGGTCTTGCTAGTGTTGGAAAGTTGCTCTGATTTAGGTAAAATCAATGTGTAGACTGTCTAAACAGAACAGCTACTGAATAGACTATGTGCTATTAATGGAAAGAATTGTGCTCCAATCTTATGCAGACATCCTGAATGGAATGCCATTTACATGTGTTTCAAATTAATTGAAAGTCTTGCCCTGTATGTATAGCCAGGTTACAAATGAACTGCCTTTGCCCCATAAAACAGCAATCAATTCCTTTGATTCTTTAGCTATTTTTAACATCTGCAAAAGGGGAAGATTAACCAAACAGAAAGTAGAATTAGCCTCTGCTCAGATCATTAGCTCAGTTCTGAAGGTGTTCCAAATCCCAGCTATTCCCAAATGTTTTCTTTTTGTTTCTCTTTCTATTATTTAATAGAAGAGGATACCCCTGTTCCTGACATTGTGACTTTTGCTGTCTCTTTCATTCCTTCTGCAGTCTGATTTTTAGGGGCATTTATTGCTGAGAATTATGTTGCATTTGAGTTTGAATATGATACAATTAGCCTGCTCCCTAGAGTAGGAGGAAGTGGAAACACTGAAAGAAGGCAATGTCTTCATGCATTTGCTACAATAACTTGTGGAATAAAGGCGTCCATATTTCCTGGAAGTCAGATCTCCTTTGTACGTCTTCATTCGCAGAGTAACTGTGGTTTGAGAAACCCTCCCACAAGTTTGCTGCAAGTTGGCAGATTTCAGTGGCACTCTACATAGCTTGCATATCTCCTGTCAAATTACTAGCTACAACTTACTGCACTGTCCCCACTACTTAGTCTGTTGGGAAACGTCCTCTGGTTGATGCAGTGTTACTCTTCTTCCAGGGGTGGATTAACAGAATTGATCCTGCCCTGCCGACAGCTCTGCTGCCAGAGTATACATACCCAGAGTCAATTAGTGATAATGACCATATATAGAAGCTTTTACACATAGCCGTTCTTTTGTCTTACCTTCCATTAGAGGGCTGTGTGCTGTTTACTTAAAGGGATGCTGTTTGGTTCAGCAACATATACATTAGAAACCAGACTTCCCAGACAATTCATGCCGAATTATCATTGGCCTTTTTGTCAACTTCTCTTCTCTCCCAGTGCTATAACTGGGGCGGCGTGCTGGCATCTCCTGTTATAACAGTGTCCTTCCTAACAATCCCCACTCTAACCATGTATAAGGGAAACACAAGCACTTCTATACACTCCTGTAAACTTGGATTTTTTGGGAGGGATAGGTGGGAGAAGGGGAAGAGAAGTATTTTTGTTGTTATTTTTCTAATTTTTCTGAGTGTCTGGCTGAGCTAACACAGTATGGAGTTAGCAGAACTACAATGGATGCTTCTTGGCTGCCGTCTGCCAGATCCAGCTGCATATGTGTATGTACATTTGCTTGTTTTTCTTTAAGTTGATCTCTGTTTGGACCCTTGACATCCTGAATCTGATAAACTACAGGAAAAACCACTGGTTTCCCTTAAACACTTGGCAGTTGCCATGTGTAAGTAAATATCATCACCTCTGTATTAGCAGTGTTCCTATGGTGCATATGGGTTAGCATCACAGAGGCAGATCCGAGACAGAACTGGTAAGTTAAGAACGGTGGTTGAGGAAGGCTGGCTGCTAGCTTGCCATGAGCGGCTAAAAGAGGTGCTTAGTGCTGAAGGAACTTTCCAGGGATTTCTGACTCAGAGCTGATAATGATGCTGCTGAGCTGCAGGCTTTTCATTAGGCCATGTCTACACGGACAGCACCACAGTCAGGCCGATTTTTCTGGATCAAGACATGCTCAGTCGAACCAGAATTCCACTTCATAAAACCACCCACTCAGGTGGCGTAGTGCTGTGTCGACAGGAATGCATTTCCCATGAGTAAAATACAGTGAAGATGTTGAGCTAAAGGGGAGTTAGGAGGTTGATGGGAGTTACACAAGCTACATAAAATAGCTTGCATAACTCTTGTTGAGTGCTGTCAAATTTTGCTGGCAGAGTAGACCAGCCCTTGGGGAGAAGTTGTAGAATTATTATTTGTCTAGGTTACAATCACAGTTGATTGACTTCTCTGTGGGATGTTTTCAGGAAGAGACCAGAGATAAACATACATAGAGAAAACCCCTTGTTCTCTTCTTCCTCTACCCCCACACAAGAGATGGTATTTTGTATAATGTTACATTTTCTCCACTGCATCATACTTGCATTTTACATCTTCTGAAATCCTCAGCACCTATTAGCAATGCTTCTGTACAGTTCCAAATCATAGTGAGTCAGGTGGGCTTTCCCCACTGAAATTGGTTGCAATATTAGATTTCTTTCTGTTTCTTTATTCCCTGATTTTTACAGCAGTAGACCATGATGTGAAAATGAAGAAGTGGTTTCCTTGGCAACAATAACCATAGGAAAGCTCTCAGAAGTCTCTCTTCTACTCAAGTGACTCCCTTTTATTTTTTCTAAACTGCTAAGTAAAGGCAGAAAAATAATTAATAAATTGTTAGCCCCATATTATTGTGGCAGACATCAATATGCCCTTAGTACATGGACGCTGGCAGATAGTCTGTGTTTTAGTGGTTATGTGAATCACTTTTAACTAGTAGGACTCTGTGTTCACTATACCGCTCTTCCTGTCTTTTGATTCAGTTTAACAGCATAATTTATTGCTGCTAGATCTCTTTTTATTGCAAAGAAATACGCAGTTTTATAAGGACAAGATATTTTGTTTGTTCTGTAACCACAGTTTGAGACCATTCTGCCTGGAATCCCACTGGACCTTGAATCTCTAGTACTCTCCATCTTTCTTTTAGAAAATTAAAGGCTGTTAGATTGCTCCTCTGTGCTCCATATACCTCCCCAGAATTCAAGGTGTTTCTATAGTCACTAACAATGAACCTCCTGTTTTCTGGTCTTAAAATTACAAAGCTTTTACGTACAATTTAGATGTAATTTCTCTTTACTTGAATAGTCATTTCTTGATCCCACATTCCTAATGGGAATTTTCTTTACAAAAGCAGTGTAACAGTGAGCAGTGCAGGTGCTAGGAACAGATGGCGTGAGCTCCGAGTCCTAACACCAGTGCCCTGAGTCCCGTGGCAGCCTAGGCTCAAAGGACCTGCAGCTGCCTGCCCATCCAGCCCTGACTCTATCCAGGGAGCTGGGACCAGGCCACTGGTGGTGGCAAGATCCAGCCCCATCCCCAGTCAGGGATCTGAGGCCAGGCCGGTGGGGGCGCAGAATCAGGCCCTGACCCTGGCCTGGGATCTGGGGCTAGGCCACTGGAGGCGTCACAGAATCCAGACCACGAATCTGGGGCTACCGGATCCAGTCCCAGCCTGGGGCTGCTGCCGGCAGCGGCTGGAACCAGATGCGGCCCCAACCAGGGACCTGGACCACCAGTGGTGACCCAAGCCAGATCCATCCCCACCCCTGGGCCCAGCAGCAGAATCCAGATCAGGCCTGAGGCTGGGCATGATGGGGGATGGGGGCGTGGCAAGGGGCATGGTTTTAGGGGGTGGGTGGGTCTTGGGCTATGCCCTGAATCTTGTTTTGAGGCAGCAATAAGCCTTTATATAACTTCTGCAGAGGCTCTCCCTCTCACCACAGTCCTATCAGCGATATGAAATATATATTTTCTCTAACTGTGTGCATTCCCAAAGCAAAGCTGTATCTTTCAAATAGTCTTATTTTTCCTTTTGGGTGGTTTGAGGAAACAAACTCAATGCAACATCTTATCACGGGAGATGTTCATTGTTCCTCATGTTCCTGATTTCAATGTGCAGCTCGCAAGATTGGGTGTTTAGCTCCTGGAGTCAGGTGTTCAGAATTCTTTTTTATTTAACATGTCTAGCCTGCTTGGTTGCAGACCAAAGCTTGAAAACGTGAAACCTAAAGGGGCTCAAAATCACTGGGCAAATGGAAAGAACCCAAGGATGGCATGTTTGTTTGTTTATTTTAATCTCATGGTAATATTTTATGGACACTTGGGATTGACAGTACTGAATTTTCTAGCTTTGATATTGCTCTGGCAGCTTTCAAGCAGTGTAGCCTAGTGGACAGACCACAGGCCAGGAACTCAGGAGCCATGCTTTCTATTTCAGGCTCTTCCACTGTGCCTCAACCTTCCTATCTGTAAAATGGGGATGATGATGCTCGCCTTTGTGCTCTACTGATGAAAAGCACCATATAAGAACTGGATCTCTGGTTCCCAATCTTTTTGGCTCGAGGGCCACAGATCTCATTTTTACAAATCTAAAGGACCACCAGTCCCTGCCAGCAGGCCCCCCCCCCCCCTTCCTGACTGCAGCCAGATGTAAGGAGTTCAGTGAAGAGGCTGCCTCGTGGCTGACCTCCTGTCTCCCTGGCTGCAGCAGGGAAACCACATACTTCCTGTAGCCATTTGCGCCTCACCTGGGTCCCTAGGCAGTGACTCCCTTCTGCAGCCACAGGGACAGAAGATCAGTGCTTCTCTTCCTCAGGTTCCAACAGCACCAAGGACCCAGGTAGTGTTTTGCTCTCTGCTGGAGCTGGGGTAGGGGAGCGCTAATTCAGCCTGCCAGCTGAGCCCTGGCTCCACCCCTTCCCACCACATGGGCTCAGCAGAGCCCACCTGGGTGGAGGAAGGTGTCATTCTTCCCTCCAGGCTCTAACCCTTACCCCAACTGGAGCACCGCAAGAGCTGATCAGCTGCTGCTGTGCTTCTGTCTCCAGCTGGGCCCTCTAGTACTGCAGGGAAAGGGGGGAGCCCACAGGAAGATCGCTGCAGCACCGATCAGCTGAGGTCCAGACCTCAGCTGATCAGTGCTGCTGTGCTCCCCTTCCGAGCTCCACCCCTTCCTCGCAGCCCTAGAGGATCCCAGCCAGAGCGCAGCGACAGCTGATCAGCTTTTCTTCCCTCTAGTGCCACGGAGCTCTGCTGCTCCCCCTTTCGGGCTCAACTCTTTCTCCCCAAAACTACCCTCCTAGCCCCTCCCTCTCCCGCCATATGAGTGGTCAGGAGCCAGACTGAAAATACACATTTTGCACTGCACTTCCTTGTAGACGGCTAGCGTAGCACTAGCCTATTGCATTAGACGTACTGTCCTACAACAGCTACAGCAAAACGGCAACCTCGTTAGTTAAACTACCTTAAGACTCTTTGGAGTCCACTTCCTTTACCTCCCTTGCTCCCACAACCTCATGAGAGAAACAATCGGATCATTATTTAAACATTTTGCTAATTTTTTTTTTTTTTTTTAAGTGCTGAAGCTGTTTTCACCTTCATGGGCAGCTTTATGTTTCCATGCATTATGTCAATGGGAACATTGTTCTTCAGATTCAGAGCATCTACAATAAATTTGTCTTTGTGTGCAAATAACAATGAACTCTTGCTTCTATTAATCTCAGATCTGTATTCCCTGTAGTGAAACCTGAAGGATGGCCCTTCAGCCCCAATTCCTTGATTCACGCCTGGTTATCTGAAATACAAAGTGATTGACTAAAATTATTTGCTTTCTCTAAAATGGTAAGAATGTAAAGTCAAATAGCCTTTTGAGGAGGGGTGGGGGGAACGGTATAAAGATGGTGGATCAAATTCATATTTGTACATTGCCATTAAAGCAAATAGAGTTGCACTGTGAATGAATCTGGCCCAGTCACTGTTAGAAAAATCTCCCTAACTGAAGCCATTTGCTATGAAACGTGGATAATGGCATTTCAAAGGGGAGCAGTTGAGTTGTGTTTGTGAATTGACCCTGGTTAGAATGATGATACACATTATGATTCAGGCTGCTTTTCTCCTGAAATATATTGTCTGGAATAGCTTCAGTTTAATTTGTTGTACGGGTTACAATCAGAGAGTCTCTGTCCCAGAATGAAATATATGAATCAAGGGGAGGAAGATGAACAGAAGGCTAAGATGCCATGAAAGAAATTGAAATGGAGAGATGAGATGAGATGAGGTCAGAAATTTAGCAGGACAGATGACTGGTGAGCTGATTTATTTTGCTGGGGGGCAATTGTTTTGTACCCTCTTGATTTGCAGGGATCATGCCACTATCTCTGCTCTCGATACCCTATCTGACTGGCAATTGTAAGTAGAATACCACAGAATACTTTACTTGTGATTTGAAGCTTTGTTTTGTGCTGTGCAGAGCACCAACTATGTGGTGCTGGGCTCTTTCAAATCTCATTTACATCAATGTGATCTGAGGGTGCCCAGTGCTATAAAAGGAGAACTCAGCACCTTGTTGAACTGGGCCCCTGGAGACAGATGAAGATGCCATTTGCAGAACTTTCCAACAGAAAGATAAACTAACAGCTTGTGTTCTGGACTATGAAAACATTGCGGAAATTGTCTGTCAATGTCAATGATCAGTTCCCTTCAAACTTATACAAAACTTTTAAAATTACTTTTGTCATGATCCCAGATCTTATTATGCAAAGCTACCCATTTTTGCCTTTACAATTTCTTAATATCACATGAATAATTTTACCATGAATTTTCCCTAAGAAGCCCTCTGGATCTGAGCTCTGACAGCATATAAGGACTGGGACCTAACATTGGGCCCCTTTCCATCCACTGACCTTAGGTCAGATGAGGAGTATTTTGCCCTGGAAAGAATCTTGTACAATTGTCCAAGCCATATTCAAGGCCTTCCCAGAATCCTTCCTTATTAACAATGAGGCTAAGATATTAAAAATGCAGCTTTTGATAAAAAAGGAGCATACCAGCCATCTCCTGGTTTTGAAGGAATATGAGAAGGGGGAAGAAACTTTTGGTTTCTCTTAGGTAGAAGAGATAGCTGATGCTTGCTAGAAAACCTAAGGAATGACTGATCCTACCCATATCTATGAATAAGTACTATAATTTAGCTAGAAAATGTTTGAATATTTAACTACCTCTTGGATGGATCCTTCAGTGGCACTATGCTGAAGGCCCCAATTCAGAGAAAGATACAAGCAGGGGATTGGATTCAATGACATCTCATGGTCCCTTCCAGTTTCTATGGCTATGTTTACACCGGCAAGTTAGTTTGAATTAAGGAGGCTTAATTCGAACTAACTAAAGCCATGGCTACGCTAGACTTTAGTTAGTTCGAATTAAGGGCTTCCTTAATTCAAACTAATAGGTTCGAATAGGGCTTTAGAAGTAAGGCTTTAATTCGAACTAACTAGTTTGAATTAGCCAATGTGGCCATGTTAATTCGAACTAATTTCTTAGTTCGAACTAACCAGCCATTGAAATGAATGGGGATCGCTAATTTGAACTAACTAATTCGAACTAATTTTAGCAAGTGTAGACATAGCCATAGATTCTATGTACATACCTTGAACTGACATCAGTGACACAAGTTGCATGACAGAAGTGATTTGGTGGTTTACTGGATCATCTGTCTTCCTCTATTCCATTAGAGGCCAACCTCTTTAATCTTAATCTTAAAATTGAGGAGTGGGTGCCATCAAGATAAAATATCAACTGTGATCTATTGCCCATCTGTCAAAAAGAGGAGGGGCTTCTCATTCCTCCTATCCTTTCAGAACTGGGGAATAGAGTGGAATGACGAGGTAAAAAATTCCCCTTTTGTGTAATGTTTTGTGTAATATTTAGAATATGTGCAGAGTGCCCTTCTATCTGAGTGAGAAATGTAGTCATATACATTTTTAATCAGCACCCCTGCCCCGGGGCTTACACTATGGAATAAGAGCAGCAATACTGTCTTACAGCAGGAGTCAGCAACCTTTGCCAACCCCTGTGCCGGCCCTTCCTCCCCAACCCTCAGCTGGTGCCAGTGGCCCGCTCCGCTGAAAAATAAACGGTGACCACCTAAAAATTTGGTGGCAGCCACAGCTGGGCAAAGCGAGGGCTTCTCAGGCATGCTGCTGAAAGGAGCCACTTGTAAAAAGAAGCTGCCTGGAGTGGCTTCTCTCAGGGATCCTCAGGAAATCCGTGGAAAGAAGCTGCCTGGAGCGGTTCTTTTTGGTGGCACCAGGCCACGGAGAGGAGCTGCTCTGGGTGACTTCTGTACGCAACATACCTGGGGCATGGGCATGGCGGAGACTGCCCCCCCCACCCCTGCAGCCATCCCCAAAAGAAGCTGCCTGGAGTGGCTTTCGGTGGCAGGAGCGGCAAGTTCTATGGTACCACAGGGGGGTGCTGCGTGCCGCTCTGAATGGACTCCTGTGCAAATGACGGCACGCATGCCGGGGCTTGCCTACCCTTGGTCTGCAATACATCGATTGTCAGTCTGGCATCACTTTAATAATGATAAATGTATGACAGCCTCTAATGCTGACTTTCATTTCACACAGAAAGTTTACATGTTTGTAACCCAATTTAAAGACTATGCAAGGCTGAGTCTAACAAAGTAAACCTCTTTCTAATTTGCAGGGATAAAGACTATTTTACTTCTAATCATGACTGACAAATCTTCAGAACTAATTTGTATCAGCGTGGTGCAAGTAGACTCATAGCCTCATAGACTTTAAGGTCAGAAGGGACCAGTACAATCATCTAGTCTGACCTCCTGCAAATGCAGGCCTCAAGACCGCACCCACCTACTCCTGCAATAGGCCACCAACCTATGACTGAGTTATTTACCTCCTTAAATCATGATTTAAGGACTTTAAGATACAGAGAATTCACCGGTAGGTGAACCATGCCCTGTGCTACAGAGGAAGGAGAAACCCCCCCAGATAGAATCTTAACTTTTGTTTTCAGGTTTATTCTACCTGTCTATCTTACAGTCTCTTATTATGCCCATCACTAGCATTTAAGGGCAGAATTTTCAAAAACAACTTTAATCCAATTTTCAGATGTGACTTAGGCCCACTCCTTTAGGCGCCCAACTCCCATTAATTTCCACCAGTCAGCTGGGCTAGGTTTTAAAAAGAATTCAACATCCAGCAGCTCCTGCTATGAAGCTGGACCAAGATTTCAGAAGTGACCAATGATTATCACGACCCTAGTATTACAATGGGAATCTGCTAGGTGCTGAGCACATTGGGAAATTGGACCCCCAGAATCCAAACTTGAAAGATACAACAGAGCGCTGTTGCTCCCAACACTCATTGACTACAGCGGGAGCTAGCGTTATCAGCATTTCACAGATTTTGATCCTAAATGGTTCTTTGCCTTCCATGCAAACCCTGACTCAGACAAATGCCTGGGTAATTGTCTGTGCCTTGAAGCACTTCCTGAAGGCTGCTTCACAGTTTACAAAACTTTTTAGGAAGCTATAGTTGGTAGAAATTAAACAAGCTTTGGTGAGCAACCTTGCTAACCTCCTCAGCTTCAGAAGAGATGAAAGACCCTTGTTACTTACAATGCACTCGATTCTGCTTTGATGCTGTTTTAAGAGGCTTCAGCTCTGATACTGCATCAAAGCAGCAGTAAGCATGATGTGAAATAGCATGGTTAAAAAATACTCTGACATTTTCACCTTCCAACTGGAGGGTTTTATTCCTAATTCTTGTTTTCAGACCAATTAAATGCACTTATTAACTAAAAAAACAGAGCATTTTGCCCTCTCATCCCAGCTGCTAATTTCTCTATATTAAAGCATGAGTTAATAAATATATATTGAAATTAATAATATTTTACCTTCTTCCCAGCCACAGATTGCCATCTCTCATCCTCACTTCATGACAAAAGTAAAAGACATCTTCATTTCTACCTTTCTCTTCTGGGCTACAGGTTCCTATCCAACATTTCTTCAGCCATGGTACTAACATAGAGTGATGCAAATTCACCTCTTTTGTAATTCCCTTGCAGTCATACACTGCAGAGTTGTGTTAGGGGAATGAATTTTGCTTAGGACAGTAAAAAGACTTCTTCTGTCCCAGATGAAGCACTAAGTAGGTTCAGTGCATATGAACAAGCAGACAAGATTTATGGGTAAGGGCCCTGTGGCTATGTTTACACTTGAAAATTTAGGTCGACTTTAGCTAAGTTGACTTAACTAAGTCGACTTTAAGTCGATTTAGTTCAGTCGACTTAATGAGTCTACACCTAAATTTTAAGTCGACTTAGGGGGGAACTTACAAAGTCGACCTAGACCGTCCACACTAGACGCCTAGGTCGACTTCTAGGGGCTAGCAGGACCTAGGGCAGGTCCACGGGGGCAGGGGGGGCACCCCTTGCCCAGTGCCAGGGGGCTCAGCCTTTGCCCCATTGTACATAGGTACAATGGGGCAAAGGGGGACAGGGACCCTGGCAGGCTCCCCCTGTGCCCCCCCCGCCAGCAGGGAGTGCAGTGGTGGAGTCCTGGGGTAGCCCTAAGTTGACTTAGGGCTACCCCAGGTCTACACTGGCTTAAGTCGACTTGAAAAAGTCGACTTAAGCCTTAAATCGAATTAAATCTGGGTTTAATAAAGTCGACTTAATTTTCATTAAGTTGACTTTATTTTCCTTAAGTCGACTTAAGGAAACTGTAGTGTAGATGCAGGGTAAATTAAGTCGACTTAAGCAAGCTTAAGTCGACTTAATTTACAAGTGTAGACGCACCCTGTGTGTGCAGATGAACTTGGGCTCAAATAGCAAGCCCAAGCATGGGCTATGAAGCATCAGCTGTAGAAATGATGCATCATGTTCTCTAGGTATCTTGTCTCTGACCTCCTCCCATTCTAGTCCATTCAACACACTTCAGCTAAAAGGATCTTACTTGCTCTCTAAACTGATCAGTTCTACACAAATGCACACTCCAGTCCCTTCACTGGGAATCTGATCCCCTACCACCCCCCATTTCAAATATCAGCCTCACTTTTCAAGGCTCTGCACACTGCCTCTTTGCTATGACTGTGCCTTTTGGTGATTTTTTATTGTTTTTCATTTGAGTCAGACACATCCAGCCATACCTCTTTCAACCTCCTGAAGCTTTTTTTGCCTCTACACTTTTGTTTCTTACCTCTGCCTCCATCTGGAACATATTCCTCCCAGTCCGTGATGTCAAAGAGCCTCCCTCTGCTCTTTCAAATCTCCCATATAGCCCTTTTTTCCACTAATGTTCTGGTCCACCAAATATTTACTTCACCTCATGATAGATAGATAGATAGATAGATAGATAGATAGATAGATAGATAGATA
>ML685886.1:232789-273817 GCA_007922175.1 Pelusios castaneus | reverse complement strand
AGACTGAGCCCCGCAAGCCCAAGTCAGCTGGTGCAGGCCAGCCACCGGTGTCTAATGACAGCATAAAGCTACCCTGTGAGACCAATGGCAAGTGTTTCACAGGTGATTTTAGCTGCCTTGAGAGGGTAAGGGTCTCTCTTCCAGATCAGAGCAAGACAGCAAAACCTAGTGGATATTTCCCAAGACCTGAGTTCTAATCAAGGCCCTGTTACTGACTTGCTTTGTGACCTAGAGCAAATCACTTCACCTATCTGTGCCTCTGTCTCTCTGTTCACTCTAGGTCTGCCTTGTTTATTTGAACTGTAAGCACTTTATGGTAGGGCTGCCTTTTATTGTGTGTGTATACAGTGTTATATGTATATACACAATGGCGCCATGATCTCAGTTGGAACTTCTCGGTGTTAGTGTTATAGTGTGAACAATAACTGCTGGCTCCCAGAACATTCAGGACCCTAAAGCTAGTTGCCTAAGATTGGGATTCAGCCTACTCAAGGGGTGGACAAAACTGGCTCACAGATAGGCACCAGCAACTTTACTTTTGGTCACCAGAGACCGCTGCTCCATAACATTTCTGCAGTGGAGCTAGGTGACAGGCTACTAAAACTGGGGGTCTCCATGGCAACGAGAGACATTGAATGCTCTATCCTTGTCCAGTAAAGCACTTAAGCGTGTGCATAATTCTGAACAGCAGAGTAGTCACAGTGATGTCAAGGAGACGACTCTCCTCTGAACATTTCAGCACGTACCTAAGTGCTCTGCAGGACCAGAAAGCTCAGCCCCTGGCAGGATCCAAAATCATTCTGAACAGCCTCTAAGTGTAAAAAAGAAGGCAGTACAAAGGTTTTATCACAGGAGTGTTATGTGCTTGTATCAGCCTGGCCAAGGCTAGGAGGATTTTTATATTCTGCACCACCAGGAGCTTCCAATCAGATTGACGAAAAACACATTAGTCCTCTAACCCTAATTTGTGTGGTCTTCTGATTTCTTTTATGTTTCCCTCCACCCTTCTTCAGCAAGTTGTCAGCATTGAAGTATCAGGTTTTGTAGATTTGTTTCTGATGTCAGTCAGGCACAGGAATACACAGAAGCTGCGTAAAGATTAGAAAAGCAAAGAAAAAATATTTTCAAAATAAAATGAAAAATTGAAAGTAATAAGATGCATACATACATGACAAAACATATCCCACAGTTTTTATTTGTTGTAAACCTCATCCTTTTCTCTTTTTATCAGCATCTGTTATCGCTGCAGTCGAGCAAAAATGAAAAAAACATTTTCAGTGAAAAATTTGTTGATTTTCTTTTTACAATTTTCCATTGGAATTGTAGATTCTCAGTATTTGCTATCCAGTTCTAGTGATCTCTCACAACATGGTGATGTTTAAACTAGATTTGATGGTGTCTAAGATAGCGATGGTGTCTTTCTCTAGTTCTATAAAGCATCAGACGGCGTAGACTAGATAATAAAGATGCCAAGGATATGTGTTAACCTTAACTGGGCTCAATCCTGCAAGATGCCGAGCAAGTGTGGGAGGCACTGAATTGCTAATAATGTATATACATATCGATATATTAATTCTTGTGGATTGCAAATTGTGTTAGGATTTGAGATTGCAGTTAATATTAACATTTTGGGGGTGGGAAATGTTCTGGTGGTTTATGCCCTATATTCATTAAATAGGCTGTTAAAAGGCTCATCAGGAAAAATGTGTATTTGTGCATTTTCAGAGGTCATTCTTTTGTGCTCACATCCATAAAGCCTCTGAAGGAAGGAGCCATTGGCATCCTTTGTATATGGACAAGCTAGAAAAGACAAAAGAAAAAAAATTCCTCCCTTGTGAGTGAGAAATGACCTGATGGACCTGAATGTATATTTTGAGTCCCTGCTGTCTAAGGTATAAATTCCATCTCATGCACAGTTTACATCTCATGTGCTGAGTTTGACGGGAATGATTTTTATGGCTGAGTTATAAACCCCTTAAAATAAGAGTGTATATTGGTAAGATGGACAAACCTTTCACTAGCATAGCTGGCAGGCTCTGCTGCACCGGTGCATCTTTCTTCAGAACTACAGCCATAAACAGACTGTCAAAGACATCTCTACTCTTTGAGTGGTTTCTATGCTGTACAAAGTGCTGATAGCTAGGAGGTCATGGATAACTATGTTCTCAGAAGTCTCAAGGTAAACATTTGGGTAAACCCAGAGGGAAAGAACTTAGAAGCAGACATTTTTTCATTCATTGCTTTGCTTCCAGACATGAATGCTGTCCCTCAGAAGCTTTCATTCCATTTCAGATAGATAGATAGATATTCTAGTGGAGGATTAAGGTTAACTCTTGCATCATATGTTGCAATATTGGTACACCCTGTCTTGCAAGTATAAAACTGAAGAGACTTCATTGGCCTAATTTAATGCAGTTGCAGTAATAGGCGCTCCAAATAATTAAATAAGCCCATCTGAAATCATCTAAGTTTTCAGGTACCACATATACCCATGTGTAGATAGATACATCCTGATGATCTGAAAAGTCATTTAAAACATATAAATATGCTCATTGATATTAAATGAGTCTTTGAGGTTTTTGTGTGTGTTGAGCATTCAGGAAGATTTCTCAGTGGAGATGATCTCACAAAGGCAATTCATGTGATTATTAGGCACTTGCAGTTACAGGAGGATATCAGCCATGCCACCCTATAACAAGGATGTGTCCTATTAGGCTGGAGTGGGTGGGTGAGGTCTTGAGGCCTGTATTTTGCAGGAGGTCAGACTAGATGATTGTACTGGTTCCTTCTGACCTTAAAGTCTATGAATCTATGAGTCTAGACATTCAACTGCAGCACTGTAGCCTTAAAGGCATGCATGCTGGCTAGCAGAGAGTCAGAATCGCAAACTTGCCTTGATCCTGTCACTGACTGTAATCATTTAATGGATGACAACAAGCTGGCAAATGGGGGGCAAGGCTAATCCTTTCTTCCTTTTCTGTCACATCCAACAGCAGCAGCAAGAAAGTCCAAGTCTAAGCTTGTATTATTAAATTGTTTCCACTCCGTAGCCATGTTGTGCATTTCATAATTTGATCTGAGGAAACCCAGTGTGTACATTCCTTCCATTCTGTATAGTTAGAAAGTTTATAGAAGGGGAGGTTGTCGAACTATGTGATAAGGTTGATGTTTCATGATTTTATCATGTAGTCACTAAACTATGTTCTCAAATTTTTGAATTAGAGATATCCATTTGATAATAGTTTGGGAGTTTTTTTTTAAACACCCTTTCATATTCAAATTTCAGACTCAGTGAAAATTCTTTTTTCCCCTTATACTTTAACCCGTTTGGTATGGCGTTATAGCAGATCTATGTATAACTATAATGGAGAAAGATGACCTATGTGGTATGATGCTTTAACTTTTGTCCACTCCCCCTCTCAAAAAACTGTAAGGCTAAAATGTGTCTATATAATCCTTTGTGGGGAAGCATATGTGAACTGCCACTTGGCAAAAAGGTTGATGCTAGGATTCTACAATACCTGATTGTTTTTCTGTTCATGCTTCATATCATAGAATCATAGCGTATTAGGGCTGGAAGGGACCTCATGAGATCATCTAGTCCAACACCCTGCTAAAAACAGGACCACTCCCACTAAATCATCCCAGACAGGGTTTTGTCTAACTAGGCCTTAAAAGTTTCCAAAAATGGAGATTCCGCCACCTCCCTAGGTAACCCATTCCAGGACCATATGGTCCTCTGTGTGTGTGTGTGAGAAAGAGAGAGAGAGCGAGAGAGAAAATGTACCCACCTTATGTGTGTGTGTGTGTGAGAGAGAGAGAGAGAGAGAGAGAATGTACCCACCAACATATGTTGTGAGAGTTTGATTTTTATCTTGTTTTGAAAGATTCTCTTCTAGAGTGATGTCATTATAATCTTGCATGGTTCCCACACTGGCTGTCTGCATAATCTGCATGATAAAATTTCACTTTACCGTAGAGTTTAACACCTAGAGTCTGATTCTCCTTTTACATACACTTGTGTGATTCCATTGACTTCAGTGAAATTACTCTTGATTTTTACAGGTGTGAGGAAAAAACTCACATCCCTAGTCTTTTTATTGTGTGAACTTGAAATAAAATGAAGGTGAAGTGAGGAAAGTCCTGTTACTGGGGGGATCTGTTGAGCAATTCTGCACAAAAAGGGATTATTTTTAAAACAGAGAAATTAGAACACCCAACAACAATTGTATTCTGTTCCAAATCTCTGGAGGAAAGCTGGTGATTAGATGTAGTTACCATTTTTTCCCTTAAGATTTTTGAAGAGTCTGTTACTTAGTACATGCACCTGCATAAGTTGAGGATGGATTGTTTTACTAAATTCTATTATTCTGAGGAACAGTGAGAATTACAGATTGAGACAGTGATGAATTTAGAGAAATATGAATAACATATTACAGCTCAAGATGTATCAACAACATAATGACTAGCCTTGGGGAATACATTTCAAGGACACTAGAGAGTTCCAGAATGGTTTTCTCAATGACCGATATGTAGATGAAGGTCTCACCATGAGATTTGAAAGACCATTTTTGACAGCTCTGGGGAAGAGACTCAGGCCAAGGGAATAAAAAGTCTCTCCAAGGTTTTTTTCATTTCTACAAATGTCATTGGATTACAAATGAAAATGAAAGGTGGGGCACATGCACACAAAGGACTTGATATTAATTTGTTTATGGTACCTGACTGATTATATTGCAGGATTATTGCTCCTCCAACCTTGGTTTCTGGCCTGACACCTAACTCAGGAGAGCATGATGACATGATAGTTTCAGGGGAAGTTGGAGCCCTCTTGACATCTATTCCCCTGTTGGTCTTTGTGCATGAACTCATGGTATAATATAGCCATTATCATGGCACAGTGTCTGGATGTAAACAGTAAATACACAACAGCCACCTTTTTGTTATTCTTTCATCATGTAGAACACACAATTGTCTTTTTTCCTTTAAGATATTTTATTTCATTTGAATGTAGTGAAATATACTGAATTAACAACAGTTCTCTGACCATAGAACCAGCACGACAGCTTTCCCCACTGCTCTACTACTGTACTTCCCTCCTGACCGAGCAGGGACTGCTCAGGATGGACGGATGGTTAAATGTTTGTGTCTTTTCAGTCACTGGTGTCTTCTCTGAAACTGCTGAAGGCGGTGCCACCTGCCATACATACATTACTCCACTGCAAACTGGACTGAAAGCATGAATTCATTTCACAGGGGCCCTCTGAAAACCATGATGGTCAACATCGTCACTTCCAGTCCAGTGACTTGGAGTGAAAGGCTGTCAGTGCCCCGAGCTTTGTAGTCCCTTTATAATGATCCCTTTGGCTATGTGTACACTTGGAAATTTAAGTTGACTTAGTGAGTCTACACTTAAATTTTAAGTCGACTTTGGGGGGAACTTACAAAGTCGACCTAGAGCGTCCACACTGGATGCCTAGGTCGACTTCTAGGGGCTAGGGGGACCTAGGGCAGGTCCAGGGGGCACCCCTTGCCCAGTGCCAGGGGGCTTAGCCTTTGCCCCATTGTACATAGGTACAATGGGGCAAAGGGAGACAGGGACCCTGGCAGGGCATAGGGGCAGGGTGGGCAGGGCTCTGCCCTGCCCTGTGGGGGGGCATGCCAGGCTCCCCCTGTGCCCCCCTCCCAGCAGGGAGGGCATTGGTGCAGTCCTGGGGTAGCCCTAAGTCGACTTAGGGCTACCCCACATCTACACTGGATTAAGTCAAATTAAAACAAGGTTTAATAAAGTCGACTTAATTTTCCTTAAGTCGACTTTATTTTCCTTAAGTCGACTTAAGCAAGTTGCTTAAGTCAACTTAAGGAAACTGTAGTGTAGACGCAGGGTAAATTAAGTCGACTTAAGCAAGCTTAAGTCGACTTAATTTACAAGTGTAGACACACCCTTTTCTGCCCCCTATTTCATTCTTTCACTGATGAAGATTAAATGCATAGAGTTTCTGTACAGAATATACAGTGGAGTATGGAGATGAATGAAAAGTTAACCTTTTATGTCACACTGGCCTGTTGTAGCTCAACACTGCCAAAGCAATGTGGAAAAACTGCCAGACCTTGTGAGGGTTGGAAACAAGCCGAGAGCTCTGCCCTTTTAACACCCCATCTGGGCTTTCAAATTTGAGGTGGGAGGTTGTCACACGTTACAGCTATTTCCCAACTGATATCATCTCAAATGTGCTTGAAGAGAGTGGCAGAACAGGATTATTTAAGGGAATCATGAATGTAGAATGCTTTTGATTTTGCAGAATGAAATGGGGGCCTGACTATAATTTTTAACCTTGCCTTAATTTAATAATTAGCAGTATTAATAATACAAACACCACTCATCTGACTGTGGCTGTAACAGTAAATACAAAAAATAAAACATGGCCGATATCTAAGCTTATATTTGAATTTTTGATTATGGCTTGTAGGCTTGAACAACTTTTAGGGAAGAGAAATGCACTTCTGCCCGAACTGGGGGGCTGGCATTATGCCTCCTGTGGGCCAGAGGATATGTGAGTTATCATCGTCCAGTGAATAGGGCACTAGACACTGGGAGTCGGGAGACCCGGGTTCTCTTATCTCTTTCTGTGGCCTTCTGTATAGCCTCAGGCAAGTCATTCCTGTTTCTGCTTCCTTTTTCAGATCTATCAAACAGTACAAGGATATTTACCTTCCTTTGTAAAGCACTTGGGCTATGTCTACACTAGAAAAGTTAAGTCGACTTTGTTAAGTCAACTTAATAAGGTTGACTTTAAATTGACCTTACTAAAGTCGACTTAACTTTTCTAATGTAGACATAGCCCCTTGTCGACCATATTAAGTTGACTTAATGCTTTAAGTCAACTTAATGAGGTCGATTTAGGCGCTAATCTACGTCCACATTGTCTTAAATCGACCTAATAAGGTCAACGTAAGCGTTAAGTCGACCTAAAACCAGGTGTTATTAAGTCAACTTAACCTTTCCTTAAGTCGACTTAAGGAAATGCTTAAATCGACTTAAGGAAAGCCCAGTGTGGACGCGGCTTTGTTTAGGTTGACTTAAGCCTCCTTAAGTCGACCTAATTTGTAAGTGTAGACACACCCTTTGAGAGCTACAGGTGAAAAGTGCTGTGTGAGAGGTAAAATAATATCACCATATTATCATAATACTCGAATAATAATGTTAACATCTTTGGGGTTAGCATGCTCATTCGTAGCAGGTGTCTGTTGTAGTGCAGCCCTGTAGGAGCCGTCTATGGCTCCTTTTTCTCTAGGCAGTTGATGCTGCTGCTCGAAATAGCAACCCTTCTTAGACAGCTTGGCCTGACCCAAAGGTGACTGAAGAGAGGTGAGTTATTCCCGACGTCTTCAGTGCTCCTTGGAATCAAGTCTTTAGTGCTCTCGTATTGAGACAGGGCAGATGTCTACTTCTGCAATGTGTATGTGCATATGCTGACAAATCCAGTACTTCCAAATATTGCAGTGGCCCTCTCTTCCCTTGCCACAGCCTGACCCATGAGAACAGTGGGTGCATCTACACTTATAAATTAAGTCGACTTAAGCTTGCTTAAGTTGACTTAATTTACCCTGCGTCTACACTACAGTTTCCTTAAGTCGACTTAATGAAAATAAAGTCGACAATGAAAATTATAAAACTTTATAAAACCTCATTTTAGTTTGACTTAAGCCTAAAGTCGACTTTCTAAAGTTGACGTAGGCCAGTGTAGACCTGGAGTAGTCCTAAGTCGACTTAGGGCTACTCCAGGACTCCACCATTGCCCTCCTTGCCACGGGGAAGGCACAGAGGGAGGCTGGCATGCCCACCCACAGGGCAGGGCAGAGCCCTGCCCACCCTGCCCCTATGCCCTGCCAGGGTCCCTGTCCACCTTTGCCCCATTGTACCCATGTACAATGGGGGAAAGCCTGAGCCTGCTGGCACTGGGCAAGCGGTGCCCCCCCCCCGCCCCTGTGGACCTGCCCTAGGTCCCCCTAGCCCCTAGAAGTCGACCTAGGCATCCAGTGTGGACGCTCTAGGTCGACTTTGTAAGTTCCCCCCAAAGTCGACTTTAAATTTAGGTGTAGACATGCTAAGTCGATGTAACTAAGTCGACTTAAAGTCGACTTAGTTAAGTCGACATAGCTAAAGTCGATCTAAATTTACAAGTGTAGACATAGCCAGTGACATTTTCTGTCCTCCCCACTGATGAAGCAGCTGTGCTTTTCTTTCTGGGAAATGCAGCTTCCCCATCAAAGCAATGTTTTCTGGAACACTGTGTTAGCGTAATCACTTTTTTTCCTCTTCTGATGCAATTACATCATGCTCTGTGGTATTCTGGGAATAACGTGTCAGCTTAGCAGTTTGGAATGCCCATGGGTGCATCAGTTTATAAGTAATGCCTGTGGGCACAGTCACGTAATAGATGCCAGTGTAAAAAGCTACCTCTAATTACTGGCAGACTTAACATGCAAGCAAAAACAGCATGGCATGTTAGGAAATGCCAGGGTAAAGAAGGGCTAATAGTTTAGTTCTCTAAGGGTTAATTAGGAAGGGGGCCCGTTTCAGGACCAGGAATTGTTTACTTCAATAGCTTTCATGCAACCTGCAGTGTTTCACTTGGGCACTAATTGTGCCTGATGGGCCCATTACTTTGTAATCAGAGCTGCTCTGTAGCTGATTCCCCAGTGGTTAATTAAGTGGATGAGGTAGCAGACAAGACAAGACCACCTGAATTTTCCACCATCCATACAGGGGAAACTATTGTTACTACAAGCAATTGAGTTGCTCTGCACCAGTGGTGTCTTTTACCTCTCAACTTTATTAGGTTACTCTACTAAGACAATGCAGAGTGATCCATCAATGTTCCCCTTCGTGACTTGGCCTTGCAGCTGCTCACAGAGAACTCACGAGGCTCTGGAAATTTAAACTGCTTTTAGCCAGGCTCGTTTCCCATAAAGGTTGTTTCCTGACAAGGTTAAATGTGCAACATTCATGAAAATAACTGTACCTTCAGCCGAATGGCATTTAAAAGACAGGAGAGCTGTCACTTAACTGCTGTCCACTTCACAACATACTAAGCATGGCGGGAAGCCAAAATGAATGGTAAGGTGATTGCATCTTTTTATGATTTCTCTTTATTGTTGCCACTGCCACTGAGGTCTGATCTGATGTGGCATGACTTTCAAGGCTACAGCATCCTTCGTGTAAATTATGGTCTTTAATTGCAGTGAACCTATGGGGAGGAAGCGGGGGAAGGGTATGTGAAATTCATCTTTGAGCAGCACATGAATGTAAGAGGAGAGTGGGTTCAGCGAAATAAATAATAGCAGAATAGATGGTTGTATGGTTTTGAATCTGTGTGTGGTGAATGTAGATAAGGAATATTGGCAGTATGTGTTTTTGTGCCAGGAAACCATTGGTCCTGCAGTAGCTGTTTAATTCAAATATAAGCACACCGGCTTTCGAGATGTTCATGAAAATGTTCTGTTCCATTTGAATTCTGCCATTGGTTATAGGAGATTGGGTTGCCCTAGCCAGAACAATTCATTACCTTTGAGGCATAATCTCACATATAATGTGCGTGCGAGGTCAGACTGCATGCAGGATGCCATTTTGTGGAACAAAATAGCATCCTTTGTGCAATGTGACCTCATGCATATGGCACTTGTGAGGTCATGCATTGTGGAGGAGGCCATTTTGAAAAATGGTGTCTTCTGCAGGCTCGGGATTGCCATGACCCCATCTGCTGATGAAGTGACCCCACATGGGGTCACAGCCCACAGTTTGGGAACAGTTGGCTTAGGTGCTTTGGCAATAAAATTGAGCATCTCTCCAGGTGAAATATATGCATAAGTGCTTTGCTGAAATGGGGCCTAAGTTTCCGCCCCTTTGTGGTTTGTTGTGAACTAGTGAAACTCCATCATCAGGAAATAACTTCTTTGAAACCACTTCTGCATTGTGTTTTTTCTCCACCTGTTTTGCTCTGAATATCCAAAAACTCAAAGCAAAGCTCAGATTGATACCACCTGGCTTCACCTGATCATACAACAAATCTGCCAATTTCAGATAGCTGCCGTGCAGTGCTGTAGGTTGGCTTACTCACACATTGTCAGTCTTGAAATTAGAACTTAACTTCAAATGTTACTGGGTCTCTTTCTGCTTGTAGGTGATTGTGAAAGAAGAAATAGTGCATGAGTACAAAGGAAGTCCAATGGAATAAAAATAGGGAGAAGCAGTAGGAAGAGGAAAGTCTAGTAGAAAATAAATTCTCTCTCTCTCTCCACACATACATAATGTGTATAGAGCACAATCAACTTGTGCCAGCATGGCATTATTTTAGGAATGAAGATGAAAGAGGACAAGAGGGTATTCTGGGTCCACTAATTAGCTCTCTTTAGCAAGGAAAACACTTTGTGTGTTCCTCAAAAGATTGTCTCATCTTTGAAGAGAAATGAGTTTAAATTATAGGGAAAACATGTTTGTGAACTCAAAAATAGAGTTTGAGAGAGATGCCAATCTCTAATTGTTAATCTTACACAGATTTCAGCCTGCTACAGAAGTGTTAGAAAGTGTCACTATTCTGCAGTAAATTTAAACATGATAATATAAACATTGTCAACCTATTACAATTGTACATTAATTTTACCTTCAATTATTATTTATTTATGTATGCATATATTTATTTATTTACTTAGTAACTTATAATGCATTAATAGATTCCACATCTGAAATTAATACACCAGTGTGATAGGTCTGTCCATTTTACAGATTGCAAATTGAGGCATGGAGACATTGGGTCTTACTCAAAATTACACAGGAACTGCAGAGCCGGAAAATGTTCCAATGTAATCTCTATCCAGGATTTAACCACAAAACCATCCCTCCTTCCCCTTCTCCACACCACATACTTGCCCATTATGTGTTGCAGACTCCGTTTTGCTTAGCTGCTGACCAGTTATGATTCTCAGAGTTGCACAGCTGTTTGAATCTGAACTGATCCAAAAAGTAAGTTTTAAACAGCATCTCAAAGGAGCAGAACTCCTGCTCTGGTAATTGTGCATGACAGTGGTCTACTGACTCCACCCTCCAACATGAAAAGCCTGGATGTTATGTTGTCCTCAAATTTATGAATGGCTACGCACTTTCTATTTAATTTAAATGTAATCTTTATAATTTGCCCAATATTGGCAGGCTAAGATTGCTCAGTAGGACAGGGTTAGAACTGCTGCTGAATGCCCTTGCTTTCTCCAAGCTGGTTTACTGGATGCTTGATTTTCTAGAGTCTCCTGCTGCATTATCTCAAGGATGCAGGTTATTCAGAAGGCAGCAACTTACATCCATTTAGCTGGTATAGGTGTCTCAGCATATCACTTCTATTTTACAGTAAGGTTGTACACTCTTTTTCTGTACAGTTTCACATGGATTTTAAAACACTTCATCTTATTTATAAGGCCTTGAATGGATGTGGTCCAATACACTTGATTGATCTTTTTCAATTAATTTGCAATTATTCCTTAATATCTACATCAGTAGGTTTCTTAAATCACCCTGTTTACAATGTCATTACAATGGGAATCAAAGCTTGGTGAAGCTATTCAGCTCCCCCCAGTAACAGAGTGCATTTACCATTCAAAATGCTCTATCTGAGTCACCTTCAGAAATAGCTTCTTTATTTTATTTACCCTTTTTATTTTTCATATAGATACTTGTCACAGTTTGAATGCCCAGGTGCCTTTGAAATCCAAGAGTCACTTGGGTCCTGTGCCAGTTTACCTGCTGAGTTTATTTTTTTATTTGATTTTAGTTCTTCCAGGTTTTGTGAACACACATATACACACACAGAGCAGACTCCAGCCATCTGCCAACTGGGGCTGTGAATTGACAGCAGCCTCTCTCTGTTCACATGATGCTATCCTGCTTTCCCCCATCCTTCCAAAAAAATAGTGTGAGACTTCAGTGGTGGCTACAAAATCGCCGCCCTCAGCTCAACTTTTCCGATCAACTGATCAGGTCTGCGGAGAGCTGATCAGACAATTGGGAAGTCAATCCCTGAAGACCACCCAGGTAAGTAATGTTGTGCTGAGTCAAAGAGAAGGCCCTCCTTTTGACTTACCCTTGTGGACGTTTTAGGCATATGGAAGTCAGAGTCATTTTGGTGTAGACCTGCCTGGGCCACTGCAGGATAGCGAAAAAACCCCAAACAAACCATGTTAATCCTTTTTTTAAACACCCACAAACACAAGGCAGCTCCAGTACTCTTCAATGCACCTTGTTGCCTCCCCTTTACATACTCACCTGTCCTCTACTTCCTTTGCCACATGTTAGTCTCCAGGGCTATGTCTATACTGGCAATTTAAGTCGACTTAAGGAGGCTTAAGTCGACTTAAATTAAGCCATTTCCACACTAGGCTTTCATTAAGTCAACTTAAGAAATTCCTTAAGTCAACTTAATGAAAGCTTAAGTCGACTTTGTTACTACCATGAATTAAGTCGACTTAACCTTAAGTCGACTCCTTAAGTCAACTTAAGGACGGTGTGGACATGGATTAATCCTTAAGTCGACTTTATTAAGTTGACTTAAGGGTGGTTAAGTCGACTTAACAAAGTGGACTTCTTCAAAGCGTCTGACGAAGTGGGATTTTCTCCCACGAAAGCTCATGCGATTAATAAATCTGTTAGTCTTTAAAAGTGCCACAAGACTCTGTTGTCTTTCTACAATAGACTAACACGGCTACCCCTTTGGAAAGTGGACTAAGTCGACTTAAACCTAAGTCAACTTAGTCCACTTTGTGAAGTCGACTTTTATAAGGTCAACTTTAAATCGACCTTATTAAAGTTGACTTAACAAAGTAGACTTAACTTTTCTAGTGTAGACATAGCCAAGGGAAGTTTCTCCCATGCCACTCAGTTCAGAGCTGGCATGAATTTCAGAAGTGCTGAGCATCCACTGAAGACAAAGGAAATTGCCCAGCACATTTAATTGTAAAGAACTCTGTGAGTCTTTAGTAAAGGGCACCATGGACCAAGTCCTGGACTCTTTTATGCCCTTGGAACCTCAGCAAAGACAGAGGGTTTGTGCATGTGTAAATGAAGGCAGCATTTCTGCCCTTAGTGGTGTTGCCGTTGTAGCAGTTCCAAATAAAAGAAGCCCAGCATGAATCATAACCAAAGCCAAGGCCCATCCCTCAGTTCCTCAGAGCAAAGGCTGTGTGTGGATTCTCTGTAACATTAGCTAGTAAGAGAAGCAGAGAGAGCCTGGGATCACCAGGATAAGAATTCCGGCTGGATCTCATAGACTTTAAGGTCAGAAGGGACCAGTATGATCATCTAGACTGACCTCCTGCAAAATGCAGGCCTCAAGACCTCACCCACCCACTCCAGCAATAGGCCACCAACCTATGACTGAGTTATTTACCTCCTTAAACCATGATTTAAGGACTTTAAGATACAGAGAATTCACCGGTAGGTGAACCATGCCCTGTGCTACAGAGGAAGGAGAAAAACCCCCAGAGCCCAGGCCAATCAGCCCTGTGGGAAAATTCCTTCCCGACCCCAAATATGGCGATCAGTTAAACCCTGAGCACATGGGCAAGTCTCAACAGCCAGTTACCGAAGAAACAATTCTCTGTAATAACTCAGAACCCACCCCATGTACTCTCCCCTCTTAGGCCACTTGTAAACCCACCACACATAGCCAAATATCAGTCAATTTCCAAAATAGGGTAATCTATTAGTTTTCAGGAGAGCTGAGTGTGGGGCATCTGCTCAAATGCAGCATTATTAAAAAGTGTGCAGACGAGGGAGGATTCTGTAATACAAAATGATGCCTCTGGGTAAGTTTATACTGATGGCAGCAAAATTGCTGCGTCAGCACGATCTTCCGGGTTCAATTGAGTGGTCTGTGTAGATGCGCTCAATCGATCCAGAAGTCACCATAGCAAATCCAGCTCTGGAACTGGAGTATTGGTAAGTCGACCAGAAGGTATTTCCGGTTGGCTTAACCTAGTATGTAGCGAGGTCTTAGTAAGTTGTCAGGACATACGCAAGGTATTTTATGTACCTTGCATGTCTCCCATTGACAGCCGCCAAAAAGTGCAGCAAGTGTAGACTAGGGCTCAGTGAAAGAACAGTAAAGGAAGTTATGAGGCTAGTCAGAGTGAATAATAATAGTAATAGTAATACTATTACTACTAATAATAATCCTCAGAAGTGATAGCATTATCTTCCTCTCTCTTCTTCTGAGCTCTTTCATGGCAGAGCTAGTAACAGGTCATTTTATATTACTCATAGGAATGAGCAGCAGACAATCCTCAGGCAAGTAGGTCCTGAGACTGGACTCATCAGAAGTCACCTGCAAGTTTAGTGGTTTGAAAAGAAAAGGTTGAAAAGTCTCCACCTAAGGTGTTCTGACACCTTAAACCACTTGGGAATGATAAACGGGGATCATGTTAACTAGCATGAACTGATACCATTGATTCATTCCTGGAAACCAAACCTGTGCCTTTCAGTGGGGACTCTTATAAGACTTGAGGTCTTAGCATCCACAACTCCCAGAAAGTTCAACAACATTTGTGCTGACTTATTATCTCTCAGGATCAACCCTACAGAAAGAAAGTGGGACCTTGTCGTTGGCCCTCAGCTGGAGCTAGGAAATCTGGATTCAATTCCTGGCTCTGCCACAGACTTCTCGTTTGACTTTAGGCAAGTGACTTCACTTCTAAATCAGGGATAGTAAAACTCCTTCCATCACAGCAGTGTAGTGAGGTGCCACTCATTAATAATCAAAGTGTTTTAAAACATAAAGTTTGAGATTCTGTGATAAAAGGCACTAGAGAAATTCATGGTAATGCTATCTTGCAAAATAAAATCTACAGTACTACATTAATAACAAATATAGAAGAAAATAATCCTCATATTTTTAGAAGAATTAGGAGTAAAGGGTTATGAAATTGTGAGCTGAAATTCATTTCAGAAGTAAGGTGTACAATAAGGTGTCAAGGAATTCAGATGGGAATACCACTTAATCAGAAGTGGAGCTTCTAATGCTGTCTGTACTTACGGTTACTTGACAGTTCCCATTATAAAACCCTGTTTTCCATTGCTAATAATTTTGCCAAGCTATACCCATTCTCCATGTCACTTGTTTGCCACAGGCTGAACTTTTTTTGGAGACTGGGACTGACTGTGCAAAGAGACTTGAACAAAGAGCCTCAGGTGGGAGGAGGATGAAATCAGAGGAGGAGCCTGGAATTATGGTGTGGGTGGGATTATGACTGGGATTGGCTGGATAAGTAATCTGGAATGAAGAGCCCAGAGAAGGAGACTGGAACTTGAGCTCAATGGAGATGAAGGGATGAACCAGGGGTGAAGACTGGAACCTGGAGGGGGGGACTAAGATTGGCTGACAAGAAGACTAGGGTTGAATCAAGGAATTTCAGGGAGACTGAAAGAAGCAGCTGGGAAGGAAGGGGGACAACAGTAAATGTTTTTGGAGTGTTCGGATACCACAGTGACAAACACCACAGAAAAGTCCCTGAAGAAATTAATTATTCTGTATCCTAAGTGGAGTTTGATTAGTATGCAATAAATATGGCATGGGTTCACATAACGAATGGGAAGACAAAATACTGAATATCTGCTCGTTAAGTGAGCATTGTCCATCCTGTAGATTGAATGAGGCAGATCCTATGGAAAAAGTAGTATATTATCATCTCATCAGACTGAATGATGATGTGTATGCTCAAGACAGCCTAACTAAGATTGTAAGACAACAGAGTCCTGTGGCACTTTTAAAGACTAACAGATTTATTTATCGCATGAGCTTTCGTGGGAGAAAATCCCACTTTGTCAGACGCTTTGAAGATAGGAAAGTTACAGAGTGGGAGGAAATTAAATGCAGGGGAGTGTATGACATAGCATCAGGTCAGGCTGTAATAGCAAATCAAAATAGGTGTTAGGATTCAAAACACTGGGGAACAGCACATAGAGGAGGGGGAGGTCAAATCACTTGTTGTAATGTGAGAAAAATCCATAGTCCCTGTTTAACCCCAAGACAACTGATTTAAATTTGCATATAAATTCGAGTTCTACAGTCTCTCTTTGAAGCTGTGATTTGTTATTCATCTGTTTCAACACAGCTATTAACAAGTCGTCAAGGGAGTGAGCAGGGAGATTGAAGTGTTCCCCTACAGGTTTTGCAGTGTTGCAATTTCTGATATCAGATTTGTGTCCATTGATTCTTTGGCGCAGAGACTGTCCTGTTTGTCCAATATATAAGGCAGAGGGGCATTTCCGGCACATGATGGCATAAATCACATTGGTGGATGAGCAGGTGAACGAACCCTTGATGGAGTAGGTGGCATGATTAGGCCCTGTGATGGTGTCATCAGTGTAGATATGAGGGCAAAGTTGGCAGCGTGGTCTGCTGCAGGGCTGTGTTCCTGCTTTAGTGTTTCTGTTCTGTGATCTGTAGTTGCTGGTAAGTATCTTTTTAAGATTAGGGGGCTGTCTGAAAGCAAGGAGAGGTCTGTCTCCTAAGGCTTGAGAGAGTGAGGGGTCATTTTGTAAAATAGGCTGTAGATTTTTGATGATGTGTTGAAGAGGTCTGGCTTGGCGGTTGTAGGTGGTGACCAGTGGCGTTCTGTTGTTGTTTTTCATGGGCTTCTCCTGCAGTAGTTGACTTCTGGGTACCCGTCTGGCTCTGTCAATTTGTTTCTTCACTTCTGCGGGTTTGTACTGTAGTTTTAAGAATGCCTGGTAGAGATCCTGAAGGTGTCTGTCTCTGTCTAAAGGGTCAGAGCAAATGCGGTTATATCTTAGGGCTTGAGTGTACACAATGGATCGTGTGGTGTGTCGAGGATGGAAGCTCGAGGGATGTAGGTAAATATACCGATCAGTAGGTTTGCAGTATAGGGAGGTCTTTATGTGCCCATCGCTAATTTGCACTGTAGTGTCCAGAAAGTGGATCTCTTGTGTGGAGTGTTCCAGGCTAAGTTTGATTGTGTTGTGGAAATTGTTGAAATCTCTATGGAAATCTTCAAGGGCATCTTTACCATGGGTCCAGATGATGAAGATGTCATCAATATAGCGTAGGTAAAGTAGAGGTGCTTTGGGATGAGACGTGAGGAAACGTTGTTCTAAATCGGCCATAAAGATGTTGGCATATTGTGGGGCCATGCGGGTACCCATGGCAGTGCCACTTACTTGAAGGTATAGATCATCTTCAAATCTGAAATGGTTGTGGGTGAGTACAAAGTCACAGAGGTCAGCCACAAGTTTAGCTGTGTCATCATCCTGGATGGTTCTTCTAATAGCTTGTAATCCATCCTTGTGGGGAATGTTAGTGTAAAGAGCTTCTACATCCATAGTGGCCAGGATGGTATTTTCTGGAAGACCATCAATGGATTGGATTTTTCTCAGGAAATCTGTAGTGTCTCTCAGATAGCTAGGTGTGTTGATAGCATAGGGTCTTAGGAGAGAGTCCACATAGCCAGATAATCCTGCTGTAAGTGTGCCAATGCCTGAGATGATGGGGCGTCCGGGGTTTCCTCTTTTATGTATTTTTGGTAGTAGATAGAATATCCCTGGACGGGGTTCTGGCGGTGTGTCTGTCTTGATTTGTTCTTGTGCTGCTTTGGGGAGTTTCTTGAGTAGGTGTTGTAGTTCCTTCTGGTATTCCTCAGTGGGGTCAGAGAGGAGTGGTTTGTAGAACATTCCATTGGACAGCTGTTTATAAGCCTCCTGATCGTAATCCGATTTATTCATGATGATGACGGCACCTCCCTTGTCAGCCTCCTTAATAAGATTAATAAGATTGTAAGGCCAACCTTAAGTCAGGTCCTCTCTAACTTTTAACTGCTTACATTGTAAATGTAATGATATTTAACATAGTTTTGTGGATATAATTGAAATACATTTTTCCCCTCGGGGAGTACTTCTGTTTGATTTGATCATAAAAATCAAGAACCATATCAAATGTTCGTGCAACCTTTGCAGGAGAAAAAAAATATTTTAAGGAGCATGCTTCACACCAAGTAAGAGTGTCTGGATGTTTAAAATAAATTTACTTTCTAAGCAGCCTACCATCAAAAAAGCATTGCACATGAAATGTCACAGAGAGCTCAGAAAAATAGAATCTTTGTTTTTGTCTTGGTATCTTTAATGAAAAATATATTCCTTGTATGCTAAATTTTTCTGAACTTCTAATATTCAAGACCTGACGGACTCTATGTCAGAGAGGTTCAATTAATCTGTTAGGCTATGTCTACACTGAGAAATTTAGGTCGACTTTACCAAGTAGACTTTACTAAGTCGCCTTTAAGTAGACCTTATTAAGTCGACTTAGAGAGTCCACACAGGATTCTTAAGTCAACTTACCCTTGCCTTACTAAGTCAACTTAGAGAGGCTACGCTAGACTCTCTAAGTCGACTAGCTAGGTCCACGGGTAGGGAGGCTCCTTTGGAGCCTTGGCTATGGGGGCTCATCCTGGGGAGAGCCAGCCCCACACGGGGCTGGATCTTCCCGAAACAGCAAGCCCCAGAGCGGTCCGGGGGAGAAGGGAGCATGGAGTTCCCTTCTGGCCCGGACCTCTCCGCTCCCTTCTCTCAGGGACCCTAGCGGTCCCAGTGATCCTGGCTAGGAGGGAGCCCCCTGCGGCTCCTCTCTGGCTGGAACCGCGCTTCAGCTGCTAGGGAGCCCCCGGGGGCGCTTCAGCTGCTAGGGAGCCCCCAGGGGCACTCCAGCTGTTAGGGAGCCCTGGGGGATCCCCAGCAGCTGGAGCGCCATGCCGGCAATTGCCGGCACTCCAGCTGTTAGGAGTCCGAGGGGCTCCCCAGCAGCAGGAGCACAGTCCCGAAAGGAGCCCCGTGGGGCTCCCTTCTCCCCGGGACATGAGTGATCCCAGAGAGAAGTGAGCCGGGATGAGCCACTAGCCGCTTCCTGGGGAGAAGGGAGCAGGGGCTCCCTTTTTCCCCTATCCTAAGTCGACTTACCCTGTAAGTCGATTTAGGGCATCCACACTGCTTAAGTCGACTTAAGAAGTCGACTTAAGCATTAAAGTCGACTTAAAAGCAGGTCTTATTAAGTCGACTTTAAATTTCTTTAAGTCGACTTAAGCAGCAGCTTAAGTCGACTTAAGGAAACTCCAGTGTGGACACAGAGGAAATTAAGTTGATTTAAGCCTGCTTAAGTCGACCTAATTTACTAGTGTAGGTGCACCCTTAGAGATCAGAGACACTTGATTTGATGATCATACCTTTGAAAGTTTAAAATATGTCAAGTGCATCTTTTTTCTCTCATATGGAAGTTACAATGCCTTGGCATGAGAATTGAGAGATGAAAATCCTAAATAATGTATATGGTATTTGCTTGAATTGCCAGGAGCAGAGATGGGCCAGAGCTGCAAATTTCAAATCCAGATCTAGATCTTGTACCTTATCCAAGACTTTGGGGGTATTGGAGCTTTGGGAGTAGGGTTGGTTCATCCTGCTACCAGGAAGAGGCAGCAGCAAAACTGAAATTTCAGTTGGATTCCTGCATCCCATCCTAAATAAAAGAGGATGGCATGGAGCTGAATGCAAGTGTTTGGCTCAGCTTGATAGAAAATTGTAGAAAAATGTGGATATGGATCCTGGTTTAGTTTTCAAACCTCATAAGACTTTGAGGCATTTGGATCCAGACTTTGGTTCAGACTTATCTCTTTATATCTCTAGGGTATGTGATTCACACATTCACACACATCATTGTAGTGGAGAAAATACCACAGAAACCCACCAGAGCATTTAACTTCAGAAAGGGAAACTACACAAAAATGAGGTAGCTAGTTACCTGAAAATTAAAAGGAACAGTCATGAGAGTGAAATACCTGCATGCATCATAGAAATGATTTAAAATCACCATAATAAAAGCTCAAATTAAATATATATCCCAAATTTAAAAACAAACAAACAAACAATAGTAAGACCAAAAATGCCACCCTGGCTAAACAATAGAGTAAAAGAGGCAGTGTGAGGAAAAGAGACATCCTTTAAAAATTGGAAGTCGAATTCTAATGAGGCAAACAGAAAAGAACATAAACTCTGGTAAGTCAGGTGTAAAATATATTTAGAAAAGCCAAAAAAGAATTTTAAGAGTAACTAGTAAAGGTACAGAAACTAAAAGCAATATTTTAATGTATATCAGATGCAGGAAGCCCACCAAGCAATCAGTGAGAGATCCCCACATCCAACTTATTCTTTTTAGGTGGCAAAACTAAGGAACTGACCCAAATTGAGTTGTCAATAGAGAAGGTTTTGGGACAAATTCATAAATTGAAAAGTAATAAGTACCTGATGGTGTTCATCCAAGAGTTCTGAAACAACTCAAAGAAATTGTAGAACTATTAACTATGGTATGTAACCTATCACTTAAATCAGTCTCTGTATCAGATGACTGGAGGATAGCTAATAAAATGCTATTTTGAGGGGAGTGAGAAAGGCTCCAGAGGTGATCTTGGCAGTCACAGACCGGCAAGCCTAACTTCAGTACCAGGAAAACTGGTTCAAACACTAGTAAAAAACAGAATCATCAATCACAGAGATGAACAGTATGTTGAAGAGGAATCAACAAGACAATTGTAAGGAGAAATCAGGCTTCACCAATCTATTAGAATTCTACTGAGAGTAGCAACAAACATGTGGACAAGGATGGTCCAGTGGATAGAGAGTACTTGGATTTTCAGTGAGCCTTTTACAAGGATTTTATGGCTCTGGGAATTAAGGTTTGGTCTACACTGCTGGAGAAATTCGGTGGCAGTAGGTGGGAAATATGCAAGCTACAAAGGGTAGTTTAGAATCATAGAAACTGGAAGGGACCATGAGAGGTCATCGAGTCCAGTCCCCTGCACTCATGGCAGGACAAAGTACCCTCTTATACTGTCCCTGACAGGTGCTTGTCCAGGTGCTGTTAAAAACTTTAAATGATGGAGATTCCACAACCTGTCTAGGCAACTTATTTTAGTGGTTAATCACTGACAGCTAGGAATTTTTTCCTAATATCCAACCTAAACCTCCAGCAACTTAAGCCCACTGCTTCTTGTCCTATCATCAGCTGTTAAGGAGAACAATTTTTTTCCCTCCTCTTCATGACAACCTTTTTTAGGTACTTGAAAACTGTTATCATATCCCCTCCTGCATATCTCGTGTTGACTTCCTAACTTCTACTCCCTGCGGTGTCGTTACTACGCTGCATGACCGAGAAATGATCTCCCATCAGTGCAGCATTGATCTTTTTGCACAGATGGATTAACGCCATTGCCTTCCAGATCAATTGAGTGGCTCTCCACTGCCACTGAATTGATCCTGAAGAATCGATCTGGTAGTGCCAACAGTGCAACCATCAATATACTCATATTAGAAATCAGAGACATCGCGTGGCTTTCTGAAAACCAAATCACTGACTGGATCAGAGTGATGACTAAAGTTCACAAGTTCTTGGATCCTGACCCTGTGCACAACATACTTGCTTATTATATCCTACATTGTTGAAATATTGCATCAGTGATAGATAGGTTAAATTGCCCTGCTGTTATAAGATAGAGTGTGGAAGATATTTGCAAACACTTAATGGGAGAATTGATGACAAGTAGAGACATGAGTGAGGTACATCAGTCTGTTGGGAATATCCTTGTGGTACTAAAAAGAGACCTGAGTTTGTGAGGTAAAAGTGTCTTTGTAACCAATACCCTACGGCCAAAACCTTTGATACCTGAATAGTTATTCAGTATTGCCGGTGCCAAGAATTCCAAAATCTTGAATGAGATCTTCAAATCATGAGACAGGCTTAAAAAATTATACGTTTTTTTAAACTAGTGCATTGGATGGCTGGTATTTGTCTTCTGAATTTTGAAACTTTAACATTCCTGTTTTTCAGCTTTTATCCATAGCCCTTGGGCTAGAAATTTACTTCCTTTGATTAAATGAGAACTGAGATTCTTACATAATCACATGACTCCAGAAACTAGGGCTAAAGTAAAATATCAACTCTTGTGAGACTCATAATGAAATCACATGGGGAACCCCATGTAATACCCATGCAAGAACAGTAGAGGGAGCTCCAGCAAGGAAGTCAGGAGGGAGCAGAAATAAAAGAAGACAGAGCTGTTGTTTGTGATCTACTTAGTGCTTTGCTTAAGATATGATTTTGTTGAGTGGTATGCCTAAGGGTAGAGAATTTGACCCTGGTACAGAGACCCTGAAGAGTGAAGGGTTAACTGATAGAAAAGAGTAAAGGCGAGATCTTCTAAACCAAAATAAATTCTATGTGTATTGCATATTAGGGGATGTTGTGTACTGAGGCAAAAAGAGGAAAAGATGGATATAAATTACATTGCACTTATGGGGTTTCAATAACTGATAGTCACATCTGTTATCACAGTTCTCCTTTGTATCACACATGCTTTTCTGTAGGGGTATTTCTTCACACTTCAGCTGATTTCAGGGCCCTTATTAATCAAAAATGCCTTCTGACATTAGGAGCTATTCCTCAGCCCTGATTGGAACTTTATTATTATTTTAACAGTCCTCATGTTGCGTATTCTCTTTTATTTTATATGGCTTTCTGCATTTTATCTTGCTCTCAGCCACTAAAGGACCATACTTATCTATTACAATCACTGAGTAGAAAACTCTATTAATTGTGACAGCAACTATAAACCACGCTTGTCTCTCAGGGAACCAGGTTAGAGTAATGACATTGAATGTGGTTTAATTAAGGCATATTAGCAAAAAAGACAGAACCAAAAATCCTTATAGGAATGCATTTACTAGAGGGTCAAGTAGCATTTATCCAGTTGTTAAGAAGGAGGCTGGTTCTGAGCTGTCTTTTTATGATAGTAAATAAATATTAAAGGTCAGAATCAGAGGCACAGCTATGGGTGAGCCTGGGTGAGCCCATGCCCGCCTCTTTGACCAGTGGACCATCTACCCCGCCACAGTGCCCAGCAGTGACCCAAGCTCGCTGCCGCGACTGCGGACTGGACAGCAGTGGACAGCCACAGGTGGTAGTGCTGCAGTCAGACAGGCAGGGGTGGGCTGCTCTCTGCCCACAGCTCCAGCCCCAGGCAGCTGCCTCTCCTCCTCCCCCCTCCACCCAACACTCCAGTTGCTAAGTGCTGGAACATCCTCAGGAAGCTTCTGGTCAAATGACAGGAAGCAGGATTGACGGGGCCCATCCTGGAGATTCAGGGGCTCAGCCACTCTGGTCAAAATCCAAACCCATTATGGACACCAGAGAGAGCACTGTGGAAAAGTGGCAGCATGCAGACTTTCTGGAGGATTTTGCAGACTGAGATTTGCTCCTAGTTTCTGGAGTTATCTGATTTCTATAATATTTTAAACACACCACTGTTGCTTGTAATTTACAGACTATAGTACTTGTCTTACTCAGTTGACATGGGTACTACTGCTGAGGGGGAGAGACTGTTACTTAAATAAAGCATGCAGAATCAGACCAGCTTTATAAATCTAAGCATCCGAGGGCATTGAATCCTACATTGACACATACTGTAAATAGGCTATCCTCTGTCCTATGGAACCATACTAAAATATCCACAAAGATTTCCAATATAGTTTTGATTGACCTTCTCTTGAAAATCCTTCCACTAAGTGGCTGATTTTTGCTCATTTCTTTGATGATTAGTTGAGCCATTTGCCTCTATTTCCATCTTTCTAGTAGCAAATTAAAATAAAATTAAACTGGTAGGGAGAAAGAATGAAATAAGTAAATCAGCTTATCACCATATATGCTATTCTTACTATGAAAATCCACAAGGAGCAAGTTCTAGAAACTGCAACCCAAAAGGTTGTGCCTGATTAGAAATTCAAATTTGTTTATTTCGGTAAATAATGAGATTTTTGAAGACAGACTTTACTAGTAGTGCAGAGCTCTGAAACTCAAAATGCAAAGACAGTTTCAAAAGGAAGTGAAATAATAACCCGCACTGATTCTCTTGTGCGTTTTACTAACACAGCTGGTTTTTTTTCCACTGATGCTATTGAGCAAGCAAAAAGCTGAGCTTTTTTGCCCAAAATTCTCTTTTATGTTCCCTGGTATATTTCAGAAACTCCTTTTTGATTATTCTCATAATACTGTGATTCGTATCACATATGGAGCAGTCATGAATTTTCCCAGTGCTTTCTTCCTTAAAAAAAGTGCCCGGGGGGGTGGGGGGGAGGGTAACAGGATCCTCCATCACCACCGGCTCCCAGTGGCCTTCCCAAGCCCTGCCTTGTGGCTGTCTCGTCAAGTCATTCAGAAATATATTCAGTGGGTTTAGCACAAAAGCTCTCTCTCTCACACACACACATACACACACACCAGCTTTTCAATGGTCTCAAGGTATACAGTAATGCCTTGTATGGGTAATGATTGTGCAATGGAGGAGATGCTGTGTGCTGGGACAGCCTGTGGGCTCCTCCTTTAGCCCTAAACTCAGTGGGCATATTGCATACTAAAACGTGCATAGGTATAGTATTCCCATTACTTGCCTTGAATATACTAAAATCTCATCAGGATGGGAAAAAATGCTTGTTTCTGGAGAAACTTGCACACTAGATTTCTCCTCTCCCCTTCTCCTTCCACCACCTCCCTTTTTTTTCTTCTTTTTTCTTCTGTGCTATTGAACCATGTAATTAGCTAACCCAGCGCTATTGAAATGACAGGCAGCAATATTTCTTTAATTAATGATATCTTCACAATTTAATTCAAAATAGTTCTCTACGTAATTACTGATACTTGTTAAGACAGAGAGGTGGAAAGAATGAGAGACATTATTTACTGCAATAGGTTGTAAATGCACAGTATGTAGTACAGTCTCACAATTCTAAAGGGAGTCTGAAATGGAGACTGTGGCAACAAAAATTAAAGATGTGAAGTTTCTGGAAGGCCCAGGACAGAATTAAAATAGATATAATATGGTATGTTTCATGGGAACTATTACAAACTATTGCCAGGCAGCAAAGTGACATAAAGTGCTAACAAAGGTATGTTTATTCTGCTGGACCTCTCCAAGATATTCTCTCTATGGCTTTCCTCATAGACTCTAAAAGGTCAGAAGGGATCAATATGATCATCTAGTCTGACCTCTTGCACAATGCAGGCCACAGAACCACAACCGCTTCCTCCTGCAATAAGCCTCTAACATATGACTAAGTTATTAAAGTCCTCGAATCATGATTTAAAGTCTTTATGGTACAGAGAATCCACCAGCAATTGAATCATACCCTACGCTACAGAGAAAGGCAAAACCCCCCAGAGCCTTTGCCAATCTGTGGTTGGGGAAAATTCCTTCCTGACCCCAACATGATGATTAGTTAAACCCTGAGCATGTGGGCAAGAGCCATCAGTCAGACATCAAGAAAGAATTCTCCACAATAACTCAAATCCCACCCTATCAATTGCCCCATCGGAACCAAAGATCAGTCAAATACCAAACTAGGCTGTCCCATTATACTATCCACTCCATAAATTTATGAAGCTCGGTTTTGAAACTAGCAAGATTTTTTGCCCCGCTGCTTCTTTGGAGGATTGTTGCAGAACTTCACTCCTCTGAGGGACAGAAATCTGCGTATAATTTCAAGTCTAAACTTCCTGGGCTATGTCTACACTTACTAAAATTAGTTCGAATTAGTTAGTTCGAACTAATTTTAGTTAGTTTGAATTAACTCGAACTAACTAAAATTAGTTTGAACTAAGCAAGTGCCATTCCTGGCACTTGCTTAGTTCGAATTAGCGATTTCCATTGATTTCAATGGGCCAGTTAGTTCGAACTAACATGGCCACATTGGTTAATTCGAACTAACTAGTTCGAATTAACCCTTACTTCTAATACCCTATTTGAAGTTATTAGTTCGAATTAAGGAAGCCCTTAATTCAAACTAATTAAAGCCTAGCGTAGCCATGGCTTTAGTTAGTTCGAATTAATCTTCCTTAATTCGAACTAACTTGCCAGTGTAGACATAACCCTGATGATCAGTTTATATCCATTTGTTTTTGTGTCCACATTGGGGCTGAATTTAAATAATTCCTTTCCCATCATGGTATTTTTCCCTCTGACATATTTATACAGAGCAATCATATTTTCCCTTAACCTTCTTTTGATTTAGGCTAAATAAGGCAAGCTCTTTGAGTATTCTCTCATAATGCAGGGTTTCCATTCCTCAGATCATCCTAGTAGCCCTTCTCAGCACCTGTTCCAGTTTGAATTAATGTTTTTTAAACATGGGAAACCAGAATTTCACAGTATTCCAGATGATGTCTCATCAATGCCTTGTATAGCGGTACTAACACCTCCCTATCTCTACTGGAAATACATTGCCTGATGCATATACAGGGACCGCATAAACTTTTTTCATGGCCACTTCACATTGGCGGCTCATAGTCATCCTATAATCAACCAGTACCCCTAGGTCCTTCTCCTCTGTCAATTTCAACTGATGCATCCCCAATTTATAAGAAAAACTCTTATTAGTCTCTAAATGTATGACCTTGCACTTTCCACTTTTAAATTTCATCCTATTTCTATTAATCCAGTTTACAAGATCATCCAGATCTTCCTGTATGATATCCCAATCCTTCTGTGTATTGGCAATACCTCCAAACTTGGTGTCATCTGCAAACTTTATTAGTACACTTCCACTTTTTGTGACAAAGTCAGTAATAAAAAGGTTAAATAAAATTGGTCCTAGGACTGATCCCTGAGGAACTCCACTAGTAACCTCCTAGCAGCCTGACAATTCACCTTTCAGTATGATCTGTTGTAGTCTCCACCTTTCAATTTTCATATTAATCTCCATCTTTTTCAATTCAAGTAATAATTCCCTATGTGGAAATGTAAATTAAATCCATTTGTAATGTCCCGCGTCACTGGCGGGCTCGGAGGGCACCCCCTTTGGGGGCCTCAGGGGAATTAGCAGTGGCGGGGCGCCCTTTTCGGCATCGAGTCAGTTGCCCCGGCCCCTCTGGCGGGGCGGAGCATGCAAAGTACAGAGTCAATTGCCCCAGCCCCTCAGGCGGGGCGGGGCAGGCAAAGTACAGAATCAATTGCCCCCCGGCCCCCAGGCAGGGCGGGGCAGGCCCAAAGAGTCAGTCGCCCCCGGCCCCCAGGCGGGGCGGGGCAGGCAAAGTACAGAATCAATTGCCCCCCCGGCCCCCAGGCGGGGAGGGCAGGCCCAAGGAGTCAGTCGCCCCCAGCCCCCCAGGTGGGGTGGGGCAGGCCCAAAGAGTCAGTCGCCCCCGGCCCCCCAGGCAGGGCGGGGCAGGCCCAGCACACAAACGTCTGTAGAGGGTTGCTAGGGGTTTGAATGCTCCAGGTGGTTATGGAAAGGGGTAAGGGAGGGGGATGCAGGCCCACCCACTCCACTGCATCCCAGCCAAGGGCCCTATTCAGTGGCAGAGGGGTCTGCCACTGCAGTCAGCGGGGCTCCTGCCAAAACACGCTGACCCTGGGCAGCTCCGCCATTCACTAGGCGGCAGTCAGCTGCCCCTGGGTTACTTCCTCCCACCCTGGGGATTGGGGTACCTGTATCCGCCAAGTCTCCCTCCGGATCCTCAGGGTAGATTGCTCAGGGGATCCCACCCAGGCCCTCGGTGTCCATAGGCGGTAGGTCTGGGAATTCCTGTGGCTCCTCGGCGGAGGGTAGCTCCTCCAGGTCGTAGGGCCCAACAGCGGGTGTCTGTTCCTCAGGGTCTTTGGCCAAGGGGAGTTCTTCAAGGTCACAGGGGATCAGCAGTTCTTCAGGTTACTCCGGGGAGAGGGGCTCTGCACTTGGTTCCTGGGGAAGCCAGGGAGGCTTTTTCCAGACTCTAGGCTCAGGAATGCCCTCCCAGTCGCTGGGGCCCAGTAAACTGGGTGGTCCATATTGCCCTCCGGCCCGGGGTCCCCGTGGCCGTCCTTCAGTCAAGGCCTGGCCTGGCCTAGTCCATGGCCTCCCGGGCAGCATGTCCTGCCTCCACAGCTGCTCCACCCCTACTGAGCTGTCTGGCTTGGCTTTTATACCTCCCCTTCCTGCCTGGACCCCAGCCCTCCACTTCTGGGGCTGCAGGCCTGTAGTACTACTGTCTGGCCAGAGGGGGCGTTCAGGCCTATCCTCTGGCCCAGGCTCAGAGGAAGGCCAGAGTCCTTTTCTACACCATTGCATTTCCTTTATCTAAAAAATCTGTTATGTTCTCAAGAAAGGAGATCAGGTTGGTCTGACAAAATCTACGTTTTGTAAAGCCATGTTGTATTTTATCCCAATTACCATTAACCTCAATGTTTTAACTACTTTCTCTTTCAATTTTTTCCAAGACCTTGCATACTACTGTGGCCAAACTGACAGGCCTGTAGTTACCCAGATCACATTTTTTCCCTTTCTTAAACAATAGGAATTATATTCGCAATTCTTCAGTCGTACAGCACAGCCCGTGAGTTTACAGAGTCTTTAAAAAGCCTTGCTAATGGGCTCACAATTTAATGTGCTAGTTCCTTTAATATTCTTGGATGGAGATTATCTACTGCTCCTCCTTCCCTTCCCTCCTCTCCCCTCACGATTTAGTCCATTGAGCTCTTCAAGTTTGGCTTCTATCTCAGATGTGGTCATTTCCACCTCCGTATCCTCAGTCCCATTAACTATCCTGCTACTATCTCCAAGATCATTGTTAGTCTTAGCCATGCCCAGATTGACCTTAACCTCCAACCCATCCTCAGTGATAGCAGTCCAGCTTCTGTCTTTGTTTTCTTCCTATTTATATGGCTATAGAACCTTTTACTATTGGCTTTACATCCTTTTGCAAAGTCCAACTCTACCTGGCTTTTGGCATTTCTCACTTTATTGCTACATTTTCTGACCTCCAGGAGGTAGCTTTCCTTGCTGATCCTTTTCATCTTCCACTCTTATAGGCTTTTTGCTTTCTCTTGATTCCCTGTCTGAGATGTTTACTTGTCCAGCTTGCTCTACAACCCTTGCCTATGAATTTTTTCCTCTTTCTTGGGAAGCAGGCTTCAGATAGTTACTGTAACTTTGACTTGACATAATTCCAAGCCTTCTCTACCTTTACATCCATGAGTTATAGAATCATAGAATCATAGGGTTGGAAGGGACCTCATGAGGTCATCTAGTCCAACCCCCTGCTAAAAAGCAGGACCACTCCCACTAAATCACCCCAGCCAGGGTTTTGTCTAACCGGGCCTTAAAAATCTCCAAAGATGGAGATTCTACCACCTCTCTAGCTAGCCCATTCCAATGCTTCACCACCCTCCTAGTGAGAAAGTTTTTCCTAATATCCAACCTTGACCTCCCCAGCTGTAATTTGAAACCATTGCTCCTTGTTCTGTCCTCTCTTACCCTCGAGAACAGCCTAGCTCCCTCTTCTTTGGAGCACCCCTTCAAGTAGTTGAAGGTTGCTATCAAATCTCCTCTCAGTCTTCTCTTCTGTAGACTAAATAAGCCTAGTTCCTTCAGTCTCTCCTCATAAGTCATGTGCCCCAGCCTCCTAATCATTTTTGTTGCCCTCCACTGGACTCTTTCTAATTTGTCCACATCCTTTCTGTAGTGGGGAGCCCAAAACTGGACACAGTATTCCCGATGCGGCCTGACCAGTGTCGAATAGAGGGGAATTATCACATCCCTCAACTGCTGGGAATACTCCTACTGATGCAGCCCAATATGCCATTGGCCTTTTTGGCAACAAGGGCACACTGCTGGCTCATATTCATCTTCCTGTCCACCATAACCCCCAGGTCCTTTTCTACAGTGCTGCTACTTATCCGATCGGTCCCCAGCCTGTAGCAGTGCATGGGATTTTTCCGTCCTAAGTGCAGGACTTTGCACTTATCTTTGTTGAACCTCATGAGGTTTCTTTCGGCCCAGTGTTCCAATTTGTCCAAGTCTCCCTGGATCCTGTCCCTGCCCTCCAGAGTATCTACCATTCCCCCCAACTTGGTGTCATCCGCGAACTTACTAAGATGGAAGCAGGACCAACAAACTCTGCGGGGAGAACACTGAGTGAGGAAAGCTGAGAGGTATTGCCAATGCATAGAAGGATTGGGATATCATACAAAAAGATTTGAGGGAAGTTTGAATCAATACAAGTTGTTTGATCCTGTGATTACACTTACTTCATTATATTTATCCCTCTTCCCTTTACTTTTATTTCCATCTTCAAGGATCTGATGAAGTGGGATCTCTCCCATGAAGGCACATGTGATAAGGAAATTTGGTAGTCTTTAACTGTGCCACAAGCCTTCTTGTTTGTTTTGCTGAACTAGACTAACTCAGCTACCCCTCTGGAACTAGTTCTATACAAGGAGCGGATGAGCTAGTGGAGATATGGCAAAATAAGAGCACTAGGAGGACACAGGAATGATTGTAGAGGATTGAAAAGGAGAATAGTGGACGAGATGATTTGCAGACAGAAAGAGCAGGGGATAGGCTGGGGAATCACATTGTTTCCAAGAAAAGGGAGGTCTATGTGTTTGAGTACTCCCTGCTGAGAAGGACAGACAGGCCAATAACCAAAGCTGGTCCAGAGAACAGAAGGGTGTGCTGCTTGCTGGGTGCTAGGATGCAGGATATGGACCTGAGGCTATTTTCCTACACCTCCCAAGCACCACAGCAACCCCAGAACATGACCACACACTTTCTCCCCAAACTCCCTTCCCACTCTCTTACTCAAACTGCCTGTTTGCAGCCCTGTTAGCTAGCTCCTGCACTGCTGTAATGAAAAAGTGAATGAACCAGACTTCCCTTTCATTAAAATCCATTCAAATGATGATTTCTCTGTGACATCTCACATCAGATTTTCATTGTCTGCCTGTGACTTTTTCATATCTTCTGTTTACTAAATGCTGTGGTGGCAACTTACCAATTTCTTCCAAGATGAGATTTCACTGATGTACAGATTGCTTCCTACTGGATTGACTGAAAAAAAGAAGGAATGTGGAAAAAAAATTGCACTCTAATTTTGTTGCAAATTCTATTATCTTACTATTTGCAAGGAAATGTTGGAATTTTATGCAGAGAGGTACCTTACCTAAGAAGACTTTTCAGGCAAATCAAAATTCCCCTGGAAATATCAGCTGATTTTTATCAGGCTTTCTGATTAGGTAAATATAATGAGCAATTCTATGACTTTCACAGGAGTAAAGGGATCACCTGTCTACTTAGACAAGATATGTGGGTGGCTTTCACTTTTTGACTTTCAGAATTTATAGCTAAAAACTATGCAAGTTGACTAACTGTTGTATGATGGATAGTGAATTTGGGGGATGATCACAGATTTTTTTAAAAAAGAAATATGTAATTTTAAAGATTTCTAGATTAGAAAGTAACATTAATATAGAAAACAAATTAGGAGTCCTGTGGGACTTCTAAAGACTAACAAAATTATTTTTCGCATGAGCTTTTGTGGGCAAAGTCCCACTTTGTCAGATGCCAGAGTGGAGAAAACTTACATTGAAAAACTCTTACAGTATGGGAAGGGAAGATAAATCCTGTGATTACATTTCACTGCATCAGGTCAGATTACTTCAGCAAATCAAGTAAATTGTATAGATTCAAACACAACATATCAGAAAATGGTGAGGCTGAGAGAGGTGAGACTGACATAACAAAGGAGGAGTCCTGTGGCACTTTTAAAATCTAATGTTTGTAGTGGGAAAACCAGCTCAAGTCCTTCTTCAGACCAAGGCTGTCTCCACACAAAAGAATAAATAGATACAAATCAGATATCAAAATAAAAAACCAATAGGAAATCTCTTTAATCTCTGAGGCCATTCAGTAATGGACTTATCTGTAAGTATCCTCTATTTGTCTCTATTTATGATGAAAATCTATGTCTAAATACTGGAAATTGCTGCAGATTGGAAATTCCAATTAGTTCTCTGCTCTGGTTCATAGCCAGAGCAATGTAAGTATCCCTTAGGTTTGGTCACACCACAAACATTTTTTTACAGTGTCAAATAAAGAGAAATATATGAAACCCTTAAGAGTTGTCCAAGAGGAGAAGTATGGTCTCCTGGCTCAAGCAAAGAGCTTTGAGAAGGGCATAAGATTAGAACTCTGGGGTCTAGGTTTCTAATTCTGGTTCGACCACTGCTCTTGGGCAATGTTTTTCCTCCCATCATTTGTTTGGCTTGCCTATTTAGAATGCAATCAACTCTTTTTTGCTAGATATTTGTACAGTGGGACCCCAATCTGCTCTAGGACCCTTAAACACTAACTTAATATAAATACGGATTGTGAGGGTCAAGACATCTGTTTTCTCTTTTCAGCTTTGCACAGGCTTCTTGTGTGCACTTGAAAAAGTAATTTATCACACAGTGTCTCAATTATTTCCTTCCTGACAGTGCTGTTAATTCATTCAGGTTTCCAAACACTGAGATCCTTGCATAGAAACTCAAAGTAGTATATTCTTAATAATATTTCTGGTGAGGAAAAGGAATCTTTTATGTGTTTATGGACATCTAAAAAAATAAAGAACATCAAGCTTCTTTTGCAAATTTATAAGAAGAATAAAAGTACTTCTTTCAGGAAGTAACTGCAACATGCTTAAAAAGTTACTTGCATGTTGCAAGTATATTTTTCAAAAATAGGTCTCCTTTAAAGCATTCAGGGCAATAAAATGATAGCTCTATTTCTGATGGTAAAGGAATACTCTAACCTTTTTTCCTTCCGATGCTTGTGTAGCTGTTCCATTTTAGTCAGAGAGTTCTCCACGTATATCTGAAATTAGAACTAAGCCCTTTTCTTTCATTTTAGGGGAAAAAATACGGAGAAGTGAATATTGCCCATGAATGTCCATTTTGCTGGGCAATGGAAGAGGTAAATATATTCACTGAATGAGGGAAGTTATCCTATTTTTACCCCATACTGTCTTCATTAGCTCCCTGCAGAGTTCTTCTTTGCCATAAACAAGAAGGAACTTGTTTATTTATTTCAAAAAATGGAAAAAAGCTACTAGGGGAGAGGCTAGTTTCAATTTGGTTTTGACAAACAGAGAGGAACTGGTTGAGAATTTGAAAGTGAAAGGTAACTTAGGTGGAAGTGATCATGAAATGATAGAGTTCATGATTCTTAGAAATGTTAGGAGAGAGAATACCAAAACAAAAACAATGGATTTTAGGAAGGCAGACTTTAGCACACTCCGGGAGTTGATGGGAAGGATACCATGGGAAGAACGACTAAGAGGAAAAATGACTAAAGACAGTTGGCAGTTTTTCAAAGAGTTGTTATTAAGAGCACAAGAGCTAACCATTCCGCTGCTTAGGAAGGATAGGAAGTATGGCAAGAGGCCATCTTGGCTTAACCAGGAGACTTTCAATAATTTAAAAATAAAGAGAGTCCTACAAAAAGTGGAAGCTTGGTCAAATTACAAAGGAGGACTATAAACAAATAACACAGTTATGTAGAGGAGAAATCCGAAAGACCAAGGCACAAACATAGATCAAACCAGCTGAAGGCATAAAGGGTAACAAAAAGACATTCTTTAAATACATCAGAAACAGGAGGAAAACCAAGGACAGTGTAGGACCCTTACGCAACAAAGAGGGTAAAACAATAAATTGAAATGTGGAAATGGCAGAGGAACTAAATGATTTCGTTGTTTCGATCTTCACTGAGAAGGTTGGTGGAGATTGGATTTCTGATGTAGAGGAGGGCAATAGAAATGCAATAGGATCAGAAGCTAAAATAAGGAAAGAGCAAGTTAAAAGTTACTTGGACAAGTTAGACATCTTCAAGTCACTGGAGCCTGATTATATGCACCCTAGGGTACCCAAGGAGTTGACTCGGGAGATATCTGAGCCATTAGCTATTATCTTTGAAAAATCATGGAAGATGGGTGAAGTCCCAGAGGACTGGAAAAGGGCAAATATAGTGCCCATCTACAAAAAGGGAAATAAGAGCAACCCAGAGAATTATAGACCAGTCAGTTTAACCTCTGTTCTGGGAAAAATGATGGAGCAGATAATTAAGGAGTCAATTTGCAAGCATCTAGAAGAGAATAAGGTGCTTAGGGCTAGTCATCATGAATTTGTCAATAACAAATCATGCCAAACCAACTTGATAGCTTTCTATGATGTGGTAACAAGCCTTGTGGATAGAGGGGAAGTGGTAGATGCGGTATATCTAGACTTTAGTAAGGCATTTGATAAGGTCTCACATCACATTCTGATTAATAAACTGGGGAGGTACAAACTAGATGGAGCTACTATAAGATAGATGAAAAACTGGCTGGATAACCACTCCCAGGCTATGTCTACACTTGTAATTTTATGTCGACTTTAACTAAGGTGCTGCAGGGATCTGTCCTGGGTCTGATTTTGTTTGATATTTTTATCAGTGACTTAGATGATGACATTGAGAGCAAACTTATAAGGTTTGCAGAAGATACCAAGCTGGGAGGGGTTGAAAGTGCTTTGAAGGCTAGGATCACAATTCAAAATGATTTGGACAAACTGGTGAAATGGTCTGAGATAAATAAAATGAAAGTCAATAAAGATAAGTGCCAAGTACTCCACTTAGGGTTGAACAACCCATTGCACACATGCAAAATGGGCAATGACTGCCTAGGAAGGAATACTGCAGAAAGGGATCTGGGTGTAATAGTGGACCATAAGCTGAATATGAGTCAGCAGTGTAATACTGTTGCAAAAAAAGCAAACACCATTCTGGGGTGTATTAACAGGAGTATTGTGAGTAAGACACAAGAAGTGATTCTTCCACTCTACTCTGCACTGATTAGGCCTCAGCTTGAGTACTGTGCCTAGTTTTGGGTGCCTCATTTCAAAAAGGATGTGTAGAAACTGGAGAAAGTCCAGAGAAGGGCAACAAAAATGATTAGAGGTCTGGAACATTTGATTTATGAGGGAAGATTGAAAGAGCTGGGTTTGTTTAGTTTAGAAAAAAGGAGACTGAGAGGAAATATGATAACAGTTTTCAAGTATCTAAAAGGTTGTTATGAGGAAGAATGAGAAAAATTGTTCTCCTTAATCACAGATGATAGGATAAGAAGCAACAGGCTTAAATTACAGCAAGGAAGGTTCAGCCTAGACATTGGGAAAATATTCCTAACTGTAAGCGTGAGTAAACACTGGAATAAGTTGCCTCGGCAGGTTGTGGAATCTCCTAGATTGGAGGTTTTTAAGAGCAGGTTGGACAATCGCCTGCCAGGGATGGTTTAATGGGGGTATTTGGTCCTGCCATGACCTGTCAAGTTCTCGTCCAGTTTCTTTGATTCTATGATTCTATGACTTTTTTGGTGTCCCTGTCCATTGAGTTAGTGTGTCCTTATTATATCTGGTGTGGCAGAGACCCTTTCACCCTCTCCATTCACCGAGTTGAGCCCTTACCCTTCTAAATTTAAAAGGATTAGTCCAAATTATAGCATCATAAATCTCTTCTAATTTGCCAGAAATTAAACTGCTTCATTTCAGGTCACCATTGATGCTGAAAAATCAGTAAAAGGAACATGTATCCTTTTAAAAGGTTTTCACAGTGTTCCTGTTTTCAATTTTAATCCTCTGAAATAATACATTTTAAGAATGATTTATCTAAAATATCGGAATATGTGTTACAGTAATTTTATAAGCAGAGTCCTGTGGCACTTTTAAAGACTAACAGATTTATTTATCGCATGAGCTTTCGTGGGAATTTCTCCCATGAAAGCTCATGCGATAAATAAATTTGTTAGTCTTGACAAGTGCCATGGGACTCTGTTTTTTCTGCAACAGACTAACACAGCTACCCCTCAGTAATTTTATAGGGACTAAGAAGTCCTTTGTACATCATTAACAAATTATTTGAAAATGGTTTCTGGAAACTAATGTTAGCCAAAAGAATTTTTGTACTATATCTGACACTGTGATACCCTGTGCTCCACACATAAGGAGCCAGAAACTCAGCGATGTTCAGTATCATTAATTAAAGAACAGATACAAAATATCTAAGGCTATTTCTACACTAGAAAGTTAGGTCGACCTTATTAAGTCGACTTAACAAAGTGGACTAAGTTGACTTAACTTTAACTTAACTTTAAGTTGACTTAGTCCACTTCGTTAGGTCGACCTAACCACCCTTAAGTCGACTTTATTACATTGACTTCAGGGTTACTCTACATCCACACCATCCTTAAATCAACTTAAGGAGTTGACTTAAGGCTTAAGTCGACCTAATGGGTGGTTCTTATTAAGTCAACTTAAGCTTTCATTAAGTCAACGTAAGGAATTCCTTAAGTCGGCTTAATGAAAGTCTGGTGTCGACAGGGAGTAATTTATATTGACTTAAGCTTCCTTAAGTCAACCTAAATTGCTAGTGTAGACATAGCCTAAAACTATAAACCTGGTAACATAGGCAACTGTGAGATTCATATGTATGGACCCTGCAAAAAGAAAAGGGTTTATAAAAGCAAGATTTAATTTATAACACATTATAACAGAAGGAAAAATGCTTTGTACAGAAAGTGATAATACTTCAAGAATATGTTTATTAACCAAATATCATGGTTCTTTATTATTTCTTATGTTAATATGAAGTCTTACCAATTGCTTCTCACAAAAGCTTACAAGTGTCTTGCCTGGGAGATATCCTCTGTGTCCTTTCATAACAATTAGACAATTTCCAGCATAACTACTTAAATTTTTCAGGCAGTCTCAGGAAGACTCCAACCTCTCTGAGGCTATTAAGTGTTCACTTCTTTCCATACCCAGATTTTGGAGCAATGGAACACCTTATTGATATAGCTTCCAGCTCATCTGAAACTTGGAAGTAATTAGACTCTCATTAAAAAGTGCATGGAAATGTGCATTTATGGATCGCCTCAGAGAAGCTGCTTGGACTTTTGACTTTGAGTTCTGTCTAACTCAGCTAGAATACTCAGACATCACATATACCTCCAGAAGAAAAAATTGAATATAAGCATGTCCAAGAAAAAATAGTTTTAAGAACTATATAGGGGTGATGAAAGAAATATGTGTTCTATATTGAACAGTGCACCTTGTCTGCATTGACATGTTGAGTTGAGATGAGATACGCTAGTTTGTAACTAACATATCTTCTGTTGATGTACTCACTTCTAAGCAGTGCAACATCTTCGCAATGCTACATCAACAGAAGAGAGTCTCCAGTTGATACTACCTTCCGTCTTTCTGGAAGGTGGATTAATTCAGTGATCGGGAAAGCACTCTCCCATCAACTGAGCAAGTCTACATAGACACACTCAATCAATGCTGCTGCATTGATGCCAGCCGCTGTGGCATTGTAGGAATTTGGAGATGGTCCCTAGAAGTTGTTTGGTAAGATGAGGATCTGGAATAAATCATTAGAATCTGAATTCAAACTTTTCAGGTGAACCCAACTCCTGGTTAAGCACCCCTGAACTTAGGGGATTTCAAAGAGAGACCTGATCTTCACAGTTTCAAACTAAAAGTCAAACACTTGCCTTAGTCCAAGGAATGTGGGTTTGCCTCAGTTTAACTATTTAAATATAAGCAGTGAACACATCACCAAGGTAGGGTGTGACAGGCTGCTCCCCAAATCCAGTCTGGTGTGCTGCTATGACCACTTGAACCCCGCTCCTGAACCCCAATTTACCCCGCTCTGCTGGGTGACCACTCACTCCTGAGTCAGTCCACACCAGCCACCAGCGTGTAATTGGTCCCAGGCAGTGGGTGTAAATCCACTAGCCACACAGGCATTGGTCCCCAAGCGAGCACACCCAGCCCCAGACTCTACCCTGGAAGCCACTGCCTTACAAGGATTGGGACCCACTCCCAATCACCTTAGTCTCAAATCCGTCCACTTAACAAAGAAGTGGATTGTGCCCAGCCTCCCACATCCACACCCTCTAAAGACCACACAGCTTTAGGTAAAACAACTACTAGTTTATTGATCAGAGTCTGATTTCAAGTGAGAACATGGCCAATCAAGGCAGAACCATACTATAAATGAGTCAGGAGTGACCACTATCAAATAAAAGGTATAAACCACATGCTACCCTAACATCTCTACCTAAACTGACCTCAGAGTCCAAGATTATGCGCATGGTGTTCAGCTGTTCGATGCTTTACAGCCATTCTCTGCCTGTTCCCAGGCAGGGCCCCGATCTTGCTGAAGTTGGTTGCAAGATGGTGTCTTCTCAGGCTGAAAGCCTGCCGCTTCTCTCTTCACAGTCTCTGTGTCTTTGTTTTAACAACCTGCTGACAGCCCCTCCCCCCGCTGTCCTATTGTGAGATTCTCTTCACTTCTACCTGAGCAGGGGAGGGCATTAGCATTCCCTTTGATGTGTAAATCTTCAGCCATTGTGCTAGAGACAGCCCTGAGAGTCTGAACCCTGTAACATGCTTCACATCTATACATACATGTCGCAGCAGGGAACATGGCACCCTGGTAATCACGTGGCATATGTTCTGAGCATTCACAGAGGAACCTGTCATCAAATAACACCATTACACTGCAAAACTGAACAGAAAGATTATACAGGTCACGCCCAAGGGCTGCACGTATGTGCATCCCGTCACATAGGGATATTGCAGAAACAGAACAATTTGCATTTTAGCAAACACCAGCGGGGAAAGAAAGAGCATGGAGCTTCCTTCACCATCAGATTCTATGCCATCTTCCTCACAGCTTGAATAAATTTTACTGTGAGGGGTAGCCTTCAGAAGAAAGTCACCTTTCTCACAGCTTGAATAAACTTTACTTTGAGGGGTAGCCTTCAGAAAAATTTATTTTACTCATCTATAAAGACAAGGAAACTGAACCTGAAGCGATAAGCAACAGAATCAATGGATTGTGTACAATATTACTGTATTACAAAGGTGTGTAGAGTAAGATCTTTTCTGAAAGCTGATGACACTGGTGATTAATGTCATAATGAAATATGCATGTTAACATGAGGAAAATATGAGGAAAATATGAATACTTAATGACCCTATGTCCTAAAACCTGAGACCAAACAAGGAGAAGCAAATTCCCTCCTAAACAGGAGATAAGGCAGCAGCTTCTTATTCAAATTAAGCATGGTAGAATCCAAAGAATGGATGCCCCATTCTTATAAAGGGAGATGAGTAACCCATAGAAAGAGGAAAACAGCATGAGGTCATCCTGCTTCTTGAAATAAGGTATTTGAACTTTTGGCAGATATCAGCAAGGATTGAAGCCATCTTTGGCATCCATCACTAGAAAAACAGAGGAAGCCTGATCTCTTGCAAGCTGAGAACAATAGCTCCTTCAAGCAAGGAGAGGGTGAAGTCTCTGGAAACTGAATATGGGTGAGAAAACTGCTTAGGCAAAGATCTTTCACCTAGGAAGAAAAGGGAGGTCAAGAACTTCTGTGGAAAGTCCTGACTGAGGGAAGGTTGGTCATGGCTGACAAGAATGACGGCTGAGAGAAACCATCTTCAACAAAGCCTGTAACTTACTGGATCAACTTTTACACTTTCAGATGCATGTTTTCACTTTGATTTGCTCTTTACCATTTCTAACTTTTTTTTTCCTTTTAGTTGGCATCACTTAGCCTATGTATAGTTGTTAATACATTTGTTTTATTTTTACTATAAATCAGATCAGTGCTGTGTTTGCAAGAAAGGATGTATTTGCCCCAATTAAATTAATAAGCTGTGATGTGCTTTTGTTTCTTTAGAGGAGCAAACAAACCTTATTTCTCTAAACTGTTCAGGAGAGGGCTAGACACCTCAGCTTTGAGAAAATTAAGGGCTGGACATGAAGTGGGGTCACCTTGCCGATTGTAACCAAGGCTGGCAAAAGCCGGAGCAGGGCTGTGGGACTATAGACAGGCTGCAGGGGTCAGAGCTGCTGAATCAGGGCTGTCTAAGAGAACAGACACTCAGAGTGTGATCTGCATGCTGGTGGGCTGGCTGTGACCAGCCCAGGCTCAGAGCAACCACGGCAAAGCATGGGAGGCACACAGGGTTGCAGGGGAAATGGGAGACAAACCCTTACTGGTCTGGATTGCACCCTGAATCCTATGCCACTGGGATTTTCAAAAGGACTCAGCATTGACCTAGCTGTTCTCTCACTGAAGTAAGTAATAAAACTCATTGTCTTCAAATGGAGCAGACTTAGGCCAATGCTTTTGAAAACCCTACCTTTAGAATATAGTAGGAGACATAGCCCTAGTCTACACTTACCACCATTTTCGGCAGCAGTTGATGGGAGATACGCAAGTTACGTAAAACACCTTGCTTATCTCCCACCGACTTCTTAAATCCTGCTTACACACTTCAGTAAGCTGACCGGAAGAGGCACCAGGTCAACGTATTGTAAGTGTGGTTATGGAGTTGGTGTTCCAGCTCTGGTTCGGTTACTGATTGAGCGCTTCTACACAGACGCCTCAATCAAAAACTGAAGATCGTGCTGACAGCGGCAACTTTGCTGCCATCAGTATAGACTTGCCCATAGTGAGTGGAGACAACCGATAATGAAAAAGGCTATCATAGTGGCCAGATCACAGTTATCTCTTCTTCTAAAGAACACAGTTTAACCCACACTACTGCTCAGCAATGAAATTCCAATGTATTCAGTGTGTCAGGGGAGTTAATGTCTATAGTCATGAAGCTGAAAATGAGTACACTTTTTTCTTTGCAGTATGAATGGTTCAAAGTGAGGCCACAGTGCAAGAACAGATTGAATTTAGTTTCTTTTCCCAGGTGGGCTAAATCATTTCATAAAATGTGGCCTGATTTTCCTAAGCTGCCATTGCTGTATATGGTCCAGCATTGCCGAATCAACAGAATAGATGTTCTGAACAAAGGGCTACAATGTTTTATTTGACCAACATAAAAAGAAATATTCAGATTTTGTGAGTCTGTAACCATCAGTCTGTTTCTTTCCCCTGTTGAAATCTATTTATTAATTAATATTCTACCTAGAATTTCAAGACTTACTGTGCACTGGCTTAAAAGCTTTCATAGTAGTAGCTAACTAACTAACTAACTAACTAACTAACTAACTAACTAACTAACTAACTAACTAACTAA
>ML685886.1:202719-232779 GCA_007922175.1 Pelusios castaneus | reverse complement strand
TAACTAACTAACTAACTAACTAACTAACTAACTAACTAACTAACTAAAACAAAAAGCACTTTTCATTTTCCCACATGGTCAACTCAGGAACTAAATATCACTTGCCTTATGTTTAATTGAGTTAGGCCCTTTTGGATTGTTTTTTGGATCATATTTTAAGAAACGCATTGATTTTTATGGTAGAATACACAGGTTCAAAGTCGACTTCTTAAATAAGTCCCATAAGCTCACTTTATGCTTCTCCAACCTGGGCTACACAGATATGTCTGAAGAGCAAACTGGAAGAGCAAAGCAAAGTGTGTCAAAAACGTTGCAATTCCCTAACCTTTTTTTAAAAAATAGACTTTGACTAAGGCCTCAAAAAAGGTACAGACATGGTCACTTACTAAAGCTTTGTGTTGTTTTGGTTCATTTACTTTCCTACAATAAGGCTTGGCAGTGGATGTATTAAACACACACAGCAGAACTGTATTTGATTAACTGAAAGAAAGGATGGTCTTGTGGCTGAGCATAGGACTGGGACTCAGGAACCGTGGAATATTTCCTGGCTCTGCCACATTACCTGTGGGACTTGGACAAGTCTCCTAACCTCCTGTGCCTCAGTTTTCCATTTGTAAAATCAGGCTGAGGATAATATGTCATTTCTTACATCCTTTGTCTGTCTTGTCTATTTTGATTGTGAATTCTTTGGGGGAAAGGACTGTGTTGTCTTATGTTGCTTGTACAGTGTGCAATGGGAGCTCAGTATTAGTTGGGGACTCCAGCAACTACATTAATACACATAGCAAATAATGAGTGTGCTGTTTGCAAGTGTTGCTGAATGATTTTATGAATGGATTCCTTGAACACTAGAGTGTGTTATTCATTTCAGTGGAAAATGTGTGTGCTCGGAACCTCTTCGGCTCAAGCTCAAAGACACAAGGTCACCCAATATCTGTTTGTTAAGCATAAAGCTAGAATCCAAACCAGTTAGCTATGTGGAACATCTGATTTAAACCAAGGCAGACAACTGGTAGGGTTTTGTAAAAATCAGATAGACTGAAAGAACTGAACAGAAGTGTTTTGTCCATCTGTCTGGGAAAAAGTGAAGATGGAAAGAGATGCAATTAATTAAATTATCTGCTGTGAATCGTTTGTTCAGATCTGGTATTAGCTACAACTTTGGCTAACAACTTGACTTTTTAAACCAATTTCAATTAAACTGGGGCAATATTGTGTACAGATAAGACCTGAATTCCACATTGGGCTAAGGAACCTATTATGAAATCTGTTAATCAGTTTGGCTGGAATTTGGAAGATGGAGGTGGAAGACAGATGACATTATCATAATGGTCTCTTCTGGCATTATAATTTGTGACTCAAATCTATGGCTGCGTCTACACTTATAAATTAAGTCAACTTAAGCCTGTCCCCCTTTGCCCCATTGTACCTATGTACAATGGGGCAAAGGCTGAGCCCCCTGGCACTGGGCAAGGGGTACCCCCTCTGCCCCCGTGGACGTACCCTAGGTCCCCCTACCCCCTAGAAGTCGACCTAGGCATCCTGTGTGGACGCTGTAGGTCGACTTTGTAAGTTCCTCCCAAAGTCAACTTAACATTTAAGTGTAAACTCACTAAGTCGACTGAAATTTCCAAGTGTAGACATAGCCTATGATTTTTTGTTTAAACAAAGTTTAAAAGCCTTTTCCATATTCTAGGCTAAAATTGTTTCTTGGTTACCTGACGTAAAATCTGGAATAAAGCCACATAACTTAATGGATTTTTCCTGACTATACACTGGTATCAGAGATCAGAATTTGGCCCTTCTTCCCCACTAAATATATCGCCTAAAATGACAAAATTAAGTTTTTTATTGAGGCTTTGATTTTTTTATTTTTTAACATATATCCTTTTCATAATGATCAAGGCCTTGCATCCTCTCTGGTATATTTGACCTAATTATGCAGCAGAGATCCTGGAATCATTTTTGCTGCCCTCTCAACCCTCTTCTGTTCACTCCTTTCTCATTCCAGTCCAACCAATGCATTATCTATCGTGCTGTTACAGATTTATTTTGAATTTGAATTCCTTTTAGTATACCCTGCCCACATACTTTCCATATGCTGATTCTCGAATTGTAACATGTAACTGAATGATAGAAGTTGTCAGAGAAAGGTGGAGTTCTGGGGTTAAGAATGTACTAGAATCAGTCATGATTTTGGCAGTCAGGTGGCAGCTGTGACTTTGGGCACCTAGGAGGGGAATACATCTGTTTCTGCCCCTCCCTTTTTTGGTTATGGCCTAGATAGACAAATTTAAAGTTGGTTTCCATTCCGCATGACAACAACTTGATGCCCCACTGCACCTTGCTTCAACATCTGAAATTAGATCCAACACTAGAAGATGAGCATGTTTCTGCTAACATGATCCACAGTGAAATTGTCAGTGTAAAATGTCAAGGCATGACAGCATTACACTTCAGAGTTAAAATTCTAGGGGGATAAATAGAAGCAATGCTATCTCAGAGCTGTTGTTTTAGGCTTTTTGCAGATTCAGGCGGACATATTGGCTAAGCTGAGTTTATGTTTTCAAGGTTATCTTCACAACTAAAAGACCTAGATTTTTTTTTTAATTAAAAGCTTAAATTCTGATACACAATTAAAGGATTGTTTTAAATGGGGGAATTATACTGTCATTTAAGTGGCTGTATAGTCACATTATACATGTGCCCTCCTTTATGAGTCATAAAATTAAAGAAAACTCAACACATTCCTAGGCTATGTCTACACTTACAAAAGCTAGTTCTAACTAATTCAAACTAATTTTAGTTAGTTCGAATTAACTTAATTCAAAATAGCATGGCCCCACTAGAATGCTATTTTGAACTAACCATGGCCATGCAGGGCACTTGCTTAGTTCGAATTAGTCAGTTGCATGAAGGTCAATCTGCCGATTAGTTCGAACTAAGCAGTTAGTTTGAACTAATATGGCCACATTGACTTAATTCAAACTAACTATTTTGAATTAAGGGTTAGTTTGAACTAAGCAATCGAATGTATTAGTTTGAATTAAGGAAGCCCTTAATTTGTACTAATGAAAGCCTAGTGTGGCCAAATATTAAGCTTGTTTGAATTAAGCTTCCTTAATTTGAACTAACTTGCAAGTGTAGACATAGCCTAGATACATATCATGAGGTCATGCTGCATAAAGCAATGCTCTATGAGTTGTAAACCTTATTATATTGTTTACATGCCTCTCTTTTTTCCCCCCACAAAACTCCTTGGATGGGTGCACTTGTTTTTTCCTGTTCAACACTCTATGGCTATGTCTACACTTAGCCAAATAAGTCGACTGAGCATGTCCACACTATAAAATTAGGTCGATTTAAAGTAGACCTTGCCAAATCGACTTAGCGCATCCACACTGGATGCCTAAGTCGACTTCTAGGGGCTAGGTGGACCTGGGAGTGGTCCATGGTGGGGGGGCACCCCTTTAAAAGTGCCATGGGGCTCAGCATCTGCCCCATTGTACCAGGGTACAATGGGGGCTGAGCAGGGCAGGGACAGTGGCAGGGCATAGGAGCGGGGTGGGTAGGACTGTGTCCTGTCCTGTGGGTGGGTACGCCTGGCTCTGGCTGTGCCAGCCACCCTGGCAGGGAGGTCAGTGGGGGAGCCCCGGGAGCCCTTTAAATTGACAAAGTCGATTTAGGGTAATCCACGTCTACACTGGCTAAGTCGACTTAATAAAGTCGACTTAGCCAGTAAAGTCGACTTTATACTAGGTTTTATAAAGTTGACTTAAGGAAATTGTAGTGTAGCTGCAGAGTAAATTAAGTCGACTTAAGCAGGCTTAAGTACTATATACTTATAATACCCTATAGTATTTGGGGAACAGAGAAAGAACATTGTATGCAATGTAATGAAGCAATGAGTAGAAATTATATAGCCTCAAAAGAAACTCCAGTAGGACACACTGTTCAATATGATGTTTTCCAAGTAACGAAATTTTAACACTAGTTTGGATTTGAGGAAAATGCTGAATACATGAGCATTTGTACAGTAAACTGTAGCCAAATCATTTACCACCTTTGGAGCATCTCTCTCTGCTTCGCCTCACAAAGAGGATGTGTATCTATACTACAGAGTTCTGTCAGCATAGTTACATAATGAAAAAAATCATACCCCCAATTCAACAGAGCAATGCCAGCAAAACCATAGTGTGGATGGAGCTCTTCTGAAAGAAGAATACTAATGCATTTGAGAACGTGGGGTAACTATTCCAGCAGAAAAGCTTCTGATGGCATACTCTGCATCTGTACAAAGAGGCTCTGCTGGTGTGGCCATGTCTATGGAGCCATTTAATGTAGACTAGCCCTGAGTCAACACTGCCTATAGCAAAGATACGCATCTATTTCCCTGAACCACAGTCTCAAATTAGGGCAGAGGTCAGCAACCCCTGGCACGTGTGCCAGACTTGGCACTCAGGCCATTGGGGACCGGTGTGGCTCAGGGGCTGGTGCAGCCCAAGGCTCAGAGGCTGGCGCAGCTCGGGGGATGGCGCAACCCAGGGCTCGGGGGCCGGCGCAGCTCGGGGGCCAGCATGGCTCGGAGGCTGGCACGGCCCAGGGCCTGGGGGCTGGTGCGGGTCAGGGCTCAACTGGCGGCCTCCCCCCCTGCAGAGACCCCAGCCACCACCCCAACCCGGAGTCCTTGGCTCCCCCCCCTTTGGGCCCCACCACCGGCACCTTCTAGGGGTGCAGTGGGCGGGACTGGCATAGGGGCTGGCAAAGGTTGCTGGCCTCTGAATTAGGGCATAATAGTTTCTCCTTTCTTTCTCTCTGACTGGTTTCTGTAATGAGGGTGGGCGGATTGAAGAGTTTTTTATTTGGGGATGGTTGATGTTGGAGAGCATTACAGCAAAGTGTGGCCTCACCAAACGGTTTCAGTATGCAACCCCTAATCCTAATCATCTTCCTATAGAGGTTTTTATGGTGGGTGATTGCCTTTTCTCTGTTGCCTGTAGTAACACAGGACTGTGGAAGAGCTGCCCTTTTTCTCTCACTCAGCAAGCTTACGCAGGGTATGATGAGATGGGGTATGAGAATCGATTGGCTCCATACAATAACGAAGATAACAGAAATGTAAAGAAATATAATGTCATCCATTAACAAGGCACACAAATACAGTCAATGTTAGGTGGAACCGCACTGAGGGGATTGTAGCTAAATGCCTGTGTGCCATGGATCTCGAGCTCCTAGCTCTTCTATTTATACCTTACCTCTGGCCTCTGCATTGCTCTCCTTTCTTCTGAGTGCCTCTGTCTTTCATACAAACAATATCCAGCTGGTTCATCACATCAGGGTCCGGAGTCCCATTCTTGGAGGGAACGAGATAAAATATTTTCCTTCTTTCAAAATGCACCAAATTGGAACTATTTATTTGGATCTAGCTGATTTCAGTGCTTTGGCCAAAGTGGGGTCCATATCTGAAGCAATTATCACCAGTTACATTTGCAACTCCCTTCCCTTCTCCCCAAGCATTGTACATCTTTATTAATCATGGCACCAAAAACATCAACAAGGAGATCCACCCCCCTTATCTCTGGCTAATGATGTCTTTGGAAACAGGAACTTTGCATATCTAGCTTATTACCAATGATGCGCAATGTTCAGATAATTCCACTGTGAAGAAACAGAGACCAACTTGAGCATAAAAGAAGAGTGCATGGACCTGCATTAGCTCATTCAAGTGCCCTTGCCTTTTCAGATGCCCATTTGAGTATGCAGTTACCCATTTCCCATGTGCAGAAAGGGACATGTTGGATCACATGTCCATGCACAAGCTGTCTCTTGTATCTGAAAACCTGCTGCCAAGGTTCAGATGCTGCCACAGTGTGCTCAAACAATTCCAACTGCACTTCAGTGGTTTCCTGTCCAATCTCTCCATTCTTTTGTCTCTACATATTACCTTGGTCAGCCAGTCTTCTTCACCATCACTCTCTTCACATTATCATTGCATAGAAGAATTATCACCAAGAAAAAGGTCTCCCACAATTGACTTTACTAATCTGACATCTGTCTTTTTGTCCCTTCTCTCCCCAACTTCCCCAGGAACCATTCTCTTCTCTCCAACCTTCCAGACCCTTTGGATACAAGTTCCACTCTTCTCCATATCACATTCTTTTCCCCAGAAATCTAAATCCCTCTGACACCTATTCCTGTCGCTCTTTCTTCCTAGTTCACAAGAGGCCATGGTTTGATACTCTACCTTCGTGGGAGTCTCAAATATGTCTGTGCTTACTGAGCTATGACTACTGGCTGATCTGTTCAAAACTTTTACAAGTCAGAAGCACCCTTGAATGACCCTTTTACAGGTCAGAAGCACCTTAAATGAATTCATTCCAGTAACAGAGTCACAGCATTTGAGTCAAGCTGCATCAGAGCAGAGTTTCTAATCTAACCCAATACTATCTATGAAAGTTTTTACATAATACCCATTGCTGTCACGTCTGAGAGATTACGCTAGGGCTCTGAGGAGAGATTGAGGTAGCCCACAGGGTCACAGCAAAATGTTGCGCATAGACCTACAATCTCCTGAAATCCCATCCAGTGCTTTAATCACCCTAAATGGGCAGTCATTGTCTGAGCACCAGGGAAAGGAAATGGGCCACATTTTTCTTGTCTGGAAGGAGGTTCAGCACTTCAATTCAAACCAACATTAATATTTCTGCAAGCAACTAATTTGCTCATCCCTTCTTATTATTTGAACTATCAAATACTGCATCTTGTACTTATACATTCTCTGTCTTTCTCTCTCTCTATCTCTCAATGATCCACTGTATCAAAATATAATTGCTTCTGGCCAAAGAGGAATGAATACAGCATTCCCAAAGCTAGTATTGTTCCAAAGTTAGCTGGAAGGTGAAATGAGGTCTCTAGCTCTATTAATTGTCCTCCTGTTGAAACTCTTTGATCTTAGCACCCTCCAATCCATCTAAAATGCTGCCCCTTCATCACTTGAACCCATTGCTCCATTCCTCATTAAATGTATTCCATTGGCTCCCCTTTGCTCCAGTGCATCTTGCTTTCAAGGCCGTATGCTGCCTACCACAGGGCTGTCCTTGGGGGGAGGGGTAATGGGGCGATTGCTCTGGGCCCCGCAGTAATGTGGGCCCCGCGCGGGGCAGTGTGGGGCCCACACCGTGGACCCCCCACGTCCGCGCTTCCCCCTTCTCCCAGCTGCCTTCAGGAAGCCGAAGGCAGCAGGTTGGGCCAGGAGCACTTCCCCTGGCCCCTACGTCGGCCCTGCTCCCCAGCCCCAAGGCAGAGCAGGCAGGCCCGGGGCGGGGCAGGTGCAGGGTCCCGGCCTCTGGGCCGGCTGTGGCCACCTGGGGTCCTGGCTGTGGCTGGGGCAGCGGCACCTCAACTGGGGATGGTTCGCCGTTGCCTCGGCTCGCCGCTGCCCTGGATCACAGCCTCGGCTTCGGCTCGCCCGCTCCCCGGGCCACGGCCTCGGCTCCCCGCTGTCTGGCGGGTGGCCGCGGCTTCTGGGGCTGGCTCCCCAGGGGGGCGACCAGGCCTCCCTCCCCCACACTCCCCACCAGCATAGGGGGGTGGGGGCCCCGCCTAGGCTGATTGGGCCCACTCCCCACTAGGGACAGCCCTGGCCTACCATGTGGTAGTTCCCTGCTTCCACATCCTTCCGCTCTCCTGTCTGCTCATGATCTTCACTTGCTTTGTCATGCTGAATTTAGATTTGAAACTCCTCATGACAGAACAGTGTTTTGTATTGTTTTCTTATGAAGTGCCAAACACATATCTAGACACTGGAAAAACAATGCATTAGAATGATAGAGGTTTGAGTTCCCTGATGGCTTCACTTTTTTGGAGGCAGTGGATTTATGCCAGAAGAGAATCTGGCCTACTGTCTTCCTTTCCCTAGGATTGAGCTGTCATTGCAGTGCTCCCAACCTTTCTCAGCTCAGGGGCAAAGGGTTATGATCTTGTCCTGAACCTGGAACTCTAATCATCAGACAGTCACAGTTTCAGTTAAATGCTTTTCATGCCCATTTATGCTTTGCCCACTTCTTTTAAGCAAAACCTGATATTGATACTGATAATGAGCTAATTTGGGACTTTAAAAAAATAAAATGCTGCTGAATGGGCCATCAGATATATTCCTATCAGGATAGGGCCTGCATTTAGGCTTAGCTACTATTAGCCAAGCAAAAGGTGTGTGCGCTGAAGTATGAAATGCGTATTATACTAAATTTCTGAAAGAGTATTGTTGATAGCCAGTAACTCAAGTGGGCAGAATAGGAATTATTCCTAAATATATCTTTGAAACAAGTCAATGTCCTGTGGTTTCGGCTATTTTTTTTTAATGTCCATGTTGATAGCCTGCAGCAGTCTGTCTCTCTGTCTGTCTTTTTTATCTATCTTGCCCTCCATTACCTTAATATCTGCACGCCTGCCTATGGCATCTGAATAGTTCTGGGGTTTATGAACTTGCTACTGGAAACTCCTGCTAATGTCACTGAAGGCTGTGGGTGGGGGAAAGAACAAGATAATAATCCAGATCTTTATTCTTCTCATTTTAGAAGGATAAAATGAAAACATCCCCAAGACAACAAACATATACGTTTACAAAATGAAAAACAACGAGAGTCCTGTGGCACCTTATAGACTAACAGATTTTCTTCGGCATAAGCTTTCGTGGGCTTTCGTCATCTCGAAGTGGGTTATAGCCCACGAAAGCTTATGCCGAAGAAAATCTGTTAGTCTATAAGGTGCCACAGGACTCTCGTTTTTTGCTGTACACAGAGTAACACGGCTACCCCTCTGGAAATTTATAAAGTGGTAACTTGAATTGGTGAGCATCATTTGCAGAGGTACAAGTAATTGTCGCATAATTATTATTCTCATCAGCTTGAAGCATGTAAGTAATTGAGTAAAAAAAATCCTCACATTATGTCAAGTGATTGCTGCCTTTAAGCCATAATAAACAATGATGTTCTCACAGTGGTGATGTTAATCAGTAGAACAAATGAGTGGAGCCTGCTGATTGTGCACTGTCTGGATCATTACCAGTTGCTGAAACCCTGAATAAGTAAATGATTTAATTATTGGGGTGTCAGCATGGTCCATTGTTAAAGGAAATAAAGAGCATGGTGGGAATTAACCACATCCCATTTTTGACCCACAGTGCCACAGATATCTCTATTTAGTGCGTGCTTCTCCCTCAACTTTGGTTCACATTCAACTTTGTACTCTGCAGGCCGGTCAGGGTAGTTGTTAAATAAAATGCAATGAATATTCAGCACATGCAACAACCAATTCATGTGCCAATAGTTGCTGGACAGTTCTGCTGAATGAAAGTCATTACTGCTCCACAAGAGGGGCTGTGCCTTTAAGGCAGGGGTGCACAACCTTTTTTGGGCCAAAACCTTTTCTGCATTTTCTAAGACCTCTCGAGGACCACAAATGCAACGTTATATGTCATATATATGACAGCGCCATAGTAAATGAAAATAACATTCATGAATATTGTAATTAACTACAGTTTTACACACATATTTTAAAGAATTTTAATTTTATATGCAAAAGTGAACAGGATTTGAACACCAGTGTTACTTACTAAGTTCCAGTTCAACACAAAATTTCTCATGCACTTCCTAGTCACTAATGAGATAGCTGTGACTGAATGTTCCCCTCTGCCCACCCTTCCCCGCAGCCCCTTCCATGATCCTCTGCCCCCCTCCCCCTGCAGCCCCTTCCCCGATCCTCTGCCCCCCACCCCCACGGCCCTTTCCCCGCCCCCCCCTTACCTGGCCAGAGGCCTGGGATTGCAGTGGTGGCTGGCAGAGCCACTCCTGGGCCAGGCCACTTCAGCCCTGAGCACGCTCTGTTTTAGCATGCTCAGGGTGGGAGGTTTGAAACTCCCCAGCCTCGCCGCAGCAGAACAGGGCGGAACAAGCGTTCTGCCCGAGTCTGCCGCTTTGCTAGGCCAGTTTCCAATGGTATGTTATATTGCCCCAAGGGCTGCACAGAACATGCTTGCGGGCCGCGGGTTGTGCACCTCTGCTTTAAGAGAACAGCACTCTGCAGTCCCACCAAGAAATGTTTTTCGTCACTACTGCGCCAGTCTTTAAATGATGTAGGAGGGGTTCATTGAGAATTCAGTGGTATGATAGATTTACTGGTGACATTGCTGTCCTTCCTTAGTATTTGCCTGAGATACAACTGTTGCTTATGGAAAGGAAGAATCATTCAGAAACCTCATCAGCTCTTCACAGAGTAGAAAGTTCCTTCATGCCGCCTTATTAAGTCATACGTATATATGCTGGGTCAGAACATCAACTGGAGTGTGGGTTTGGGGAAATGTACCATGAAAAGATTTAGTTTCCCAGATTGAAACTCTGTGGGAAAGGCTTGGCAGGACTCCACGTTCAGTTACGTAGCAGAAGTTGGGAAACTGCGTCACTGAACAAAGAGAATCTCCTTCAAGTACCATGGGCATAGAGCAATTAAGGAGCTTCACTGAGTGAATCAATAAAGTCACACACAAGCAAGCTGACATGTTTGTGAAGATCCAGGGTAAAATTTTTAAAAATGTTTAAGTGACTTAGGAACCTACCTTCCATTTTCAAAAGTGATTTAGGCACTCAGGATCTGTAGGGTCACTGAAAGTCAGCTCTCTGCATTTGTTTCACAGATTTCCTCTCCAGGTTAATGAGACTTTTGTTTGTAAGTGCCCTTGTCATTTCTGAAAATGAGATGTAGTCTTTCAGTCATTTGGGTGCTTTTGAAAATTTTACCCCATGCCTACTATGCACACGGAAGGAAAAGGCAACTTCCTTAGTAATACTGCAGACCTTCACAATCAATCTACCTTTTGTTTTGTTTTGTATAGAAAATGCTAAGCACATTTGGGCAGTACCACAAAATAAGTAATAAGGGGTGCATCTACACTAGTAAATTAAGTCAATTTAAGCAGGCTTAAGTTGACTTAATTTACTCTGTGTCTACACTGGAGTTTCCTTAAGGAAAACTTAAGCGGCTGCTTAAGTCAACTTAAGGAAAACTTAAGTCATCTTAATTAGACCTAGTTTTAACTTGACTTAAGGCTTAAGTCGACAAGCCAGTGTGGACACCCAAAGTCGACTTACAAGATAAGTCGACTTAGGACATGGAAAAAAGGGAGCCCCTTCTCCCTTTCTTCCCAGGAAGCTGCTAGCCACTTGTCCTGGGGAGAGCCAGTCCCGCATGGGGCTGGTTTTCCCCTAGACCTGCAAGCCACTAGCGGCTCGTCCTGGCTCCCTTCTGGCTGGGACCCCAGTGGGTCCTGGCAAAAAGGGAGCCAGATCTTCCTTTATGCTGACCCCCGTGAGTCCCAGCCACAAGGAAGCCCACGGGGCTCCCTTCTCTCCGGGACCCCAGCAGTCCCGACCAGAATGGAGCCCTGCAGCTCCTTTCTGCCTGGGACTGCACTCCAGCTGATAGGGAGACCCCGTGGTTTCCCTATCAGCTGGAGTGTCGGCAAGTGCCGGCACGGCCCTCCAGCTGATAGGGTGACCCCACGCTGGGGTCCCAGAGAGAAGGGAGCCCCATGCTCTGTTCTGGCCGGGACCGCTCATGTCCCGGGCAGAAAGGAGCCCCTTGCTCCCTTCTGCCCAGGACCACTCAGTCCTGGCTAGAAGGGAGCCGAGCGGTCCGGGCCAGAAGGGAGCTCCGTGCTCCCTTCTCCCCCAGACTGCTCCGGGGTTTGCTGTATCAGGGAGAGTCAGCCCCGTGCGGGGCTGGCTTTTGCCAGGACAAGCCCCCCTAGTCTGGGGAGCTGAGGTTCCAAAGGAGTTTTGCCTCCCCGTGGGCCTAACCAGTCCACTTAGAGAGTCTAGCGTAGACTCTCTAAGTCGACTTAGTAAGACTAGCTTTAAGTCGACTTAAGAGTCCTGTGTGGACTCTCTAAGTTGACTTAATAAGGTTGACTTAGTAAAGTCGACTTAGTAAAGTCGACCTAAATGTCTAAGTGTAGACATAGCCAATGAGCCCTCAGGAAAGCACATGGCCTATTCTTCATATGACCTGGTTATGGAGCATACAGAGCTGTGTATATGTAGCATACAGTCATTTGATTGTGTATTTGCTCTAATTTTCTGTGGGTGGGCCAAGAGGGACTTGTGGCTGCAGGTGAGCAGTTCAGTGACTGAGACACAGATTCTACTGTCATTAAGCTCTTTTTTCTTGCATCCTCTGTCCACGACTACGTCACTGCTCAGAGTCTGTAGGTCCCTCTTAATCGTCAGCATCATATGCCTAGCACTTATATAGGTAGGACATTCCAGGATGAATCTAGATCAGTTGGGGCTGTATCAACCTTGCTCTGCAAGCTAGGGTGCATCACAATGCTGTCCTTGGGCCATTCACAAACTGCATGAAGGTCACATGCTGAGGGTCACTATAAGCATAGCTCGGGTGCAGGAACTCTTACCTCAGCAATCAGTCAGCACTCACTAGCCATACTCTGGCTTCTACCAGCCTCCATTACCACTCACAGAGTGATCCCAAGACACTCCCAGGGACTTGACTGGGAACCCACAGTAAATAGGTAGGAGTTATCCTATGGTTAGCATTTTCTTCCCAAGCTGCACTGGTCACCCTGTCAGGAAGGAGCAAGAGGGGTGAAAACACCACCAATTAAATTCATAGGGAAAAAAGTAAATATGATACACTCTGCTGAGAGATCCATAGGAACCCAGGCCCATCCGTCAAATTCTATACATAGATTGGCATTAAAGAAAGCGATAGGTATGCTACCATCACTTTTCTTCTACAAAGGAAAACAAGTTTAATATGAATTGCATGGAACCAATCCATCCTTCCTACTGCCAAACTCTCAGGTACTGAAATTCTGTTTGGTCAGATCTGCCATCTTCCTGGTGCCCCACTTGGTCCCCCTTTTGCTCCAGCTGATTCATCAAATTCTTTTGGATAACTGTTAGTGAACTGAATCCCTAATTTAATGAGTCATCTGAGAGATGATTACAAAGCAGGCAACACATTTGTGTGAACTTGTTAGGCAGCATCTTGATCTGACACTCTGTCATGGATTCTTGTTAATGATTTGCTTCTGAAAATATCACATCCATGTCTTATTCTTAAAGCTGTGTACATCTTACATTTACGACTGAACTCCGTGAGCCAGAGTCATAGCCTGGTGCAGGTCCACTGGAGGTTTGTGAGGGGTTAATCTGATCCAGTGCGTTTTTATAGATCCCATTTAATTATGTAGCTACAATCTCTCAAAGAATTGAAGACCATCTTAAAAAAGCTATGAAATGAGCCCAGACAAGATAAAGTAACAGCAATTACTTTGCATCCCGTTTATCTTTTGTAGTGGTCTCACAGAAGATGAACTATGTGAGTAACTGTGATATCAGTGGAAACCTCTTGATAATTATTGCCCCCTTACTCAGTGCAGACATGTTTCTGTTCAGCTAGTTAGCTGAGCATGCCAGTGAATTCTGTCAGTGATCTCATACTTTGCTCCAATATCTATGGGCACTGAGATGGGGCAACTAATGTATTTGGGGCAAGAGTAGTACTTATGTCAGAGACCATTGTGACAATTATAACTGAAATATAGTTAGTGGTAAAAAAAGCTTCTTTCTTACCAAAATAGATCAGTTGTGTCTTTTGTATTTTTTTCATCAGTTCCCAAATGATCATTCTTCAGAATAATTTAATTCTACAGATAATCCAATAAACCCATTATGTTCTTGTGTTCCTAAACACAAATTGATACCATGCTGAGATTACATTCCACATTATTAATGGATGCCACCCAGAATGCATTGTGACAAGCAGGTCTGGTCATGTAAACCATAACTTCTGTTTAGCACGGCCTAGATGGCAGCATTCAGAATAGTTCTAATTGTTGCAGTAGCTAAGATGAACATAATTCAATGAGACTTTCATAACGAGACTGAAAAGTAAAATGACATAAATAGTCAAAGGTAATGAGCAGGCCATCCTGGAATCTTTTCTTTTCATCTAATGCTCTGAAATATTACTACAATCACCCAGTGATAAATGTCATTGAGCTTATTGTATGCCGTGTAGCTGTAGCCCCATGGGTCCCAGAATATTACAGAGACATGGTGACAAATAATTTTAACGGGCCACTCTTACCTTGAATGGTCCCTTACAATATATGACAGCTACTTATGCTAAACAATCTGTATTTGTGTGCCTTGTTAATTGATGACATTATATAAACAATCTGGTCCACCTGGCATTTTATTGGGACACTGGGAGTACCTTTCCCAGACATGAGGAAGAGCTCTAAGTGAGCTCTCTCATCAACAGAAGTTGGTCCAATAAAAGATATTACTTCACCCACCTTGTCTCTCTGATGGACCGTATTGATTAGCAACTGCCTGCTAAACGTAAGGAAACATGAAAAGGAGTCAGGAAAGCCATACAGCAGTAGTTCCCAACCTGCGAGTGGTCCATAGTTCCCATCCCACTGGTTGCAGAAGGGAGCCACTGCCTAAGGACCCATGTGGGGTGTGTTACTATGGAGCTTCAAGACCGGTGCAGGCTCCTTGCTGCAGCCAAAGGGACCTGAGATCAGCACTCACCTTCCCTAGTTCCAGCAGAGAGCAAAGCGCTGGATCCCTGCTTTAGCCAAGGGGAGCACTGATCTCCCTGGTTACTGAAGGAGCCACTGCCTAGGACTCAGGTGGAGTGCACATGCCTCACGTGGTTTCCCTGCTGCAGCCAGGTGCATGAGAAATCAACGAGAAAGGAGGCTGCCTCCTCACTGAACTCCTTCCATCTGCCTGTTGTGGAGTTGTGGAGGCTGCTGGCAGAGACTGGTGGCCCTTCAGGGTTGTAAAAATGAGATCTGTGGCCCTTGAGCCAAAAAGGTTAGGAACCAGAGGGTAGGTTCCCACAGCTGGCATGTGATCCCAGACATTGTTTCAAGTTAGTAATGAAAGAGAGGGAAGCAACGGTTAGCTGTGCCACCTGAAAAAACATATAGCTCTTTGTTACATGGCAGGAGCACTGCCTTAAAAGCTGTGTTAGGGTTTATCCCACGAAATAGAAAAGCTGCCTTTAAATTGCTTTCTCCGATTACTGAGTTTGTGTGCAAAGCACCCAGTGTGAAAAACAGTGAGATTCCAATGAGTGCCAGATGAGGCTCAAATACCCACTGGAAACATACAGAGTAGTTATGTGATGTGAATGCAGCTCATGATGGACTCACTGATTTACTGTATATGTTGCATTGCACTTGGTTAGTTATTTTACAGAGCTTTGCACATTTAATCTATTTATATTATTAATTGTATTATCATAGCGCCTGCGAGCTCTAGTCATGGACTGGACCCCGCATGGTACTAGGGAACTAGGTTCTAAACACAGAACAAAAAGGCTGTCCAATTCCTCCCCTTTTCCCCCCTTCCAAGGGCATTTTTAAAATCCAATACATTAGGCTTCACCTTACCTTATGGGGTACATAGTATACCAATTTTCCTCTGTTTATCCTTCCGGAAGACACATCAGAAGCAAAGCCAACAGAACTGAAACATCATGACTCCAATTCCCCTGTTCTACATATTACTCCATGCTATGTTTAATTGGTCTAACTCAGGGGTTCCCAATCCCTGGCCTGCAGGCCAAAAGTTGCCTGCGGGGCTTTTTAAAATGGCCCCCACTGCCCGGCCACTGGCTGGGAGCTGGGCCACAGCCACCCGGTCCCTGTGCACAGCTGGGAGCCCTGCTGCAGCTGCCTGCCTCCCCTCCAGTCCCGGCCAGGGCTCTAACTCATTGTTTGCATCTCTCCCATTTGCCACAAATACTTCCAACAGCTGTTAGAAGTTTTCCACTGACTAACGTACAGTGGTAGGTGTGGGCAAAACTGCCAAATGGTTTGCAATCTAGCAATTGCTTTGTTAGATTACAGCAGCAAAAAAAGAGATTCAAGCGTTCAGCTCTGTCTCCCGAGGTCCTTTCAATACCCCAGAAAATGGCAATGGAGAAAAAGGTTTGACAGTTTCATTGGAATGTGAAAGCATTTTTTCATTCGTTTGGGGGGAAACACAACCCATTTGTTGGATATGAAACATTCATCTTAGTTCATCAAACATTTACCTTTCACCAGCCTCTACAGTGAAAGTTCCAAGAATTTTTCAAGATTTTCAAGCATTTGATGAAGTGGGATTTCACCCACAAAATCTCATGTGATAAATAAATTTGTTAGTCTTCAAAAGTGCCACAGGACTCCTTGTTTGTTTTGCTTACTAGACTAACACAGCTACCCCTCTGAAGCCGCAAGAATGTTTCTCATCTCATCAGATCCTATTAGGGGTGGCTGGGTTTGGTCAGTTCGAGGATGGGAAACCTTCAAGGAACACCTACATCATATTTTTTTTTTAAAGTCAGAGGTTAACATTTATCATCTGTAACCCGTTTGCCGAGCCATGACGGCAGCAGCAAAGGACCGGGTTCTGTTTCTAGGGGTTCCCAAATAATGTTACACCAACAATTCGCTCGAGCCCCCACCCAGTCTTCTGGGAAATTACACATCACCCCCTGGGCGCCCTAGAAGGGCAATACTTCCCCGCTCGCAAGCACCAGTCTGAGTGTAGCACATAAAAGGTTTAATAAAGACTATATAAAGGCAACATCAAATGCAGCACTGGTTGGGATACAGTGCAAAGATTCCCACAAAACCCAATAGACAGAACTCATTCCACCAGTAAGGGGAGGAGGGGGAGTCAGCCCTCAGTCCTCCCCTCCAATTGTCCTCTGCCACCTCAAGGTCTGCTCACACCACCCACTGGCCACTCACACCCGCTGTCCGCAGACGCTGTCTGGGTCCGCCGGCTCTGCCGCTGGCCTCTGGTCACACCTGCTGTCCGCTGGCTCCACTACACCGCCCGCTGGTCACACCTGCTGTCCGCTGGCTCTGCCACACCGCCCGCTGGTCGCACCTCATGTCCGCTGGCTCTGCCTGCTGGCTCCACCCGCTGCTCACACCTGCTGTCCGCTGGTTCCACCTGCTGTCAGCTCTTGGTGATTTCAGCTCGCTGGGAAGTGTCTGCTTCCCTAGTGATTTCAGCTCGCTGGGAAGTGTCTGTTTCCCTGGCGATTCCAGCTCAATCAAAGTAACAATAGAGCCTCTACAAGGAATCTTAAGGTCTATTCTTTAACAATGGGTGGGGAAATAGGTGTTGACTTAAGGCACAGCTCCAGCAGAGCTAGTGCTCACACCCCTCCCCACCTGGTTTTACAAGTCTGAAAACTAGGGTTGCTCACTTTTCCAAGTTCTCTATTGCTGATGGTGACGTTTCCATCAGCTGCTTGGTCAATAACAGATATACAATCAAAGAGTAGCATATCATGAAAGAACAATATTTCCTTTCCCCCTTCTGATAAAACACCAGATTTAGAGGATTTGAACCAGTCACACATACCAACTCCCATCATGCCCAGCCTCTGGGTGAAATTATGCTGAGTGTCATGCAAATACCAAGCACAGGTAAATCAGTGACCCCCCGCCCTACTTAGCTGCTAAGCAAGAGAGGCTCTCAGATTCCTAACCTTGCTTACATCCTTACACATCTATGAATAGACTATTGCTATTTTTCCTAAGTACTGGAGGAAATTATGATAATCTCAAATAGCTCTGTAAAAAAGGTTAAAGATTACTGTAGATGCAGGAATAGAACACACATTAGGTAGTGCTCTGCACTATGATATTGGGCCACTGTGCTAGAAGGAACTGTCTTTCCAATGAGTTGTAGAACTTGTGGCTATTACATATGCCATATTTTCTCAGAATGGAGAATGCTAATGCCAGTGTTAGCACTAAATGACAGTGCTAATGCCTGGCTAAATTCTAGTTTTGCTATTCATTTTCTATCTTCTTGAATATCCCCTTGCTTTTTCAATGTAAAATATTGTCCCAAACTGTTCCATGTTGCTGTGCTCTGTTAAACAGCAGCTGTATTTGACTACAGAGCTAACTGTATATAAATTACTTCTACTTTTAAATACACAGGGAATTTTTATATGAGTTTGTAACATATTTTGAGAGGGGTATGTGTGTGTTTGTCTGTCTATACTAGTGTGACATCACAATATACAGTTCATAGCTCCTAATGCCCAGCCATATGCTCAGTCCAGCAGACAGAATAATAGCTTGTGTTCATATATCCCCTTTCTTTTCCAAGAGTCTCCAAAAGCTTTGCAGACTTATATAAACCCTGATACAAAGCCCACTATAGCCAATGGGGGATTGTTCAAGCCCATAGACAGGAAAATTAGTTACATTTTATGATACAGAGATAATAGTCACACTTGTAATTACAGTACCATTACATACTAGTTACGTTGTTTTTTTAAAAACCCTATAGCTAATTAATATAACTAGAAGCTTTATTGTATGACTCTATTGCTTATTACTAATTCTTTATGTTCATAGTTAAGGCACATTAATCCAGGTATATCAAATACATCTTTGTGTCTTCAGTAACTCTGTCATCAAGTAACTACAGTGACTTATTACAAGCAAGTTCCAAAGGGGTAGCCATGTTAGTCTACTTCAGCAGAACAAACAAGGATTCTCATGGTACTTTTAAAGACTAACACATTTATTTATCGCATGAGCTTTCATGGGAGAACGCTCATGTGATAAATAAATTTGTTAGTCTTTAAAAGTACCACAGAGCTCCTTGTTTGTTATTACAAGCAAGTTGAACTGATTGCTCAATTTTAGCATTTCCATGCATTCTTCTGCATTAATTTTGGGTAAAACTGTTTTTTGTAAGCAGATGACCAAATTCACAAAAGCTTATCAGCCCAAAATACAGTGTTGTTTTCAAATCATCATTTTACCATGCCAACCCTGCTGAAATAGTTGAACTTTTAATAGAATTCATGAAGCATGGAACAGGAAACAAAATCCAGTGTGGTCTCCTGGAGCTATGTTAAAGATTGCCATGAAATTTAATTGCTACTAGATGTTAAGAGTAAAGAAACAGACTGTTTTGCGCTGTTGAAATCCCTCCAGGATGCTGAAGGGTTCCAATTTTTTTTTCCGGCATACTTATTATGTATTCCTATTGAATCTATTAGCAATTCATGGAAATTATTTCCATTAAGCACAAAAATATTTATGGTTATACATTGGTTATAAAGACACAGAGCTACCATCTGCAAATAGAATGAGATGTATTATATGCAGGGATTAACATAAATGGTACTCAGGTACTCATGAGCACCTTTCAAAAAGCATACGGAAAACTTCCCCAAAGGCTCCCATGTGTACAGCATACCCTGCACAGCCCCAGGCTCACCCACCCTGCCCGCTGCCTGAAACCATGCCCCCGACCTCACTCCCAGCCCCTGCTACCGCCACTGGCCCCAGGCTGGATCCAGCCCCTGCTGCCTCTGGCCCTGAGCTGGATCCAACCCTCTGCCACCGGCCCCAGCTCCCAGGCTGGATCTGGACCCTGGTGGCCCCTGCCACCGGCTCCTCGCTCCCAGGCCGGATTTAGACGCCGGCCTCTGCTGCTGTTGCCACCTGGTTGCCCTAGGCCGGCTCCTGCCCTTGGCCCCACCAGTGCCTGGCCAGGGCCAGGTGCCGTGACTAGCCTCCTCTCCCCCACCCACACAGCTTGGGGCCAGCCACTGCAGGTCCTAACCCAGGGCAGCCGCTGCTGCCTGCCGCCTACCTGAGAAGACGGATTTCACTTTCCCTCCTCTTCTCCTGCTCTGCACCACATGCCTCAACTACATGCTGCAGAGCAGGAGATTTAAAAGAGCTGACATCTATTTGTGCCTGGGTTGCTGGATCGGGACTCAGGGCACTGGCTTGGACACTCTGGGCTCATGCCCCCTGTGCTCAGTGCCAGCGACTCCCCTGGAGTAAACCCTGAGGCCTGTCCATGTTCGAGGCCGAGAGCCTCTGTAGAAGAGATGCCAAATGATGTCCAGGCGGGGGGTGCTGGTGGTGAGGCTGCCCTGTCCCACCTAGAGCCGGGCTGCAGGAGGGGACCAGCAGCTGCCACACGCTGGGTAACTTCAGGGGAGGGGAAGTCCTGGGGCGGGGGGAGATTTGTATCCCACCAGCCTCACGTCCCCCCCTGCAGGTACAGACCCCCCCCTCTCAAAGGCAGGTGGGGGTGGGGCCGGAACTCCTCTTGCCCCTGGGGGGGTGGCGTGAGGGCGTGCAAATGTGACCTCTGGTAGCCGAGTACCAAACGATTCCTGCTGGTACTCACTGGAGAACCTGATCTGAAAAATGATGTCAGTCCCTGATTATATGAACATAAAGCATGCTGATAAGCTAGTATTTCCTTTGGACATATGAATCCCTGCAAGGTTATTTCTTTCTTCAAAATTATTTCTTTCAGCAAATATGACATGGTGTCACTACACTTACAAATTAAGTTAACTTAAGGAGGCTTAACTCGACTTAATTTCTTAGCGTCTACACTGGGCTTTCCTTAATTCGACTTAAGCTGCTCCTTAAGTTGAATTAAGGAAAAGTTAGTTTGAATTAATAACACCTCGTTTTAATTCAAAGTAGGGCTTAAGTTGACTTTATTAAGTCGACTTAAGCCAGTGGAGACACGGAGTAGTGCCTAGGTGGACCTTTTTAAGTCGACTTAAAATGTTCAATTGACTTAATAAGTTTGAAAAGGGGCCACGTCTACACTAGAAAAGTTAAGTCCACTTCGGTTAAATCGACTTAATAAGGTCCACTTTATGTCGACCTTTATAAAGTCGACTGAACTTTTCAAGTGTAAACATAGCCTAAGTGTTCTGTTGTGCTGATCAAGGCATTGGGTCAGATCCTCAGCTTATGTAAATTGATGTACCTCATTTACTTCAGCAGAGATAGACCAGTTCACACCAGCTGAGGATCCAGAAACATGAAAATGAAAATGAAACCCAGCCTCGCAGCAAAGGACAAGGATCTAATTAGGACACACACAAAAACACTCCCTAGAACATGCACACAGATGCACGCACAGAGTGTCCATGAAACTGAAACCTGCTGGGTATTGGGCTAAAATAGTTCTTCCATGCTGGCTGTATGTGTGGTTGGGAAATAAGAGGAGGAATATGCTGTTTGTATCACACAGTAACTGGGGAGGGGGGGGGGGGGGTTCTGCTTGCAGGCTCTTACTACAGTAAAATTAAGCCAATAACAAACAATATGCAGTAGATGGGCTGAGGGAAGTTTTGAACAGGCTGCACTGTACAGTTCATTCACTAAATATGGAATATGTGTAAGGTATTTCTCAAAAATGTAAATAGCTGATATCTCTTTTCCTTATGGCCTTTTGATCAAAACATAGGCTTGGAACTCAGACAATCTAGGTTAAAATCTTGGCTTTGTTTGAGTCCTGGCAAAATTTGGATGAGGAAAACATCTTTGATTTCAGACAGAGCAGGTAAAGGTCAAAAAAAGGCATTGGAGTAATATTGTCAGTAGCTACTAAAATAACTAAGGGTATGTCTGTACACTTCTTTCAGGCCTTGTACACACTACAGAGTTATTGCGCGGTGAGGCTCCTTACCGCGCGATAACAATCAAAGCATCCACACAGGAAAGCTTCTTGTTACACTGCAAAAGCCCTCTTGCCACGCAACATGTAAACCACCCAAAGGAGAGTGGTAAGGCTTACCACGGAACAATTGTTCCATGGTACAGCCTGTGTGGATGCTTGTTCCATTTTTGACAGTCTCCAGAAATGTCCCAGAATGCCAATCCAGGGCACGCTGGGACACCGGAGCTGTCAAATGAAATTGACAAATAGTGGCTTGAGCCAGACTTTGGCTTAAGCTGGCAATGGGGCTCAGGGCTCAGCTGGCCGGTGGTTGGAGCCCTACTGAGCCCCAGCTCCAGCCCCAGCCAGCTGAGCCCCTGGTGCTTGGTGGGTGGCGGGGCTCAGCTGCCGCTGGCCAGAGAAGCCCTGTTCCTGGCCATCCACCAGGGGGCTCCAGTGGGGCTCAGCTGGCTGGCGGCAGCTGAGTCCCGCCACCCACCACCCCGGTGGGGCTCTCAAGCCCCCCACCGGGGCCGTGCTGTGGGACTCAGCTGCCTAGCAGCAGCTGCGGCCCTGGTGGGGGTCTCAAGCCCCCCAGCGGGGCTCAGCTGCCTGGCGGCTGGAGCCCCGCCGTGCCCGGCTCGGCTGCCCAGGGGCTGGAGTCCCACCAGGGGAGCTGGAGCCCCTGCAGCCCAGGCTCAGCTGCTGCAGCTGGTATTGGCTGAGCCGGGGCTCAGCTGCTGCTCAGCTGGCCGGCAGCAGCTGAGCTCCGCCTGCGGCAAGGGAGCCCCAGCCACAAGACTGGGGCTCAAGCCAGCACCACTGCCAGCGTTTCAGCTGGCAGGGCAGTGCATGGTGGGATAGGTACCCACCATGCATTGCTCCGTCTAGCGAAAATTCAAAGGAGCGCTGTGTGGATGCAGTAAAGCGTTATAATAATAACACTTGCTTGTCCAGCAATAACTTTTATTGCGGGACAAGTCTGTAGTGTGTACATGGCCCAAGTGACAGAAGGGAGGTTTCCATTGATGTAGTTAATCGAACTCTCAAAGAGCAAGGTCAGTTGAATAATTCTTCCACTGACTGGTTGCATCTGCTCTGGGGGGTAAGACGACCTAACTACATTGCATGAGGCAATGTACTTTTCACAGTCTTTTAGGTGTATATAATTCCTCAGTGATTCTCTCCAATTCCGTGGCCACAGAGGAGATCCTATTACTTCCGGTACTGAAAAGGAAGTTGGGTCTAGAACAGAACTCAAGAGTTCGGACCAAACTAAAACTGATGAGTTTTGTAAAACTCAAACCCAATGTTTGTAGGATCGTTGAAACAGGTGGAGGGAAACATAAGGTGTTCTTTTATGTAGCGTAAGTAACATTTTCTACTAACTAATTTTCATGATTCATGAAAATAAGGATTCTAAATAAACTTAAATAATAAATGTGAGACCAAAAAAAAAAGCCAGTTTGTGTAACATGGCAATAAATAGGACATCCATTGTAATAAAGGGGATACCTGCTCTGAATGCTCTTATGTTCTTGAAAGTTTGACACTAGAACAGGAATTGGCAACCTTTTTAAAGTGCCATGCTGAACTCTGTTCCCTGACCCTCTCCCAATGCTGGGGGCCACGGCTGAGTGGCATCAGTGGGGTGGGAGGGGAGCAGGGCTGGATTGACTGGCATGGGGCCCTGGCATGGCCCCCATGGTGGACACCCTCCTGGGGTCCTACACCACCACAGCAGAGCCCCCCCTCCAGCATGGCGGCTTGCAGGGGCTCACCTGCTGTGTACTGCCTGCCACCGACCGCCTGCCACCCTGGCCCCAGTCCTGCTCCAGCCAGCCAGCCCAGGAGTGGGGCAGGAGTGCAGAGACCAGCCTCTGGCCCCAGGGCCCCCCAGCACTGGTAGGGCAGGGCAGGACTGGAGAGCTCTCAGCGCTCCTGCCCCATAAGTAATGAGTGGGGTAGGGGAGGGCAGATGGGGGGGCATTAGAGGCTGGAGCCTGGGTCCCCGTTTAGGCCAGGGTCCCCGGCTTCAGACCCCATAGCCCCTGCTATAATCCAGTCCTGGAGGAAAGCAATAGCAGGAAAGGGAGGGATAGGATGGCAGAGGTGGCAAAGGAGGACAAGGACAAGGATGGGGGGCAGGGAATCATGGGATAGAAGGGGTGCCTGGTGGGAGGGAAGTGGTGCATAGCAAGGCAGGAGTGGCAAGGATGCATGGCAGGGCAAGGGTGGCAGAAGAGTATGGGGAGCAGTGTAGCATGGACCCCATAATTCCCCTTCCTCTCCAAGCATTTTGCCCAACTCCCCAGCCATTCCTCCCATCCCCGCTCCCTACTACTCCTGGCCCCTGAGCCACTGCCCCCATCTAATCTGCACCCTGCTGCCAGCTCCCCCAATTCCCCCCCCCCAGAGTAGGAACCCCAGGCACAGGCACACTTACTCAGGGGGCCAACCCTCAGTTGCCAGGTCTGAATGGCTCCTTGGCTGGCCAAACGTAGGGCCACCATGGGGCATTTTACATTTCCCACAGCTGATGCAGGGCGGGAGATTTAAAAAGGCCCCGCCCAGTGTGCTGATCTGAGCTGGAAGCGGCAGAGTGCTTGTGCACAGGAGCAGTGCGTGGGGCCATGAGCCTTGTGTGCTACTCAGAATGAGCTCGTGTGCTACCTTTGCCGGGAGTCGCCAACCCCTGCGTTACAAGGTCAATTCCACGGTCCTTACTTGTAAGCCGCAGTTGGCGGCAATGGCCGTAGAGACATTCTGCAAGCAAAATGCACAACAAAAGATTTTAGCTATATTACATCAAATCATTAGCTACAATCACAGGTATGATCAATTCCGTTAACCAAGCATAGCAATCTGCAAGTAATTATCAGTAAGAGGGCCACTGGAATGAGAGGACTTGCATTTAGATGCTATAGCTGGAAAGACAAATTGTGAAATGCTGGATTCTTTTTATCTTCAGTGCTCCCGTCAGCAGAATATTAGATCAGCCTTGCATAATACATATCAGCATGCACTGTTGTGTTTGTATTTAATGTTTTCAGTTGGCAAAGGCGGGAGGATTTAGCATATCAGATTTCTAGAGCGGCAGGTCTCTGAAGCTTGTATGCGAAAGGTGTATTTTTGCAGAAAAGCCCAGGCGCTCACAAGGCTTTCTGCCTTGATGCTTTTCATTTTAAAGTGAATATGTTGTTTGGAGTGAATTGCTGGCATATGTTGCATAAGGGCACCTCTCGCTGAAAAGATCTTTGAGATACTTTTAGGAAAAGATGCTATATTAAAAACTGCAATGGAATTAATATGTACTAACACCATCCTCTCCTATATTAAAGATACATTTTTCTAGCCGACTTAGACTTCCTAATAAAAATCTTGCTGACTTTCTTGAGTTGAGCTTTTATGCTGTTTGACGTGGCTTTTCTATAATCCAAACCATTTTATGCAGTTCTATAAATTCCCCAGTTTGCTGTTGTTTGCTGAATAATGGCTGTATAAAGTACTCCAATCTGAAATCATTTGTCAAAGCACTCTGTTTCTTGCTCATGGCTTTTTCTTTATCCATTTTTCTCTATTTTGCTGTTTTTTAAAACCTTCTATTTTGTGAGTTCTTTGAATGCTTCCCCTTCCTCCCATCCATCCCCTCCTTTTAAAATCCAGGGCCTGATCCTGTCCTTAGTAAAATCCAGTGAAGTCTTGCTATTAGCTTTAATGGGAGCTGCATAAAAGCTCCCTTCTTTATGAATGTGTTTCTGGTTGCATTTAGACTCCTTGTTTTGTTAGATAAATATTTTCAAGCAATCTAAGCTCTCGTGTGCTTGTTCCTCAGAAGCAAGTGCCACTAACTGCTGATAACACTGGAAATAAATCTTGCTGCCTTTGCCCTCTGGTAGGCCCAGATCATATCTCATCTCCCTTTACCCCAGTGATAATTGCTTATCAACACATGCAGACTGTTCCGATGCCACCAATGCTTAACGACAGACAAGGTGTTCAGTCCAATGAATCAATTTTGAATGGTTTCAGTAGAACTTGGATGATAACAAAATATTGTGTCGTGTGTGTAAAGATAAGGCCCTTCTGTAGAAATACTATCCTGTCTTTTGAATCCTACCCCTCTCTCTACCTCTGAAACCCCTAAGACATAGCGAGAAACAATAAGAAACAAATTCAAGCAAAACTAAAAATTAGACTGAAAAGTTTTTAAAAGCACACTTCCAGCCATGCTGCAGCTTTCTCCACAGTGCCAGATCAAAGGCATGAAGATAAGATGCATCCAAGCACACAGGTTGCATATAAATAAATAAACACTCAGCATTACATGTAACAAAAGTGAAAGCAGCCCTGGATCTCTCAAGTGTCTAATGGGATAAAAGTGTCAGGACTGCATGGAGAGGCAGCAGTGAGGGTCGCGCAGCCTGATACAACATGTAGGACGTGGGGGGAAAAGAAGTAAAAAACATTATTATTAATACTAATAATTATTCAAATTATGGTAATGCCTGGAGATATCAAGTGAGTTTGAGACCCCATTGTGGTAGGCACGGTAAGCATACAGTAAAAGACCATCTCTGCCCCAAATAGTTTATAGTCAAAGAATGTATTATTATTCTCATTTTAGAGATTGGGAGCTGAGACACAGAGAGGGTAAGTAATTTACCAAGATCACACATCTCCTGGGTCCCAGACTTAGCCACAAAATTATCCTTTCATCTTTAGGTCATACTAAATTTCCTACTAATCAGCCTTAACTTACTGTCAGCTTTGTTTCATTAACAGAAACAGTGAAAAGATTTTATCTCCATCTTAACTATAGATTTGCCCATAAATAAGAACTCCATGAAGCTAATTTTTTTAGCCCTTTTTTACATATGTGACCCTAGCGACTGGAATAGAAAAGGGATGGCACTGATTTAAGAGGAGAAGCTGGACAACAAAGAAGAAAGCTTCAGAGCCGGGCCCAAGGATATGCAATAACTTCTGTCTCACTTTTTTCTTTCTCTATTTCAGTCCCTTTCAACTCTTTGTCTTTCTTTCTATCTCCTTGTCTTTTATGTCTTTCCTTTCTAGCTAGCTAGCTAGCTAGATGTTTACTGATGAGTCAACATTTTAAATTGTGATGCTATAGCTGTATCTTTTGACTGGTTAAGAATACAAGCAATACATCTTCCTACTATGCTTATATAGGTTGTAGAAAATACTGATTGTGTACAAGTAATGCACTACCCCATTATTTTTGCTTTGGCAAGTGAAAGAATTTATCAATGAAAGGGGGGCCATGATAGAATATATTCAGCACTGGTCCTTTCTTTTCTCCATTGGTTCTCAAACCAATACTTCAGAAAGAAGCCAGTACAAAGTCTTAATCTGAAAAGGCACAAAGTCAACTTCTTCAATATTTCCAAAGCAAACTCCAGTTATCGATCAGAATTCACCCTAAATAATGAAAGCATGAGAATTTTCTGGGTGTTTCAAGAGGGATCAAAATCAGCCATATAATGGGAACCTAATAACAACCTTCTTGTGATGGGGTGAATTTACGCTGCACTAAAGAAGCCCAGCAAAATCTGTGGGTGGTGGAAGCTCTGCTCCTTGAACCCTGCTGGGCATGCTCCATCTGTTGCTTCAGCATAAAAGGGAGCTGCTCAGTTCATTTGGGGCTGACCAACGAAGAGGTAGGATCTACGCTGGAAGCTCCTGACAAGGAGCTGCATCAGCCCCAGTCATTAGGAGAGAGCGATCCTGGAGGAAGTCCTGAGGAGCAGCTCTTCCCTGAAGACCACCCCGAGGCTGACTCCCAGGTGCTGACCGCAGCCAGCTGGGAATCTTCAGGGAAACAGCTAACTGCCATCACTGGAGGCGAGGAGGCACAGACCAGGGCCATGAAGGAGGACTCCTTCCTCGTTTGGGTAGGAAGTAGCCCAAGGGGCCCAGGTTGTGGAGCCAGGGGTGGTGCAGAGGAGAGCCAGAGCGTTTCGGTGTGGAGCCCCACTGACTTGGTGCCATAACCCCGGCACTGATAGGGACCTGGGCTGGGATTCAGTGGAGTGGGAGGGCCTGAGCCCCCTTACCTGGGCGCCACGCCTTGGAGCGACTGTGTATTGACTCTGTGGCTGCTAGGCCATGCTACCCTGATCCCAGGGCCAGTTATCAACTCTGTAAGGTTGCAGAGATGCCCTCCTCACTTACACCCCTCAGACTTTCTCTACGCGGGGGCACTTGGGAGGCCCAGCCCCTGACATTTATCTATTGAGAGAAGATCGCCTACCCACAATAAACTAGATATGTCTTCAGATTTAGAACTAGAACCTTGGGCTTTTCACTGTAAAACAGCCTCTGTACTTGAGTGTTAAAAATTTGTAATTGAAATGGTAAATTAGGTGTTTGATAACACATGACATTTTACAAAAATGTCTGCTTTCCATAGAAATTTTCAATATTTCATTGAAAAAACAAATGGCTAAAGTCCACAAAAATTTTGACCAAAACCTGAAATACTTTGATTTTCCTCACGGGAATCATAGTTTGATTGCCTTCTGTCCCCTCTGTGGGCCGAATTCTCAGCCCAGATTATATCTCCTTACCAAGCAGGGAGACATCATGGGAGATGTAGTCCAGGAAGAGAGCCAACTTTTAGAAGAGAATAAGAACATATTACTCTGAATTACGACTCTCACAAGGCACCATGCTATCATTTTTAATCAAAACACTTCTTTTTTCAGCCAAAATATTTTGTATTTTGATGTTTTCTATGAACAATTTACATGAAAACAAAGGTAGCTTTGTTTTTGTCTTAGTTTTCATTGGGGAGAAAAAAAAACCTTTTGCAACAAGATCACGCCTCTACCACTGGAGCAAAAGGGAGGTGACTATATTATACAAAATTATCCCAAATGCATTTTGACTTTCATCATCATCATTTTGTCTGCATTACAGTTGGACTGATACAAATCATTCTACTTACAATTGCATAAACATTTAGGGTGGGATTTTCAAAAGTATTTGGCACTGGTTGACCTCTCTTCTCACTGAAGTCAATGATCAAACTCCTGTTTACTTGAATGGGGGCAGAATCAGGCCATCACTGGGCTGTTTTGAAAGTTCCGTCCTTACTTTTTGCTTCCTGTTTTCAGTTTCTTAAAGCTTTTTTAATCTTTCAGGCTGAAATTTTCAAGGCTTCTCTCTGTCCAAAAGTGATTTTTTTTTTTTTTTGTAAAGAGTTTAAACAAATATGATTCAGCTGTTTTTGAGTAGAAAAGTAGAAAATATATCTGAAATGAAGAGAGAAATGAATCATATAAACCCCCAACACCTAAAAACTTACAAATCTCTGTGAGTGGATATTAAACCAGTGTTCAGAAAAAAAAAAAAAAAGCAGCTATTATGAATGTACATTGAATGGTCCAGAAAGATCTGCAGAGTGTGGTGTACCCCACAGAAAAGAACTCTGACTTTCTGAGTGTGTGCTGTATGTGGTTCCAAAATATAAACATCTGCTAGGGACAAGAGCAGGTTATTTAAGCAAAAGGGGTGCGTCTACACTTGTAAATTAAGTCGACTTAAGCTTGCTTAAATCGACTTAATTTACTCTGTGTCTACACTACAGTTTCTTTAAGTCAACTTAAGCAAGTTGCTTAAGTCGACTTAAGGAAAATAAAGTCGACTTAATAAAAATTAAGTCGACTTTATTAAACCTACTTTTAATTCGACTTTAGGCTTAAGTCGACTTTTTTAAGTCAACTTAAGCCAGTGTAGACCAGGAATAGCCCTAAGTCGATTTAGGGCTACTCCAGGACGCCCCCACTGCCCTCCTTGCCGGGGGGGGGGCACAGGGAGAGCCTGGCATGCCCCCCAAAGGGCAGGGCAGAGCCCTGCCCACCCTGCCCCTATGCCCTGCCAGGGTCCCTGTCCCCCTTTGCCCCATTGTACCTGGGTACAATGGGGCAAAGGCTGAGCTGCCTGGCACTGGGCAAGGGGTGCCCCCCCTGCCACCGTGGACCTGCCCAAAGTCCCCCTAGCCCCTAAAAGTCGACCTAGGCATCCAATGTGGACGCTCTAGGTCGACTTTGTAAGTTCCCCCTAAGTCAACTTAAAATTTAGGTGTAGATGTACTAAGCTGACTTAACTACGTCGACTTTAAGTCAACGTAGTTAAGTCGACTTAGCTAAAGTCGACCTAAATTTACAAGTGTAAACATAGCCAAGGAGCCTAACACTGACCCTGCCTGTGGGTATTCTGGACAACAGAGTCTTGTGGCACTTTTAAAGACTAACAGATTTATTAATCGCATGAGCTTTCGTGGGAGAAAATCCCACTTCGTCAGACGCTTTGAAGATAGGAAAGTTACAGAGTGGGAGGAAATTAAATGCAGGGGAGTGTATGACATAGCATCAAGTCAGGCTGTAACAGCAAATCAAAGTAGGTGTTAGGATTCAAAACACTGGGGAACAGCACATAGAGGAGGGGGGAGGTCAATTCAAGTGACTTGATGCTATGTCATACACTCCCC
>ML685886.1:186109-197719 GCA_007922175.1 Pelusios castaneus | reverse complement strand
GAAAGCTCATGCGATTAATAAATCTGTTAGTCTTTAAAAGTGCCACAAGACTCTGTTGTCTTGTTAATATAGGCTGACTTTAGCTAAGTTGACTTAACTAAGTCGACTTCAAGTCGACTTAGTTAAGTCGATTTAGCATGTCCACACCTATATTTTAAGTCGACTTAGGGGGGAACTTACAAAGTCGACCTAGAGCATCCACACTGGACGCCTAGGTCGACTTCTAGGGGCTAGGTGGACTTGGGAGAGGTCCACAGTGGTGGGGGGCACCCCTTGCCAAGTGCCAGGGGGCTGTCTTTGCTCCATTGTACCTGGGTATAATGGGGCAAAGAGGGACAGGGACCCTGGCAGGGCACAGGGGAAGGGTGAGCAGGGCTCTGCCCTGCCCTTTGGGGGGCATGCCAGGCTCCCCCTGTACCACCCTCCTTGGCAGGGAGGTCAGTGGGGGAGACCTGGAGAGCCCTAAGTCGACTTAGAGTCAACTTAGGGCTACTCTGCGTCCACACTGGCTTAAGTCAACTTTAGAAAGTCAACTTAAGCCTAAAGTCGACTTTAAACTAGGTTTAACAAAGTCCACTTAGTTTTCCTTAAGTTGACTTAAGCAGCTTGCTTAATTTGACTTAAAGAAAATGTAGTGTAGATGCAGAGTAAATTAAGTCAACTTAAGCAGGCTTAAATCGACTTAATTTGCAAGTGCAGATGCACCCATATAGGCTATGTCTACACTTACTAAAATTAGTTCGAATTAGTTAGTTCGAACTAGCATGGCCACACTGGTTAGTTCGTATTAGCGATCCCCATTCATTTCAATGGCTGGTTAATTTGAACTAAGAAATTAGTTCAATTAACAGGGCCACATTGGTTAATTCGAACTAGTTAGTTTGAATTAACCCCTTAGTTTGAATATCCTATTCAAATGAATTAGTTTGAATTAAGGAAGCCCTTAATTCGAACTAACTAAAGCCTAGTGTAGCCATGGCTTTAGTTAGTTCGAATTAAGCATCGTTAATTCGAACTAACTTGCCAGTGTAGACATAGCCATATATGGCATAAGGCCATATTCTGTTTGCCTTCCTCAGGTGAGCAGTCCCATTGAAATCAATGGGCTACTCATGAGAGTAAGACAAGCAAAGTTTTCCCGCAGTAGAACTTGATTGTAGTGAATCTTTGTATATAATTATCTTCAGCTATACAAAAGATTTTCTGTTTTAAAAAAAAAATTCTGTGTAGGTGAAATTTACACCTATGCTCAGGACCAGCATATAACAGGTGCACTACTTACCTCCTACTTTAACCTTCAAAACAAAGCTTACGTAAGACATACATGATGCATTCATTGTGAAATTCACTCTGCGTAGGAATGTTTGGCTATATAGCTAATATATATATAGAGAGAGATGCTTTTGTTTTGGTTTTAACATGAAACTGTGTCTTACTTCATTAAAGATCTGGGACAACTCACAAATTTAAAGGCATTAATTTCCTACACATTCAAAGCACTTGTTTACATATTTTTTAAGAAAAACATCTACAAATGTTACCTTTCTGTAGTTTTTATTTCTGAAGACCTGATAGAGAAAAAAATATGGTCAGTGTTACGATAGTCATCTTCACAAGTGAGAAGCTATTGGTTTATTATTACTTCTCCCCTTACTCATAAAGATCAGTGACATTACATAGATCAGTCTCAGTGCACAGGGATATTATTCTCAACATAAATGATTAGCAGAATAAACCAGCTGAGCTGCACAGACAAAGATCTCCTATGCTGTATCAAGTCTGCATGCCTGTTGTTGCTTGCAAGCCTGTGATTTTTCTCTGCTCACGCTGCTTTCAGTAGCGCTGCCTCTAGTCTTCTACAACTTTCCAACCTGTGGACTATTTCACAAGAGAAAGTGATTTTCTCCCATGCCTGACCCGAAACCCATTCAGGTTCCTGTTTGGTTTCTAAAATCATGTCAGTTTAAGCATCACCAGAAAGGGCTTCACAGCCCACTGGTGAACCAACAACTGTAAATTGAGAAGCAAATGGCCCAGAATGCTGGAATGAACGTGTGGAAGGATTCCCTTGTGAATGATGAGTTCTTGACTTCCCATTCCTGTTTCTCAGAGTCACTGCTTGAAGAGAAGAATCTATCAACTCAGTGGGACTATTTGTGGACTAAGGCACTTCTCAGTAACAAAAGGTGGCAGAAGCTGCCCCCATCTAAATTTTAAAAGTGTGCTAGAAGGTAAAGAGTGTTTTCCAGTTGTATGGTACACTGTGGTTATCTTAGTGATGAAGGCCCACACTTTCAGAAGTGCCTGCTAATTTTGGCTGCCTCACTTGAGACAGTTAGGCCCTGGTTTTCAGAGGTGCTCACTTCAGCTGGAATTATGGGTGCTTAGCTCCTCTAGAAATTAGAGCTTGGGTGTCTCAAGTAGGACACATAAAAATTGAGGCTTTTGAAATAGGAAGCCATTTTTGGAAATGCCCATACATTCTTAGAATCATAGAATAATAGGGATGGAAGGGACCTCACGAGGTCATCTAGTCCAACCCCCTGCTAAAAAGCAGAACCACTCCCACTAAATCACCCCAGCCAAGGTTTTGTCTAACTGGGCCTTAAAAATCTCCAAAGATGGAGATTCTACCACCTCCCTAGGTAACCCATTCCGATGCTTCACCACCCTCCTAGTGAGAGAGTTTTTCCTAATATCCAGCCTCGACCTCCCCAGCTGTAATTTGAAACCATTGCTCCTTGTTCTGTCCTCTGTTACCATCGAGAACAGCCTAGCTCCCTCCTCTTTGGAGCACCCCTTCAAGTAGTTGAAGGTTGCTATCAAATCTCCCCTCAGTCTTCTCTTCTGTAGACTAAATAAGCCTAGTTCCTTCAGTCTCTCCTCATAAGTCATGTGCTACAGCCTTCTAATCATTTTTGTTGCCCTCCGCTCGACTCTTTTTAATTTGTCCACATCCTTTCTGTAGTGGGGAGCCCAAAACTGGACACAGTATTCCAGATACGGCCTGACCAGTGTCGAATAGAGGGTAATTATCACATCCCTCGATCTGCTGGCAATACTCCTACTGATGCAGCCTAATATGCCATTGGCCTTTCTGGCAACAAGGGCACACTGTTGGCTCATATTCATCTTCCCGTCCACCATAACCCCCAGCTCCTTTTCTAAAGCGCTGCTACTTAACTGATTAGTCCCCAGCCTGTAGCAGTGCATGGGATTTTTCCGTCCTAAGTGTAGGACTTTTGTTCACCATTTCTTTAGAGGGCACAAGTATGGATGTGTTTATCATAGAAATTAATTCACCATAACTTGAATGCGAACTGAATAACAAAGTGGGCCTGAATCTCTTTACACTAAGGCCCCTTTATACTGCTCTGACAGTAAATTACATTTACACCCACTTTGAGAATCCTTTACACTGCCAGAGTGGTGTCAAAGGACCTTAGTGCAAATGAGAATCAGGTCTAATGTTGTCTACTGAAGCACTTATTCATCAACATCTTCTGGAATCATTGTTAAGATATTTCAAGTAGAGTTGAGTGAAATTTTTCAACCTAATTAGGGTTGGCTGAGCAGTGCACAAATTCATGTACATTTCAGTGAATTGTTTCAGTTGAAAGAAAAAGCAAAAATTCATAAAAGCCAAAACTGTTTGGGAAGGGTATGTATGCCTCTTTCCATCTCCGGGAGCCCAGTGATCATGGATGTCATCTAGGACGTGGGAAACCTCAAAGTCACACTCTGGAGCAGAGGCTTGGTGCACTCCTCATCTCTCCTGTTGAAACCATTGCACTATAATTAAATGGTAATCGAAAGCGGGGGGGAGGGGAAGAGTGTCTCTACTTTGAGCTCCTCTGAATATTTAAGTATTGATACAAAGTAGAAGAGCTTCAACAAGAGAGATTTAGAGAGACCTGTTCTAGAATTGCCAATACCCAACTGGTTAGGGCATTCATGGGGGAGAACAGGGAGACGACAGTTCTGAACCTGGGTGCATCCTACATGAAAGCCGTAACCCGTGCACTATTTGGTATAAGGGGAGCACCTAGTCCTCCATTTTGGGAATCTAGCCCTTCAATTACACATTTCCTTTGTTTTTACTTTTAAAAACTTTAAAATGCTCCAAATCAAAACAAAATATTTAGTCTGGGGTCAAATAAAAGTTTAGTTTGACCAAAAATAAAACTTTTTCTGACTTTCGACCCTAAAATTCTGAAAGTCGTTGGTTTCAGAGTGGCTCAAAATGTTTTTTTCCCTATTTTTTGAGAACTGCTAGCAAACCAAAAGAATCAGTTATTTGCAGATTTCTAATTTAAAGTAGTAATGAGATGTTATTTGGGAATTGAAGTTCTGTGTATGAGCTGAGAATTATTTGTTCACCACTTCTTTAGAGGGCACAAGTATGGATGTGTTTACTGGAGTGGACCCTAAAGACACATCTGGATGTTTCTGAGGAATTCATCAAACAGTTGAGGATCCCAAGTGTAACTGAAATTTCTTTCATGGCCTGTTAGATTCATCTTTATTTCCCTTTCCAGAAGGAGATGGTTCTGGTGGCATTGTAGAAGCATGTTTTGAGATACATTTGATGGGAAAGGTAGTTGAATTGTATGCCCCATAATTCAGCAGGGCGTGTGGAGTAATGAACAAGCCCGGGAAGCAGAAATGTGAATTTTTGACCTCTTATGCAATCTTAATTAAAAAGTTTCTCAATTAAAATCCCTGTGCTCTTCCAAGAGTTGATTGCCAAGGAAACCTGGCTACACACTTCACATCATACAACTGTAATTTAGATTTTTAGACAATGGGAAAAAGTTACAGCTTTCAATGAAAAGGCTGCAGATCATGTACGGGGAAAAAAGCAATATATTACCTCAGGGTAATAAGCTAGTAACATGCATGGATGGCTTTTGAGTTCTCCGTTAAAGATTTGGTCAATTTTTATTGATTAAACCTCAAACTATCAAATGCAGTGCATACTCTTAAATTGTCTCTGAAAACATTGCAAAAACTTGGTCTGAACAGCTAAGTAACACCATTCTGCATGACAAGGATGCCCTCCGCTTGCAGGGTCTAATAATAGTCTACCTGGGTTTTTAAGTAGTGAAGATCAAACTTCAGAAAGTTCCAGGGTTAATTTGGGATAAGCACACACAGTGGTGTGTGTTTCTTGTCCTTTGGGTCCCTCTTCCAAACTGAAAAAATTGGCATTTTAAGACATTTGTCTGTCTTTGCTTAGGATTGAGAACAATATAGCATGATGCATATTAGTCATTGCAAACCTCATCCAAATCCTGTGATACTGTGTATTTGACATGGAAATCTTACGAGAATAGGGTTTTTCATGAAATAGTCTGTTTCTAGTCTCATCATAAATATAATACCAGCAGCCTTTGTTGTTTGTTTTGTTTTTTGGTAATTCAGCATTTTTGCTTCCTGTTTCAATTTAGATCTCATTATTATTCATATTGTGGTAACACTTAATCATCGATTGGAGCCCTAGTTCACTAGGTGCTATACAAACACAGAACAAAAATGCAATCAATACCCATGATATAAAGCTGTTACACAGAAGTCAAAATATTGGAAAATAGTTTTAATGAAAAGTTATCTAAACTTTTACTAACCTGGCCCCAAGTTTGGTTTGTGTTCTGCTGTGAGTTAGCGTTTAAAATGAAGGTGTAGAGATTCAAATCAGTTTGAAAATCTCAGTGAGATCAAGCCCTCTCTCACACACACAATTTCTAAGTTAGATCAGGTCAGATATTTTGTAAAATGCCTTTCTCTCTTTAATTCTTCATTTTCTTTTCCAGTCCTTATTTAATCCAGGAAGGATAGAGGTGCTCAATAATCTTATGGAAAGAAACCTGTAGAATGGTATTCTTTCCACAGAACTTTTGAACCTACCTGGAGTGAGTCCGCTTCCCCAGCACTGTGCAAAAAGGTCACTAGCGGAGAAGTCCTGTCTATTTGTGGGGTGGTGTTGATGGAGTTTGTGTAAGTTTATACCTGGAAGGATCTTATCCCAAATGCTGCAGAGTAAATGGTGTGTGCTGATTGTTCTAGAGGTAAGATCTGTGTAGGAGTAGCGAGTGTGTATTATTAGCAGGCTTACCAGTTCATTTGCTTGCACTTCAGGTTTTGTGTTAGGTTTGTTACATGTGCAGCAACCTCGGTTGGAACACAGTGTAGGGATTTGTGTATGAGTTTGTATACAACCCTATTGGTGTCATTACCACCAAATCAGGGCCGTCCCTTGTGAGGAGCGGGGACCATGGCCAACTGGCCTAGGCGGTGCGGAGCCCCACCCCCCCATGCTGGAGGGGAGGCGGGCCACTCCACCCAGCCAGGGAGCCAGCCCGGGTGGGGAGGCTGAGGTTGCCGGTTGGGGGAGCTGGCTCCGGCCCCGGAAGTGGAGGCCGCCAGTGGGGGGAGCCAGCCGCAGCTGGGACCCCAAGCTGCTGTGGCCAGTGCCCCAGCCAGGGACCCAAGGCCGCCGCCGTGAGCTGGTTCCAGCCAAGGGCACCCTGCTGGCGAGGGCTGGCTCTGGCCACATGGGGCAGGCCAGACCTGCCCCGCCCCTGGGCCTGCCTGCTCCACCCCAATGGTGGGGAGGGCTAGCGCAGAGGTCGGGCTTAGTGCTCCCAGCCCGCCCCGCTGCCTTCGGCTCCCTACAGAAGGCAGCGGGGAGCAGGGAAAAGTATGGCCTTGGGGGGGCCACGGTGCAGGCTCCTCACTGCCCCGCTAGAAGCGGGATAGCATGGGGCCCACATAACCACGGAGCCCGGGGCAATCGCCCTGTTCCCCTCCCCCCCGCCCCCCAGGGACGGCCCTGCACCAAAGTGTGTAGAAAGCTTTGCTATGAATGTAGTAAAACGAATAAAAAAGTTAACTCACCTCCTTTGAACCCCCACCCTTAAGAAAAAAAAAGCAGGAGGGGATTCACTTTGGCTCAACTTCAGGATGTTGGTACAGGTTAAGTTTATAAGTCCATACTGTTTTACCATAAACTCATAGACTTTAAGGTCAGAAGGGACCAGTACGATCATCTAGTCTGACCTCCTGCAAGGCCTCCTCCTACCAGTTCCTAAAGGACTTGCTGCCTAATACATTCTGTCATTTCATGGTGGTTTTGCTGTTTCTTATGTTGATGAGGAAATTGTTTGTTTTGTTGAGCAGTTATCAGCCCTTTGAGGGGCTGTGTGTATCAGTAATCTTTCAAAAGGTTAGTATTTATAGTGCCAAAATGTTTACTGTTTAATGCAGGTTTTTTTAGGTTATAGCCTTCCCCACAATTGCCTTTCCATTGCTTTCCATAGCTAAATAAACAATGAGAGATAACAACATGGAGGAATTAAGATGTATAAGCAAGGGAGGAGAAATTGCCAAGATTATAAATGAGATGGAGACTCAGTGAAGCAGAGTGATGCAGAAAAGCCGCTCCAGAGAGCAGAAGCTGCTGACCAGAAGGGACTCCCATCAACAGAACCAGATTCTGTGGAAGGTGTTAGACAGGCAACCGAGAAGTGGATGAAGGACTGTTGGAGTTGTGCAGGAATCATAGAATATTAGGGCTGGAAGGGACATCATGAGGTCATCTAGTCCAACCCCCTGCTAAAAGCAGGACTGCTCCCACTAAATCATCCCAGCCAAGGTTTTGTCTAATTGGGTCTTAAAAGTTTCCAAAGATGGAGATTTCACCACTTCCCTAGATAACCCATTCCTGAGCTTCACCACCCTCCTAGTGAGAAAGATTTTCCTAATATCCAACCTAGACCTCCCCAGCTGCAACTTGAAACCATTGCTCTTTGTTCTGTCCTCTGTCACCACTGAGAATAGCCTAGCTCCCTCCTCTTTGGTGCACCTCTTCAAGTAGTTGAAGGTTGCTATCAAATCCCCCCTCAGTCTTCTATTCTGCAGACTAAATAAGCCTACTTCCTTTAGTCTCTCCTCACAAGTCCCCTAATCATTTCTGTTGCCCTCTTCTGAACTCTTTCGAATTTGTCCACATCCTTTCTGTAGTGGGGAGCCCAAAACTGGACACAGTATTCCAGATGCGGCCTCACCAGTGCCGAATAGAGGGGAATAATCTCATCCCTCGATCTGCTGGCAACATTACTATTGATGCAGCCAAATATGCTGTTGGCCTTTTTGGCAACAAGGACACACTGTTGACTTATATCTAGCTTCCCATCCACCATAACCCCCAGGTCCTTTTCTGTAGAGCTGGTTAACCAATCGTCCCCAGCGTGTAGGAGTACATGGGATTTTTCCACCCTAGGTGCAGGACTTTGCACTTGTCCTTGTTGAACTTCATGCAATTTCTTTCGGCCCAATGCTCCAATTTGTCTAGGTCTCCCTGAATCCTATCCCTACCCTCCAGTGTATCTACCATTCCCCACTCCCCCACTTGGTGTCATCCGTAAACTTGCTGAGTGTGCAATCTATCCCATTGTCCAGATCATTAATGAAGATGTTGAACAAAACTGGCCCCAGGACTGATTCTGGGGCACTCCGCTTGTTACTGGTTGCCAAGTAAGACATTGAGCCATTGAACCCTACCCACTGAGCCAGATGATCTAGCCAGCTTTTATCCACCTTAGGGTCCATTCATCCAACCCATACTTCCTTAACTTGCTGACAAGAATGCTGTGGGAAACTGCATCAAAAGCTTTGGTCAAGTCGAGATATATCACGTCGATGGCTATTCCCGCATCCACAAAGCCAGTCATCTCATCATAAAAGACAATCAGGTTGGTCAGACATGATTTAACCTTGATGAACCCATGCTGACTGTTCCTGATCATCCTGTTTTCCTCCAAGTGTTTCCGAATGGATTCTTTAAGGACTTGCTCCATGATTTTTCCAGGGATTGAGGTGAGTCTGATTGGTCTGTAGTTCCCTGGATCCTCCCTTTTCCCTCTCTTAAAGAAAAGTATTATATTTGCCTTTTACCAAACATCCAGGACCTCTCCCAATAATCACGAGTTTTCAAAGATGATGGCCAATGGCTCTACAATCACATTGGCCAACTCCCTCAGCCCCCTTGGATGCAGTTCATCTGGCCTCATAGACTTGTGGATGTCCAACTTCTCTAAGTAGTCCCTAACCTGACCTTCCCTCACCAAGGGCCACTCTCCTTCTCCTCATTCTGTGTTGCCCAGTGCAGTAGCTTGGGAGCTGACCCTGCCTCTGAAGACTGAGGTAAAAAAAGCATTGAGTATGTCAGCTTTTTCCACATCATCCCCCACTAGGTTGCCTGCCCCATTCAGTAACTGACCTACACCATCCCTGATCCTCTTCTTGTTACTGACATACTTGTAGAACCCCTTCCTGTTACCCTTCTCATCCCTTGCTAGCTGCAAGTCCAATTGCCCTTTGGCCTTCCTGATTTTATCCCTGCAGACACGAGCAATATCTTTGTTCTCTCCTTCCTAGACATCTGTCCAAGCTCCCACTTCTTGTAAGCTTCCCTTTTGAGTTTCAGCTCACTTCAGAGTTCCCTGCTAAGCTACACTGGGCACTTTCCAGATTTTCTATGCTTTCTGCACATTGGAATGGTATCTTCCTGTGTCCTTAGCAGGGTTTCTTTAAAATACAGCCAGCTCTCTTGGACTCCTTTCCCCTTCAGATTAGCCTCCCAGGGGATCCAGCCCATTAGTTCCCCGAAAGAGCCAAAGTCTGCTTTTCTGAAGTCCAGGATCTGTGTTCTGCTTCTTTCCTTTCTACTTTTCATCAGGATCCTGAACTCCATCATCTCATGGTAGCTGCTGCCCAGGTTGCTGTTCACTTCTACTTCCCTGTGACGGGGTGGCTCCACCCCGCACTGAAGAAGCTCAACAAACACTGTGGGTGGGGGAGGCCCTGCCCTTTCAGCCCTGCTGGGCATGCTCAGCCTGCTCTCCCTGTATAAAAGAGGGCAGCTCAGCTCAGTTAGGGCTGACCGGCAAGGAGGGAGGACCTCCACTCGCAGCTCCTGCCGAGGAAGGGGAGGAGTGCCAGGCAGCCCAAGAGGGAGACGCTGACGCGGAGTGGCGATACCAGGAGCGGCCATCTCATGACTGGAGCCCAGAGACCCACCTGCGATTGGTAACCCGGGGAGCCCCGAAAGAGCCTTGGACTAGGACTACGCAGGGGGATCATCACTCACTCGGGTAGGAAGTAGCCCAGGGGCCCGCGTCACGGGGTTAGGGGGGGAGCCAGTGCGTTTTGGCGGATCCCCGCTGGCAGAGAACTGCAACCCCGGACACCCATAGGGCCCTGGGCTGGGGCTCAGTGGAGTGGGCAGGCCTGAGCCCCCCTACACGGGCGCTGCCCTCGGAGGCCTGTCGGCCTCATTGCCCTGACCTGAGGGCGGTGTATGGACTCTGTGGCCGCTAGGCCTGATTGCCCTGAACCCGAGGGCGGTGTACGGACTCTGTGGCCGCTAGGCCTGATTGCCCTGAACCCGAGGGCGGTGTATGGACTCTGTGGCCGCTAGGCACGGCTGTCCCGGGGTACTCGGGCAGCCCAGTAGACTAAGAAAGGGGGGGCCCGCAGAGCGGGGTTGACGCTTACGCGCCGTGCCCCGGCCCGCCCCTTAACATTCCTGTGACGGGATGCACATCTGTGCAGCCCTTGGGCGTGACCTGTATAATCTTTCTGTTCAGTTTTGCAGTGTAATTGTGTTATTTGATGACAATTACGCTATACCAGGTTCCTCTGTGAATGCTCAGAACATGTGCCACGTGATTACCAGGGTGCCATGTTCCCTGCTGCGACATGTATGTATAGATGTGAAGCATGTTACAGGGTTCAGACTCTCAGGGCTGTCTCTAGCACAATGGCTGAAGATTTACACATCAAAGGGAATGCTAATGTCCTCCCTTGCTCAGGTAGGAGTGAAGAGAATCTCACAACAGGACAGTGAGGGGGAGGGGCTGTCAGCAGTTTGTTAAAACAAAGACAGAGACTGTGAAGGAGAGAAGCTGCAGGCTTTCAGCCTGAGAAGACACCATCCTGCAACCAACCTCAAGCAAGATCGGGGCCCTGCCTAAGAACAGGCAGAGAATGGCTGCAAGACATCAGACAGCCAAACACCATGTGCATAATCTTGGACTCTGAGGTTAGTTTAGGTGAAGATGTTAGAGTAGTATGCGGTTTATACCTTTTATTTGATAGTGGTCACTCCTGACTCATTTGTAACATGTTGATGCCTTGATTGGCCATATTCTCACTTGAAATCAGACTCTGATCAATAAACTAGTAGTTGTTTTACCTAAAGCTGTGTGGTCTTTAGAGGGTGTGGATGTGGGAGGCTGGGCACAATCCACTTCTTTGTTAAGTGGACGGACTGGAGACTAAGGTGATTGGGAGTGGGTCCCAATCCCTGTAAGGCAGTGGCTCCCAGTGTAGTGTCTGGGGCTGGGTGTGCTTGCTTGGGAACCAACGCCTGTGTGGCTAGTGGATTTACACCCACTGCCTGGGACCAATTACACGCTGGTGGCTGGTGTGGACTGACTCAGGAGTGAGCGGTCACCCAGCAGAGCGGGGTAAATTGGGGTTCAGGAGTGAGGTTCAAGCGGTCATAGCAGCACACCAGACTGGATTTGGGGAGCAGCCTGTCACATT
>ML685886.1:138622-186099 GCA_007922175.1 Pelusios castaneus | reverse complement strand
AATGTGACAGGCTGCTCCCCAAATCCAGTCTGGTGTGCTGCTATGACCGCTTGAACCTCACTCCTGAACCCCAATTTACCCCGCTCTGCTGGGTGACCGCTCACTCCTGAGTCAGTCCACACCAGCCACCAGCGTGTAATTGGTCCCAGGCAGTGGGTGTAAATCCACTAGCCACACAGGCGTTGGTTCCCAAGAAAGCACACCCAGCCCCAGACACTACACTGGGAGCCACTGCCTTACAGGGATTGGGACCCACTCCCAATCACCTTAGTCTCCAGTCCGTCCACTTAACAAAGAAGTGGATTGTGCCCAGCCTCCCACATCCACACCCTCTAAAGACCACACAGCTTTAGGTAAAACAACTACTAGTTTATTGATCAGAGTCTGATTTCAAGTGAGAATATGGCCAATCAAGGCATCAACATGTTACAAATGAGTCAGGAGTGACCACTATCAAATAAAAGGTATAAACCGCATACTACTCTAACATCTTCACCTAAACTAACCTCAGAGTCCAAGATTATGCACATGGTGTTTGGCTGTCTGATGTCTTGCAGCCATTCTCTGCCTGTTCTTAGGCAGGGCCCCGATCTTGCTTGAGGTTGGTTGCAGGATGGTGTCTTCTCAGGCTGAAAGCCTGCAGCTTCTCTCCTTCACAGTCTCTGTCTTTGTTTTAACAAACTGCTGACAGCCCCTCCCCCTCACTGTCCTGTTGTGAGATTCTCTTCACTCCTACCTGAGCAGGGGAGGACATTAGCATTCTCTTTGATGTGTAAATCTTCAGCCATTGTGCTAGAGACAGCCCTGAGAGTCTGAACCCTGTAACATGCTTCACATCTATACATACATGTCGCAGCAGGGAACATGGCACCCTGGTAATCACGTGGCACATGTTCTGAGCATTCACAGAGGAACCTGGTATAGCGTAATTGTCATCAAATAACACAATTACACTGCAAAACTGAACAGAAAGATTATACAGGTCACGCCCAAGGGCTGCACAGATGTGCATCCCGTCACAATTCCCCTACCAATTCTTCTCTGTTTGTGAGCTGCAGGTTGGGAGGAGCAAATCCGCTAGCTGGTTCCTCCAGCAACTGTACTAGGAAGTTGTCCTCAACACTGTCCAAAAACTTCCTGGACTGTCTGTGCACTGCTGTATTGTCCTCCCAGCAGATGCCAGGGTAATTGAAGTCCCCCATGAGGACCAGGGCCTGTGATTTAGAAACTTCTGTTAGTTATCCATAGAATGCCTCATCCACCTCCTCCTTCTCGTCTGCCGGTCTATAGCAGACACCCACCACAACATCACCCTTGTTGCACTCTCCTCTAAACTTAACCCACAGACTTTCAACAGGCTTATCCTCCAGTCTCATAGTGGAGTTCCGAGCAGTCATACAGTTTTTTTACATATAGTGGTACTCTTCCATCTCTTTTTCCCTGCCTGTCTTTCCTGAACAATTTATACCCATCCATGGCAGTGCTCCAGTCATGCAAGCTATCCCACCATGTCTCTGTTATTCCAATTACATTATAGTTCTTTGACTGTGCCAGGACTTCCAATTCTTCCTGCTTGTTTCCCAGGCTCCTTGCATTTTTGCACAGGCACCTAAGAACCGGCCAATTGCCCTACTTTCCCCTGATGATTGCCTCCCCATTGCACCTTTCTCCTTGCATTTTTTCCAAATGTCCTCCTTCCCCACTCACGTGAGGGATTAGGACTCCATCCCCCAGCAAACCTAGTTTAAAGCCCTCCTGAATAGGTTGGCCAGCCTGTATGTGAAGATGTTTTTCCTCTCTTCCTTAGATGGATCCCATTGCTTCCTAGCAGTCCTCCTTCTTGGAACAACATCCCATGGTCAAAGAAGCCACAGCCCTCTCTCTGATACCACATGTGTGTCCATGCATTTGTTTCCATAATGCAAGGGTCATCAATAGGAAGGATGGATGAGAACACTACCTGTGCCTCAAACTCCTTTATCTTCCTTCCCAGGGCCACATAGTCTGCAGTGATATGCTCAAGATCATTCTTGGCTGTATCATTTATGCCCATGTGAATCAGTAGAAAGGGGCAGTCCGAGGGCTTGATGAGTGTCAGCCGACTTTGCATCACAACCCAAATTCTAGCTCCAGGTAAGCAGCACGCTTCTCGGTTTTCCCAGTCCGGATGGCAGATGGATGACTCCATCCCCCCTTAGGAGGGAATCCCCGACCACCACCACCTGTTTTTTCCCTTTGGGAGTGGTGGTTGTGAAGTCCCCACCCTTAGGACAAAGCATCCCATGCCTTTCAACCAGCAGCATCTCCTTTTGCTCCCTTACCTCAGACGACTCTTTCAAAGCATTCTCAGCAGCAGTACCTGTAGAGAGAGCTTGAAAATGGTTACTTACTTCTGTCTGTGTTTGGGGATATAGAGGTTCACCTCTTACGTCCTCTGCGGGTCACGTGCTGCCAATTTTCTTCCCCAGTCTTCAGTCCTGTCTGCACTGTGTTCTCAGATTCTTTGGCATGCTGTGCCCGCAGAATCAGCTCCTGACGCCTGTCCAGAAAATCTTCATCTTCTCTGATGCACCGCAGGGTTGATATTTGGGCCTCTAGCTCTTTAATCTTTTCTTCCAGTATGGAAACCAGCTTGCACTTTGTACAGACGAAGTTGGGACTACCCTTAGGGAGAACGACAAACATGGCACATCCCACACAGGTCACAACAGCTGCTCTCTCACTATTCATGCTCACTTCCCTGTAAGAGCCTCTGAAGATGATGTACTTTGTGCTCACTTCCTAAACCCAGCATTTAACCCACCAAACAAGTGTTTCCATTTGGGGGGGATTTCTGCATTTGGCCTGTTGCTTCTTATTGACATAGATCCTTCTCACTCCAATACCTTGTTGTCAGTGGGTCAGTGATTTATATTCTCTTCTTTCCCCCATGTGGTGGGATGCATTAGAAGGTTGGGGGTGTTGCTTAACCAGAACAGGTTCTTTCAATACCATAAAAGAGAGAGAATCTGGATAGAGACAGGGCTGGATAGAGTTTACAGCTTTGTCTTCTCCTCTCACCTCTATGGATTGGACAGATTAGCTTAGGTTGTCTCCCTTCTCAGTAGCAATGGCGGAGAGGTAGTTCCTCCTTCCCCACACACAATTAGGCAGAGTTAACTGAATGTCCTTCAGTGTGTTAAGGGGTCAGCAGCATTTGTAACAGCTGGGCTGAACTCCTTTGGTAGGCTATGTCTATGCTTACCAAAGTTAGTTCAAATTAGTTAATTCAAACTAACTAATTTGAACTAATTTTAGTTAGTTCGAATTAACTTAATTCAAAGTAGCATGGCCCCACTAGAATTTTAGTTCGAACTAAGCAAGTGCCATGTATGGCACTTGCTTAGTTTGAATTAGTCAGTTGCATTAAGTTCAATGTGCCGGTTAGTTCGAACTAAGAAGTTAGTTCGAACTAGCATGGCAACATTGACTTAATTCAAACTAACTAGTTCAAATTAAGTGTTAGTTTGAAAGGTATAATCGAATTTATTAGTTCGAATTAAGGAAGCCCTTAATTTGAACTAATGAAAGCCTAGTGTAGCCAAGGCTTAAGTTAGTTCGAATTAAGCTATCTTAATTTGAACTAACTTGCCAGTGTAGACATAGCATTAGACTCTTGTATCTACAGAGTATAGAATTCAGTAATGTGCCAGTTGGTCTCCAAGTTGCACCATAAAACCTCAGTCTTTCTTTACCATCTGCCCATAAGATCTGATTCAGAAGGCATTTGGAGGTGGTGGTATCTTTCCACGTCAGCAGAATTATCTATACAGAAAAGAACAGGTGTTTGCTGTACTGAGAACCCTTTAAAGAGCTTTCAAAGGTAGGTAAATAGATGTCTCCGATGTATCAGTGAAAACTCAGTTTGACCAAGGTATGACAGTGTAATATTTAATTGGTCAGAACCTCTCCCATGCCTCCCTTTCCCTACATCTAATGAAAAGGTATACTAATCAGAAAAACCCACGAAAATTTACCAGCATAATTTCCTTTCATTAAATAGAAATGTAAATATTGATCTGGTATCTTAATTGTCTTCTGGGTAGGCTTTTCAGACATTAAGTTTCTGTTCTCTGTGAAGGAAACAAACAGCTAGTCTACTTTCATTTAAAATTTAGATGCTCGTGTTAAAAAAAAGGAAGAGTTCTTGGTGCAGAAGGACAAGACACACACAAGGATGAACACACTAGCAAAACAAGCTTCCCACAAACCACAATGTAGTCAACAGAATTTTCTTTCAGTCCAAACCATGCCCCCATCTACATAGTGAAAACAACATAGGAACTTAGAGTGCAACATCATTGTGGGCAACTCTCACAATTTTATCCGAAATCTTAGGATATTCTTTTGGCCTTTGCTCCTGGGGTCAAGTGCTTCGTGAAGAATCACAGCTCTCGTTAGCCTGTATGGTTGTGGAGGAAAGCTTATAAATGTGACCCATGTGCACCTAAGAGGCTCAAAAACCAGAAACAAAGAACAAAGAACTCAACATTTATGATTCTAAAAACCTGAGATTTTAAAAGTTTGCTCTCACAATATAGAGAAAAGATAGAATGGTCCAGGGCTTAGGATGCTAGGCAGGGGCTTGGAAGACCCAGTTCAGTTCTGTTGCACAAGAAGCTTCCTGTACGATCTTGGTTAAGTCAGGTAACCTCTCCATTCCTATAGCAGTATAAGGCCATTGTCTGCACTGCTGTGTGTGCATGGGAGGTTGATAGCTGGATAGTGAAGATAACACTCCTTTCTGTGTCTGCTTAGTCCTGGCCAAAACCTAGGGATACCATGCATGATTACAATAGTGCTACTGTCCAGCAGTTGACCACCACCCCCCCCCACACACACATGAAGAGGTAGGCTCTCCCACTGAAGTCAGTGAGTCACCACACAGGCAGCAGGCATCTGCCAACATAGTAACAAGTGCATGCTAGGTTCCTCTGAAGCACACAGTGTGTTAATTACTCTGGGGCTAGAGAGAGCTACAGGTCCAGCCAGCTCAATACAGAATCCCCTTTATAGCCAGAATTTTCAAGGGCTCAGTTCCCATTCAGGCCCCAAAATCAGTGGCCACATTTTCAGACATGCCCCCAGGGCAGAGAGCACCATAATGGGAGCTACTGGATGATGAGAACTTCTGAAAAATGTGAGCCCCCTTGTGGGTACAGAGCGCTTGAAACACTTCTTGATATCTGGCCCCTTTTCTCCACTATGAAGCAGTTTGAAAACTGCCACAAGACAAACACATCTCTTGAGTTCCTGAACTCCAACAAGACAGTAATACATCTGGGCCTGAGCTGAAAAACTCAGGTGGATGTTGACCTGCATCCAAACTTTTACAAGCTTGAGGCTGTTCAAATCCAGGGTGCTGGTCTGGGGCCATTAACATGAGGCCTAAGTTATGAAGCTGGACTCTATATCTGACCTTTCCCCAAAGACTTCAGATCTAGGATACCACCTGGAGTCTGTCACTGATCCTATCTAGTAAATGGCCTTTCCATTTGCCTTAGTAATACATTTCTATATGACTTAACTTTATAAATGACCTGTAGCCTTCACTTTGATTTGAATCTTTTTTATAGAATATCACTTCATTAAATTTTCTTTCCCTTCACCATCAATTAAACATTCTCTATTGTGCCTTACTCTGTCATCTCCTACCAAGTCTGATTTTATTTTTACTTAGAATACTTGTCATAATCACCCTTTTTTAGGATCATTCAGTTCACATGATCAAGGCAAAATCTGCAATGAGAATGTAAAATGCAGGATAAGGCACTGTGGAAAGCTGATTAAAAAAATGGACATAATGCCCATTATTAAGTTTGTGCGCTTCTATAGACAGAACAAGGTCATTGAAATATGCAGTCTTCCTTATCCAAATAGTTGCCAAAACTGCCAAATACACAATATACAACTTTGGGGGAAGTTATTGAACCACAGTAATGAAATACAGATTATACCATTATTTTTCTATCACTTGCATGCATATGAAGCTTTTGTATTAGATAAGCACCTTGCTTTTTATTATGTTAACAAAGTATGATAATTTTCTGCCTACCAGGTAGCTACCTATCCTAGCAGTCATTAAAGCCAGAATACTGCAACAGCATTATGCAAGCAATCAGGGTCTAAATCAGCATCGTTTTCCAATCCATTCCCACAATGTGCTAACTGCAATACTTCAGCTGCACTGGTATGCCTGAGCAATCAAAACTAATGAGATTGGTATAAAAATAATTTTAAAAAATTAAAATAATAAAGGTTGGGTTAATTTTTATTTGCTTCCTGGGCTTTGAAGGGTTAGGTGCACATTTTCAAACTTTTGAATGTGAGGTCTAGAAACATGGTTGTGGGGGGTTGCTTTGCTTTGGGGGGGGGGGGTATGGATGGGGTGGGGAAGAATATATGAAAGTTAATAGTCTCCCAAAGTCACCTGAGTCCAGGAGCTAGGGGTTTAAGAAAAATACCTGATATCTGGAGACTAATGATAAAATCACCTGAAGTGGCAGCGGTATAAGTCGAACGCTCAATTCTCTCCTGTGCCAGAACTTGGCTGAGCGTTCCAATAGGCCAATTCCTTACCCTCGTCTATCTGTAGTATGCCCCCCTCCCTGCAACCTTTAGAAGGGGATGGCACATGCAGAGTCCTGAGCCAACACACTTTCACCAGGAAGAAGTTCCCCTCTGACAGCAGAATTCTTTGCTGGCCTACTGTAAGCCAGTTTTCCTTTGGTTCAGTGGCTGGAGCCCTTGTTGGGATCATGGGGTACTTGCATTCAATCTCGCACATACTTTCTGTGTGACCTTGCCGAAGTCACTTTGCTGTTCTGCGCCTCATTTTCTCTATCTGTAAAAATGGTATAACAGTCCTATCTACCATACAGGGGTATTGTGATGATAAGCACATTAAAGATTACAAGGTCATCATATATTCCAGTGAGGGGGGCCATATAAACACTAGAGTTTGGGTGGAAAACATCTTTCCAATGCTGCAAAACTTAAGATAAATAAATACTCTTAACCTGAATTTGAATGAAAAGTTGATATTTTTAAGACAAAACAAACAAGGAGTCCTGTGGCACTTTTAAAGACTAATAAGTTTATTTCTTGCATGAAGACTTCCGTCTTGAAGACTTTTGCAAACCAAAAATAAAGCATTGTTGTATCAGGCCAATTGAAATATTTCATTTTGACTTCACACTTTCTAAAATTATTTTAGTTATTGCAATGAGTTTCAATTCCAAGTGAAAAATCCTTTCAAGCTAGGATTTAAAAAATGTCAAAGCAAAACATTTGACAATTTAAAAACGTTTTTCCTAAAACCTTTTCAAGTCAAAACAATCAGCAAAACCAGTGCTTTACCATCAAATGTTTCTATTTTGACACATCAACATTTTCCCATGAAAAACATTTTGTCAAAAAATTCCTGACCAGCGCTAAGAAATACCAAAGATAAATAAACCCTCCAAAGACACCTTGCTGAATAGGTGACAATGTATTTAAAGCAAGCCTAGCTTTATGTATATGGGTCTTTTCATTGAGTTCAGTGGGATTAGTCACCTGCTACAAATGCCTTGCTAAGTCGGGGACTGCCTGGCTATCGTCACACCATGGAAATTCAAAAGGACTTTTTTATTTATACACAAGAAAGGGAAGAAGAATTTGGTTTCTGTTTCTGGTAGATACTTTCACTGTTTGGGATGGAGAGCTGGCATTTTATACAGAGAAACAAGATACAGCAGTGGGCCTCAGTACTTGCTGCAGCCCTCAAAATATTACATTTAGAAGCAAGACTTGTCACTTGAAAAATATGCCCATTTGGACTTGAGCACTGCCTCAAGTGGCTCTCCTTCAGGCTATTACGTCAAAGCAACATCAGAGCTTCGGGAGATTCATCCTGAACGTGACAAGAACTTAAAGTCCTCATTGCTGGCAATGAATTCATCCCATGATCAGTGAGCCTAATGGAGAAGTAATCTACACTTGCCTGTTTTTTCAGTTTAAGCACGCGAGTCTCCAAGCCTATTCTTTGAAACAGAGGGTCCAAACATGCATGTGTTTGGGGCAGGTGCTGGTTCTTGGAGCTCCTTGGAGGATCTGTGGTTGAGCAGACTCATTACCCTCTTGTTTTCAATGAAGAGCAAGGTAAAAGCCAGGGAGGGAAAAGACAGACATCCTAACAGAGTACTATGGTGGGGAGTTCACCCCACACTAGCCAAGAAGGGATTAGTCAGGCTGAGAACAGGTCAATCAGCCAGATAGGCCCCAACTAAGAATTAGGTGGCCTAGGAAATCCCCTGAAGGATGATGGAGTCCAGTTGAAAGAAATAGACTGGACTAGTATAAAGTCAGGAAGCTGGCAGCAAAAAGAGAGAGCATAGTGCAGTAAGGAAATCTGCAGCCACTTTCTGGACATTAGAGAGAGAAAGAAAGGAAACGTACAGAAGAGTGTGTAGGAAAAGATTCAGGAAAAGGACGCACAGGATTGAAGGTGCTGCAGACCTCGGCTGCTGATTAAAGGGTCCTTGAGTTGGAATCTGGAGTAGAGTGCAAGCCTATGTTTCCTATCAGCCATGGGGGAAATGTCACCATCTGGGCAGTGAATGAGAAGACTGCCAGAGACCAGACTTTGCTGCCTTGAAAGGGGAGGCCAGCCTCAAAGGGAGAGCATCCAGGGGCTGAGTGAGTGAGAGAGAGAGACAGCAAAGATGCTTGAGAAGTGGCAGAAAGACCTGAAAAGAGCTAATAACACTACTCAGGAGGAGGTTCTCTAGCAGTGATTGGCCCCATGACAAGTCGGATACGCTCACCATTTCCACAGAAGCCTGAAATCTGGGACATGCAGCATGCTGCAGCGCTAATACCATGGTACTATGTAACAAGGTGATAGACTCTAGGCCTTTAGATGCAAAGATTTTCTGTTAAGTCTGCCTTCTTTCATCAGCTTCTTGAAACTTAAATGGAAAGGGATGCTTCTGCTGAACTGTTAGGTTTGCTCAGGCATGTCTACTAGTAGCATAGGAAAGACTGGATGATCTCAGAGGCAAAGGGAACTAGTGGTAAAGATGTTCCCTATAAGGGAAATCCCTAGCAGCGTCCGATCTAGTGATGAGACATACAGTTTTGTTAGTTCATGAGTTAGCAATAAAGCCAAGCACAAGGAACAGCTTGGGACTGCTTAATAGCTGCTTTATTAGGCGCAGGGTGCCAATGTGAGTTGCTTACACAATGCTTCTTTATATTTTAATCAGTTATATTCACAGGGGCAGGAGGAGCAGCAGGAGGGAGGGAGAAATCCACAAACCTTCTTCCTATATTCTGACACCAACCGTTTTTCAGAAGGTTGAGAATGTCCGACAGTTACATATTGGATAGCAATAAACTCAGACGTCATGGTGACAAGAGAACAATGTGGATGATGGCTTGTGATATTTCACTAACAAAGTATTAAAATATTAACTGTCCACAGTTAAACAATTATTTACCTCCCACACCCACATCTGCTTTTTTTTGTTAAGGACCTTTTCTTCAGAGAGTTTATAGGTTGCACTACAATATTATTTTTTGTAACTTATGCTCCTTTAGTTGTTTGATCGTATAGCCAGGGAGCCATGGTAACCCCAGGAAAGTAGGAAGGCAACAAATCATTTTCTGCAGAATAGAGATAAAGACAGTACAGCAGAAAAATGCAGCACTCCTCAGAGCTCTGTATCTCCTAGCGAAGTGAACTAGTCAATTGGAAGAGTGTAAGTAATACTTCTGTAGCCTGGTTTGGTTTAGACAAGATTTCCTTTCACAGCAAATTACTCTGGAAGGGAAAGGTGGGGGGAGATAGGTGCGGGAGAGTTGAATGACAGAAAGAAGCTCTTTGTTCCTCCTCATCTTTTCCAAAAATTGTGCAAGTTTGGACTCTTCCTTTACTGCAGTAGAATAATTAGTAAGATAGGGTATCTTAATGTCCCTTTAGGTGTTTATTTCTGACTCTTATTCCCATACCAGCTGCTTCAGTAATGAGCAGAAAAACTCTTCCATTTTTCTCCCCTGCTTTCATTTCAAATGCTGGCAAAATTTCATCTGAGCTGCTTTACTGAACATTTGTGATATGCTTGCACCAAAGTGAAATCAGAAAATCAGAAAGAAAAACACATAGGGCTTTGGGAAAGAAAAGAAAACTATTGCTGGAAGATGATGGGCTGGTTATCGTATTTCTGTCACACAAAACACCAGGGAATGGGTTTATTGTTTTGTGGAGGATTTACTGAGCTATGTGTTGTCTAAAAGATGTCAAATTACAATCTGGCCCACTAACAAAGGAGAAATGTTGGGAGAGAGGGTATACATGAATCCGACAGCACAGTTGTTCTTTTTGACTATATATTCTTTTGAGTTCTTTACACACAAAAGCTGAGGTTGGCTGAATTGCAAGTGTGAGAAACAGCTCAAGTATAATGGTTTGGAATGATCTTGTTTTGTAAGCTACAGTAAACCAACTATAATATATGACTGTGTACAGAGAGTTTGTGAGCACAGAGTGTTTTGGAGTGTTGTCCAGAGGTTTATCGTTTCCCATTAATATAGAACATGGGCTTAAGTCAGAAGTATTGAATACCATACTGTCTATATAGAAAAACAGAATGCATTTTTCAGCTACACAAGCGTGATTGAATGCATTATTATACTGTGTAAAAAGGGGGACAGGGATCAATTCTGCTTTAGAATAAAGAGTAGTTTCTCCTTTTCAATGTTTTATTCTCTCTCTTAATTCATCACTTCATTTACCTGCCCTTGAGCTATGAGCAGGTGCCAATCTGGCAATTTCACACCCTCCAGGAAGCTAAGTAATAATAATTCCAATAAGGTTAATGTTTCTGCTTAGCGAAATTCCTGTGGACTAGTGAGGAACATAACCCATTATGCTTGAATACTGGAATTTTTTTGTCATAAAATGTATTTCAAAGACAGGTCCCAAATGCTGTATGTTGCACACACTGAATGAAATTACTGCTAGCCCATTAATTCTTTTCCTAGTTTATCACTCCTCAAAAGACAAATGAAGCATATCTTTGAAAAATGACTTTTCATTTGGAATCCCCATGCCAGATTTACTGTACTAGGCCTTTATCCCCTTCAGTACTGAGAGCAAAGTTATAATTACAGCAAGTTGGGATGCTGCCTGAAAAGGAAATTTCAATTATCAAGTAATTACCATCATCCTATAGACACAACTAAACAACAATTGGTTCCTGTGATCATTATATTGGTCATTGGGGATAGATAATAAGCCCTAAGATCTTGGTGAATTTTCCAAACTAGATGAATTAGATTGAATTAAAAATGGCTGTGGTGGAGGAAACCATGTTGCATATTTCAGAATTCAAGAGTTGTGGGGAGGAAATGCTCTCAACAAAAAGACGTACTCTAACTTCATGAAGAAGCCTTTCACTTTCTCAAACATGGGCTTAAATCAGTGGGATTCTCTTATCACGGTCCCTGGTTTACAGCAGTCACCACACAATTTGCTGTATGTGGCAGTCTCTCTGCCCAGGAATGTCTCAGGTCTGCAGTTCTTATGAAGTAGGGTGCATCGTAACACCAGAGTGCAGCTTCAGTGGAGTTTTACCTGTTGTTTAGACCCTCCTCTCTCGTGTAAAAGACTTTCTATTCCCAATGGGTGCATCTACACTTGTGAATTAAGTCAATTTAAGCTTGCTTAAGTCAACTTAATTTACTCTGCGTCTACACTACACTTTCCTTAAGTCAACTTAAGCAGCTGCTTAAGTCGACTTAACGAAAAATTAAGTCGACTCTATAAAACCTCGTTTTAAGTTGACTTGCTGCTTAAGTCGACTTTAGAAAGTCGACTTAAGCCAGTGTAGATGTGGAGTAGCCCTAAGTTGACTTTAAGTTGACTTAGGGGCCTCCAGGGCTTCCCCACTGCCCTCCCTGCCAGGGTGGCTGGCACAGGCACAGCCTGGCTTGCCCCCCCAAAGGGCAGGGCTCTGCCCTGCCCATCCTGCCCCTATGCCCTGCCAGGGTCCCTGTCCCCCTTTGCCCCATTGTATGAAGGTACAATGGGGCAAAGGCTGAGCCCCCTGGCACTTGGCTAGGGGTGCCCCCCCTGCCACCATGGACCTGTCCCAGGTCCACCTAGCCCCTAGAAGTTGACCTAGGCATCCAGTGTGGATGCTCTAGGTCGATTTTGTAGGGTACCCTTTAAGTTGACTTAAAATTTAAGTGTGGACATGCTAAGTCAATTTAAATTAACAAGTGTAGACATAGCCAATGAAATCAGTGATGATTGGGGTGCTCAGCATCTTTTGAATCCAGTGGAGAAAGCTATAGCTTTAAAACTAAACAACTCCAGACTGGAAATAAGGGGTAATTTTTTAACAGTGAGATTAATTAACCATTGGAGCAATTTCGTAAGGGTCATGATGGATTCTCCACCACTGCCAACTTTTAAATCAACATTGGATGTTTCTCTAAAAGAAATCAAGAATTATTGTGAGGCAGTCCTATGACCAGTGTTAAACAGGAGATCAAACTAGAGGTTTGCAATGGTCCTGTGTGGCCCTGGAATCTATCAATTTATTTACTTATTTACTGCCAGTTCTTGCTTTGCTCAAATTCCCCTGCATCCTTCAAAATAAAGTTTGCGTTTCTGCTGATGGCTCCCATCTCCAATTTGTCACATACATTCCGGTAATTGTTCTGGAGCTAACGGCAAGACTGAATTATTACAGCTTAGTTATACCAACTCTGGTTAGAGCATTATAATATCTGTTGTCATGCAGCTGCTTGCTCCCACTTTCTGAATGACAAGTTACTAGTCTGATGTCCCCTTAACCTTTAGGATCCAAATGATATATTTTTATCTGAGTTTGCAGTGTTTTTCACAATTTTTTTTGATATTAATGATTTTTTAATTGAGAATAAAATTGAGACATCATTATGGATGGAAGTAACCATGCTGAATTAAATATTCTCCATTTATTTTTTGGTAATTAGGCCATATGAAAGCATTCCACCAATGCAAAAGCACACATTAGCTTTAATTTGATTCAGGGCATGGATACATGTAATGATTCTGGAATAGGGTTAACACAAACAGACTAAACAGACTTTTCAAGACGGGAGGGTGTGTGCGTGCATGCACACGTACATGTGTGTGTGTAAGGGCTGATTGAAAATTTTCCATTAATACTTTATTTGACAGAAAATTGGGTTGTCAATCTAAATAATTTTCACAGGAAGTTCCTCCTTTCTGTGGAAAACTTTGACTTTTTTCAGTTTTTCAACAAAACATTGCTATTTTCCACAGATAGAGCCCTTTCTATTTTCCAGCCAGCTCTACTCCACCCCTTCCCCCCACACATACAGTCAATGGAGCTATGCCAATTTACGCTAGCTGAGAATTAGTTCCAGGGAGTCACGTAGAATAGAGTTCTTTGGTTGAGCTTTAATGGTTTGACTTCTTAAAGCTTAAAACTATAGGTTCCATTTTGTCTGCTCTAGACTGCCTCGAGTTCAAGGAGTTATAGGAATGAGATCAAAATAAACATCAGTGGAAATAGGATGTGCAGTCATATCATCATCAGTACAGTTCAAGACAAACAAGGAGTCCTGTGACATGTTTAAAGATTAACAAATTTATAAAGCTCATGTGAAAAAAGAAATGCGTTAGTCTTTAAAAGTGCCACAGGACTCCTTTTTTTGTTTTGCTGAGCTAGACTGACCCTTTGAAACTTGTCAGTATACTACAAGGGCCCTGTTATCACGATCTGTGCACCCATAGGTTCTATTGCCTTTAGATGGGGCATGCAATGCATTTAAGTGATCTTGGAACAGACAATCTCCTGCTAAAGGACTCATACCAGGCCTTGACAAATCCCAGGCTCCAGGTCACCATGGTGACTAGAATGTGTAGCTAGCACCTAGCTCTGCTGAGGAAATGCAATGGAGGAGCACCCTCTGGTGTCCAAAAAAATAATATTGCAGGCTCCTTTAGTAGGTGGTCAAGGGATGCAGCAGGGACTTTTCTGTGACAGAGCATCTAGGCACCTTCCTTTGAAGCTGGGCACCTAGCAGCTCACCAGTTTTGTTTGAGGCCTGTCCTATACATAGTTATATAAAAAGTGGCTGCAGTTTTCCAGTAAAATAATTTTTAAAATTCTTAATTGACCTTTTAAAACTACAGTAAAAAATCCGTACCCAACAAAGATGACCACAGTAAGACAGACAATTAAACAAATCAAGAAAGTAATGACTCTTATCACTGTTTTTATGTCAATAATGATGAACTGAGCATGCCTAGGTCATAGTGAATAGATTTAGCTTTTATAAATGATTATATGATAGTTAGAAAACATACATTCTTTGAAAGAGCGCAGTGATTGCCTTCTCCAAAGCATACTTTGGCTACCGGGTCTGATGCCACTGAAATGAAAAAAATTGCAGATATATATAAAACTGTATAGTGTGGGCCAAATTATGTTGTCATTTACACCAGTAAGTCCCTGGAGATACTTAAATTTTACACTGATGTAACTTAGAACAGAATTTGACTGAGTGTTTTCAGGGCACCAATCAACATGTCAGTTTTGTAATTTATACATTTCCTGCTGTGGCCCTTCTGCAGACTAGTTTTGAATCTAAATATGTTTTAGGAAGCCCTATAGCTAACTAGGAATTCCCATGGTAGCCAAATCTTTCAGGTTGCTGTGTCTAAGTGCTATGATGAATTCTTTTTTTAAATGCAAGAGGCACCAGTTTTCAGCAGCCACTTCAATGATGGCTTTGTTTCCCATCTGAGCCATTAAATGTCTTTAATCTGACCCCTTTCTGCAAAAGCTATTAGGTGTTGACTGATGAGCAAACATATTCTTTCCTCCCTTTCTGTCATTCCTGTAAGAAAGGCCACAATTCTCTGATATCCTAAGACTTTTATGTTGAACAGTTATACTAACAGAGAATATGTCCTATAATTCCAGGACCAGAGAACTTTTGGGAACTCTGACAAAGAACCAGAAATGTGCTATATTGTACTGGTCCTCATAAGCAGTTTTAACTATGGGGCAACCTGGGCATTTGCCCAGAGCAGGGGTCTGCAACTTGTGGCTCCAGAGTCACATGCGGCGATATGGCTGCCTCCTTGTGGATCCGGTCTCTCCCACCCACGCCAGGAAGCTACATCCACTGCAGCTCTCAAAACACTTGGTTATTGAAGGAATTTTTAAAAATGGCTTTTCTTATCTTTTAGGTTGCTGATCCCTGGCCCAGAGCCTCATGCGGGAGAGGGGCCCCCACCTGCAGCACAGTTTGTGGATGCAACAAGGCAAACTCTCACCTGCCCTTCACACTGACATATAAAAAGGCAGAAGAACAACAGGGTCCTGTGGCACTTTAAAAGACTAAAATCTGTTAGTCTTTAAAAGTGCCACAGTACTCTGTTGTTTTTCTGCAATAGTCTAACACGGCTACTCTTTGGAACTTGACTAAAAAGGCAGAAGCAATCTCTCTGTGACACTGATAACAATAGCAGCCAAGAGGCACATTGGCTATGTCCACACGTGCACTTTTAAGTCAACTTTAACTAAGTCGACTTAGTGTGTCTACACTTAAAATTAAAGTTGACTTAAAGGGGAACTTACAAAGTCGCCCTAGAGCGTCCACACTGGATGCCTAGGTCGACTTCTAGGGGCTAGGGAGACCTTGGGCAGGTCCACGGTGGCGGGAGGGGGGGTGGGGGAACCCCTTGTGTCCAATGGGGCAAAGGGGGACAGGGACCCTGGCAGGGCATGTGGGCAAGGCGTGATGCTGTCTGGATTTAGGACGCATTTATGATATTATTTTCTATCCATATATCCTAAATGCTATAATCCATAGGAGCTATGTCATGTTTGGTATCAATAGAAAGGTAGTAATTTGCTGGGAATGATTATATAATTTATGTCTAGGAATTGAATTCGGGTTAGAAATTAGTTTAGTTAGGAATTTGGTGTTATATCTATACTTTAACTTGTGTGATTTTATGGAAATGTCTGAGAGAGGCGGGTGTGTAAATGTGCCAGGTGATATGGGGCCAGGGAGTAAACTGATGAGCCATTAAGGACACAATGGTTGTCTTTCTTATGTCCTTAATGGCTCATCAGTTTATTCCCTGGGCCCATTCTACCTGGAAAATTCCTAAACATTAAGGACACAATGGTTTTACACAGCTGCCTCTCTCAGACATTTCCATAAAATCACACAAGTTAAAGTATAGATATAACACCAAATTCCTAACTAAACTAATTTCTAATCTGAATTCAATTCCTAGACATAAACTATATAATCATTCCCAGCAAATTACTACCTTTCTATTGATACCAAACATGACATGGCTCCTATGGATTATAGCATTTAGGATATATGGATAGAAAATAATATCATAAATGCTTCCCTAAATCCAGACAGCATCACACCCTGCCCACATGCCCTGCCCTTTGGGGGGCATTCCAGGCTCCCCCTGTGCCCCCCCCGGCAGTCGACTTAGGGCTACCCCCAGGGCTACTCTGGCTTAAGTCGACTTTAGAAAGTCGACTTAAGCCTTAGGTCGAGTAAAAAGCAGGTTTAATAAAGTCTTAATTTTCATTAAGTTGACTTTATTTTCCTTAAGTTGACTTAAGCAAGCTGCTTAAGTTGACTTAAGCAAAGTGTAGTGTAGACGCAGGGTAAATTAAGTCGACTTAAGCCAAGCTTAAGTCGACTTAATTTACCAGTGTGGACACAGCCATTTAGGTCTAAATTAGGTGATAATTATCCTCACAGACAGCCCAGCCCAGCTTTGGAAGTTTTCTGGTTACCAGTTAAGTTTACCAGAGTCTTAGGCCATCTACACACTACAGGAATCATTGCACAACAAGGCTGTTGGGCTTTAAAAGTCATGTGGTTTTTGTCACACAGTATTGCCACTTGTGATGGAACAAAGCCACTCTGCCCCTCCCCTGCAAATTGCGATTTCACAAGAAACCCAATTGAATTGTGGGAACCTACCCACAGTTCCATCCATCCTGATTCGGTGCTAAGAATCCTGGGTAGAAGGAGAGTAGCGCTGAGCACCATGGGTAAAGTCTTGGTTTCCCATGGTGCATTCTGTTCCCCTTGCATCACGAGACTTGCTACTAGCAACTCGCGCCCATTTTCAACAGTACCGCATTGCTTCCCAGAACTCCTTTTTGCAGCAACATGGATCCAGCTCCGATCTCGACTTCAGCAAAATGAATACATCTCGGCTGGTGGCACAGTATGCGTTCAGCTCTGAATCAGACGAGGACTCAGATGACCCTGGACTGGTGACTGCCATGCAGAACAACAGCACCGCATTGCTGAGCTCCTTCACAGAGCATCTGCACACGGTGCATCGCCGGTTCTGGTCACGAGAGACAAGCACCGAGTGGTGGGATTGCATCGTTTTGCAGGTGTGGGATGATGAGCAGTGGCTACAGAACTTTTGAATGCGGAAAGCCACATTCATGGAACTGTGAGGAGCTAGCCCCTGCCCTGCGACGCAAGGACACAAAAGGAGCCGCCCTCACCATGGAGAAGTGTGTCGCAATCGCGCTGTGGAAAATGGCGACTCCAGACTGCTACCAGTCAGTTGTGAATCAGTTTGGAGTTGGCAGGTCGACCGTTGGGTTAGCCCTTTCACAAGTGTGCAGAGCCATTAATCGTGTTCTGCTCCGGAGGACAGTGACGTTGGGCAATGTGTGGGAGATCATCGATGGATTTGCAGCCATGGGATTCCCAAAATGTGGAGGGGCAATAGACGGCACACACATCTCTATTCTGGCTCCGGAGCATCTTGCGACTGAGTATATTAATAGGAAGGGCTACTTCTCCATGGTGCTTCAGGTACTCGTGGATCACAGGGGGCGTTTCACGGACATTAATGCGGGGTGGTCGGGTAAGGTGCATGATGCTCGCATTTTCCGAAACACGGGCCTGTACCGGAAGTTGCAGGCAGGGACCTTCTTCCCCGATGATAAAATTACTGTTGGAGATGTGGAGATGCCCATGGTAATCATAGGAGATCCAGCCAACCCACTGATGTCTTGGCTCATGAAGCCCTATACTGGCAATTTGGATCCAAGCAAGGAGCGCTTCAATTACAGGTTAAGTCAAATGACCGTGGAGTGCGCCTTTGGGCACTTAGAAGGCCGCTGGCGCTGTTTGTATGGGAGGCTAGACTTGAATGAGGACAACATTCCAGCCGTCATTGCGGCGTGCTGTGTCCTGCATAACCTCTGTGAAAATAGGGGAGAGAAATTTCCCCCTTCATGGGACTTGGAGGCTGAGTGGCTAGAGTTTGCCTTCCAGCAGCGAGCCACTAGGGGTATCACGAGGGCACAGCTGAGAGTCGTCCGCATAAGGGCGGCACTTAGGGACCATTTTAGTCATTGGGACTTATAGGACACATTGCATCACTGGGCAGTAGTGTACCTGCGCACTACTGGGTGCTGATTAAGGGGGGGGGGGTGGCAGTGGGCGTGTACTGTACTATGGTCAAATGAGTGAATAGTAAACATGCAACAACTAACAATTATTGTGTATGAATAAAGACATTGTGCACAGTTCAAGTGATTCAATTTTATTATTAGAAAACATTAAATAATTATAGTAAGCAGTGCCTGCACCAGGGGCTATAGATGTGTGGCTCAATGCCATAGCTTTGTGCAGGAGTGGATGTAACATTGTACCAGGAGGGTCCCTGGGCTTCAAAGAACTGCTTTGAGGGAGAATGGGTTAAAGAGTTTGGTTAAAGAGTCGGTAATATGCTCTGCTGCCACATTCCGCAGTACCCACAGGACAGGGCATTGCCGGGGACTGAAAGGGCTTTTGCAAAGGGAGGTTCGGATTGCCAAGACACAGCTCCATGAACTATTTCCAGTGCTTTGGGCGATTAGTTTACACATGGCACGGCCATGGAAGCTGATGTCTCGTTGCTTAGAGTGCCCCTGCAAGCCAGAATGCATATCTTGCATGTCACTGGATATAAGCAAGGACCGTACGCAGCAGGCTTGTGCACAGCCATGGTTCCTGCTGCCGTGCTTTGCAACTGGTGAGGGAGAGTATCAATCTATAGGGGAGGGAACACAGTTGCTCTCCAATGGAATTTAACTAGGAGGCTGTGGAAGTACATCCAGGAGACCTTCAGTGAGCTCAACAGAAAGGATTTCTTGAGAATTACAGCATGCACTGATGCATTGCTCATGTAATGTGGGGTAGAACCCCCCCCATCCAAAGAAAAAAAGAAAGGATAAAACTTGAAACGCCCATCTCCCGCCCGCTCTTCATTTGCCCACAAAGCTTTTCCAGAAAGCGCAGAAGCCATTCCGATGAAAATTACCAGAGCTCCCCTCTGCTGCATCCGAAGACAGCATGGAGAAGGAATCTGGGCAGCATGTGTCAGGTGGCGTGGAGAACAGCTCCTGGCTCCCTAGGTTGGCTGCACCACTTTCAGCCTCCCAGATCATCCTCCACCTCCACTTCCTCGTCCACGAATTGCTCGTCACCGTCTGCTCTTGTATCCTTTTCATGGTGGGGGGGGGGTGCTGAAGTGTCCACAGGAGCTTTTGGGGTGGTTGTGGGATCCCCACTCAAGATTGCTTCCAGCTCCTTGTAAAATCGACATGTAACCGGCACTGAGCCGAAGCGCCAGTTTGCCTCTCTGGCTTTGTGGTACGTTATCCTCAACTCCTTCACCTTCGACCTGCACTGAAGAGTGTCTCTCTCATACCCCTTCTCTGCCATAGCCCAAGAAATCTGGCCAAAAATATCAAAATTTCGCCTGCTGCCACGTAACTGTTCCTGCACAGCAGACTGTCCCCAGATGCCTATGAGATCAAGTACCTCGGCTGTGGTCCACACTGGAGCACATTTGCCACATTGAGCCACTATTGCTCTTGGAGAACACAGCTGCACTCCACGCCAAACAAACAGGAAGAGCAAACAATTCAAAAACTCCTGGGAATGATGGGAGGGCAGGTACAGTCAAGTCACAGCCACACAGAGCACAGGAGGAAGTGCAGAAGGGATGGAATTAGAATTCTGGGACATTTCTGGAGGTTTCATATTGCGTGGCTACCATACACACATGAACTATCGCGAAACAGCTGTTCCGCGGTAGCCGCTACCACGCTCGTTTTGGTGGTTTACATGTTGCGTGGTAAGACAGCTGTTACCGTGCAACAACATGGATTTGTGTGTGGACCCTGTCCGCGTTATCGCACAACAATTTTGTAATGTGTACAAGGCCTCAAAAACAAACAAGGAGTCCTGTGGCACTTTTAAAGACTAACAAAACTCATAAACTCCATGAATTTCATTGAAGTTTGGTGTTCACTCTTAAATCCCATAGAGCTACACACTAAATCTGAGCCATCTTTAATTTAACCCTGTCCCTCATTTGTTAATTATAATGCACATACACTTCCTCTCTATTACTATCCTCCTTAACAACTTTTAAATGTTCACCTTAAACCTGCAGTAAAGCATAATGATGAAATGATAATGGTGAAAAATGATCAAATTACAGCACATAATCTGAAAATTTCTTTCACAATGGAAAGATCTTCAAAAATATCATCCCCAAAAATAATCTAGAGATTGGGAATCTTTTGTTGTATTATCTTCTAATTGTTCTAAATTTACAAAATCTTAAAATATGACTTAATTGGGGTTTATTTTTTTTCTTTATATGGGGATTAGGTACAGTACTCATATCAGCAAAATTTCTAATTAATACTTGGGGGGAAAAAAAACCTAGAGGTTGCAGGTGCCTAAGTAGTCTGTGAAATCATGATTAAAGTTGCACCATCCTAGGATTCTGTACATGCCCCTTTGGAAGTGGAACAACTGTTTCACTTATTTCTGCCCAGGTTGGACTGGCCAGCTCAGCCCAGGGCTGGTATGAGTCGGCACGCTGGCCGGCTACAGGACAGCCTGGGGGAAGGAGGGCTGGCACTCTCGGGGGCAGGCTGCAAGGTGGTAGGGGGCCCCAACAAGACCCAGGGGCTGTGAGGTGGTATGGGGTTCTGGTGAGCCCTGGGGGCGAGGCCACAGGGAGGAGCATGAGGGGGGCCCATCCTTGACTTTTGCTGAGAGTCCCCAAATCACTAATCACTGCCAAACTCAGCAGGCTTTGCATGTGACAATCCAAAGAAAGAGAGTCCCTGGTGAATATATTCCTTGCTTTGACTGACAGAATTTCTGCACAAGTTACAAAAAGAACAGCTGTTAATATGCTGGTCCAGATGGGGGCGCGGTGGGGGGGGGAGCCCACGCAACTGACAGTATTGTTTGTTTGTTTGTTTTATTCTCCATGTAATTCAATTGTATAAGTGCATGTGTTACCAGTTTCACTTGAACAAACAAGGGGTGCGTCTACACTGGCAACTTAGGTCGACTTAAGAACGGTTTAAGTTGATCTATACAAAGCCGCGTCCACACTGGGCTTTTATTAAATCAACTTAAGTATTACCTTAAGTCGACTTAATAACAGCTTAAGTCGACTTAATAACAGCACCTCTGAAGGTCGACTTAAGCCTTAAGTCGACTTCTTAAGTTGACTTAAAGCCAGTGTGGATGGCTATGTCTACTGTTAAGTTGACTTAAGAAGGTCGACTTAAGTCGACTTAAAGTGTAGACAAGGAGTCTTGTGGCACTTTTAAAGACTAACAAATTTATTTACTGCTTGAGCTTTCGTGGGAGAAAATCCCATGCGATAAATAAATTTGTTAGTCTTTAAAAGTGCCACAGGACTCCTTGTCTGTTTTGCTGAACTAGACTGATGCGGCTACCTCTCTGAAACAGTTTCAGGGGGTGTAGCCACCTCCTCATTCCCATTCTGCTAAATGCTCAATACCAACATGCTTGTGTTCCTGTTAAAATTCTTGCCTTCACACTACCATTATGTTATGGTTTTTAATTTTCCTAAACTTCCAATGCTGTGAGGTAAAATTGCCCTCCTTAGTAGAACTTAGGTTTCAGTTTTTAGCAGTTTGCCAGTCGGGGTGATTAGGAATCTTGCAGTACATGCAGTCCCTATTCTCTTATTGTGCATTTATTTTCCTGCAGGCATATTTAGGTGCAGGGCCAGATTAAGGGGCCCTGGGCACCCACTTTTGTGGCCCCTCCCAGCCTGGGACCCTGGCCCCTCACCACCATGGCACCTGGGGGATGGGCCAGCGCCAGAGGCCATGGCACTCCCGCCCTGCCCCCAGGGTGGTTAGTCTACCCCTGGGGCCAGGACCAGCTGGTGTACGGTGCAGCCTCTGGTGCAGCTCTCCAGGCACCAGAACACTGTTGCCTGTCCCGCCAGAGCCCTGTGGCAGGTCCCGGTGGGGCTGGTGACAGCAGTCCAGTTACCAGGGGACCGTGCCAGGGGCCACACCGTCCACGTGCTGGCCCCACCCCCAGAACACAGCAGACTTGCACCAGGCTGCTTTGCTCACAGGGCAGAACAGCTGGCCTGGGGGCAGGGCAGGAACACTGCAGAGTGCAGCATCTGGCACTAGGGCCCTGCCCCTCCCCCCCCCCCAGCACTGATAGGGCCCCTCCCAGCACCTCCAGGCCCACTGGCAGTGTGCTGGCTTGAGTGGGGTGGTGGGGACAAGAACAAGGCAAGGTCCTTAGGGGCTGCAGCCTGGAGCCCCCTTTAGGCCAGGGCCTCGGGTTGCTAAAGCCCCCGCATTGATCAAGCCCTGTTTGGGTTAAAAGTGTCTGAAAACTCTGGCTCATTGATGCAAACACACCTGTTGACAGCCAGTTGTCTAGATTCTCCTCAGACAGCCCCTTTAGCTGGGATTTGGAATTGAAACAGCATTTGTGGTGCAAATGTCAGTCTTTTGTTTTCCCAGATTAAAGGGTTGACTGCCATAGTCCTGCATTTAGGCCTTTCTGCATTTGATGATTGATCGTAGAATACAGCTATCCTACCCGAAGGAGGAGATGACAGGGACCAAGGACAATACATAGAAATAGTTCTGAGCATCCTTCCTCGAGGATCCACAGATAGTGATAGACATTTATGATGCATCTACACTGGCGCCTTAGGTCGACCTAAGGACGCTTAAGTTTACCTACAGAATTCTGCGCCCACATTGGGCACTTGTTAAGTCGACTTAAGCGCTTCCTTAAGTCGACTTAATAACACCACCTCTGAAGGTCGACTTAAGGCTTAAGTTGACCTTATTAAGTCAACTTAGAGCCAGTGTAGATGGGTATGTCTACACTACAGGCTCTGTTAAGTCGACTTAACAAGTGTAGACATAGCCTTAGAGATCTACCACCAGACGTATCCCCGTGGGGTATCAATGTCTCTTCCCTGGCCTATTCAATATTTACACTCTGCTGCTAGGAAAAATGTTCTCTGTTGCCCACCATATGCCAATGGCACATCACTGTGTGATTCGTAACTGACAGATGCATTAGTGTCAGCTAGTTATCCAACTGTCTGGAGGAGTTAGAGCTGGCTGGTATTGAATCCTAGCAAGATGGAGATTGTGGTGATTGTCAGAAGAAAGCACTTTGACAAGGATGTCGAAACAGTGTTATCACTGCCAGTCAAAGTCATACCTCCACAGGGTGTGTAGATAGGCCACAGCTTGCAGGGGTGTTTCTTGACACCTAACAGATCTAGGCCCCTCTATAGCTGCATCTGAAAGAAACATATTCCACCAGTCACAAAGGAATCTGCATCCCATTCTTGTGACTGATTGGCCTAGACCAGGGTGTCAAAGTCATTTAGCCTTCGGGGCCATTCCTGCCAGCAACTCAGTCTGGGGGGGTCACTCACCCTCACTCCCTGAAGACCCTCCAACTCCCACTCTTGCCCCCAAGTCCTGCACCTCCTGCTCTAGCCCCCAAGCCACCCATTGTCACTCTACTCACCCCCACACTGCCAAGCCCTCCACCTCTTATTCTACTCACTCCCACTCTCCCAAAACCTCCATCTCCTGCTCCCCCATTCCCACTCCCCCACAACTCCCACCTCCCAGCCCCCGAGACCTTCACCTCCCATTCTAGCTCTAAGCCCCTTCTCCAAGACCTTCACCAGGCTGCTCTACTTACCCTCCCGCTCTAGCCCCCAAATCCCCCACCTCCTGCTCTACTCACCCCCTGCTCCTTCAAGTCCCCCTCACCAGGTGCTCTAGTCACCCCAGGGTGCCTCACAGGATCATTCTGGAAGCACAATGTAGGCCAGCTGCATGGCGCAGCAGCCATGCACTGCTGCTGGCCTGCCTTGCCCCCTGGGGCTGACTGGTTGGCCAGGGTGCGGGGCAAGAGCGCCGCGCAAACCGCGGCCTTTATCCAGCTCCAGGACCAGCCAGGCCCTGCTGCCAATGCTGGCCAGGCCCAAGTGTGGGCCACAGCAGAGCAGACCACAGGCTGCACATTTGACATATCTGATCTAGACTCTATTATACACACATTTGTCACTGCTCAACTGGAATATTGCACTCTGATTCAATTAACCTCAAAAGCATTAGCCCTGAAAAATCTGCAGCTGGTGCAGAGCATGGCCGCGTCCTTCTTTAGCAACTCAAGTACCAAGGGTACCTCATCTGGCCCTACAGCCACTTTACTACCTTTCCTAAAATGATGCCAAATATCACAATTCCAATTTCCTGCGGAATATCATCCTCTGATTAGTGCCTGCATTAATGCAAGTCTTCCTGGGGTATTTTTCACTCTCTTTTTTTTAAAGACCTGGTGATGACAAAAGCCAGCCTTCCCTTATTTTAATCAGCGTGCTCAGACCCCTGCTGGTCTGGTTTCTGAGATAATTTACTCAAATGGTGTTAATTAGTGTGGCTATGAGAAGTAAACATAATATTTAGCTCTCACATAGTCCCATATTCAGCCTCCTGGTGGGTCCAGCTATGCTTCCCAAAGTACAAAAAACTGATCCAGATACGCAAAAAGAAAAATGAAAGGACACTTATTTGTTGTGTGTAATTTTAATTTAAACTGGGCCGCAGCAAGAATCACAGATGGTGGGAGTCAATGTGGCCTTCTGATCAAGCCTGGTGGTGTTCAGGTCAAGACCAATAAAACTTTCCCCTCAAATAAATAATCTGAAATAAATAATGTGAAAAATGTATAAGCATCATTATCAATGTTCCAGTCTTTAGTGGGCTTTAATTTTGCACAATCCTTTGTAATAGAGGTTTGATAAACATCTTAGTCTCCTGTTAAAAGATTTCTCTTTCTGAGCCAGGAGATTTAGATCCTATTTTTAATGCTGCCACTGACTTTTCCTGTGACCTCAGAGTAGCTTTTCACCTTTGTGTGCTTCCATTCCCCATCGTGTAAACTGTAGATAATATTTACTGCAGTTTTTGATACCTATAGCAATTTCCCGTCACGTCCTTTGGAGACCTCACTGAAAGATGTTTAAGTCTCTTTGTTATACATTGTGTTAAATGAATGGTTTATGTATTGAGGACTGGGATTGTATGGGACCTTTTGATGTGGAGGCAGCGAGGGGGGGGGTGAGATATGACCAACAGGGGAGCTGGGGATTCAAGGGACTATCCAAAACAATGTGCCAGACAGGCCTAGACATTTGGAGCAAATGTGTCAAGTGATTTTCCCGGGGGAATATTTTATTCTCCACCTCTGGTTATGTGAAAACTGAGTCTTTTGAAGCTATGCCCTGAGAAGTGAAGGTTGAGGGGAGATATGAGTGCTCTCTATAAATATATCAGAGGGATAAATACCAGGGAGAGTGAGGAATCATTTGAGTTCAGCGCCAATGTGGACACAAGAACAAATGGATATAAATTGGCCATTAGGAAATTTAGACTTGAAATTAGACACAGGTTTTTAATCATGACATTTTGGAATAGACTTCTACGGGGAGTAGTAGGGGCAAAAAATATAGCTGGCTTCAGAACTGAACTGGATAAATGTATGGAGAAGATGGGACGATGGGACAGCCTAATATGTCAATTAATTGATCTTTAACTACTAGTGGTGAATATGCTAATGGTTTGTGATGGAATGTTAGATGGGGCGGGTTCTGAGTTGGTGAAGAGAATTCTTTTTTGGGTGTCTGGCTAGTGAATCTTCTCCACATGCTCAGGGATTAGTTGATTGATTGCTATATTTGGGGTCAGGAGAGGATTTTTCCCCAAGCCAGATTGGCAGGGGTCCTGGGAGGGGGGAGGGGGTTTCCACCTTCCCCTGTAGTATGGGGCCTGGGTCACTTGCTGGTGGTTTCTCTGTACCTTGAAGCCTTTTTTAAACCATGATTTGGGGACTTCAATGATGCAATCGTAGGTTACATATCGGTTAAGTTCTGTGGCCTGCATTGTACAGGAGATCAGACTAGATCGGAGTGGGCAACATTTTTGGCCAGAGGGCCACATGGTATATATGGCCGAAGGGAGGAGGGGGTGGCTTGGAGCTTGGGCGTCACCACACCACCCACATGATTGGCTGGGCAAGGCTAGGAGGGGGAGTTTTGCGGGCAGTGGCCACACCACCCATATGATGGGAGGGGGTGGGACTAGGAGGGAAATTTTGGGGAGAAATGGTGGAGCCGTGGGGAGGGAGCAGTGGAGCTCCATGGCACTAGAGGACCCTGGACAGAGCTCAACAAAAGCTGATCAGAGCTGATCAGCTGTTGCTGTGCTCCAGCTGGGGCCCTTTAGTGCTGCAGGGAAGGGGTGGAACCTGGAGCTTCCCCTCTAGCCTCCACCCCTTCCCCACTGTGGTAGAGGGCCCAGCCGGAGCCAGAAGAGCAGCAAGAGCTGATCAGCTCTGATGAGCAGTTTCTGCGCTCTGGCCGGGGGAAGGGATGGAGCCCGGAGGGGAAAACGGTGCCTTGCTCCACCTGGGCTCTGCTGGGCCCATGTGGTGGCACTGGTGGGAAGGGATGGGGCCAAGGTTCAGCTGGCGGGCCGGATTAAAGGCTCCTGCAGGCCGGATCCAGCCCAGGGGCTGTAGTTTGCCCACCTCTGGACTAGATGATCGTATTGCTCCCTTCTGACCTTAAAATCTACCAATCTATGCTTAGGCCATTTTTTGCCGATCATCTCTTACATCATTGGATCCCAACCTTTTTGGCTCAAGGGCCAAAAATATAATTTTTAAAACTCTGAAGGGCCACCAGCCTATTTAAGTAAAATTTAATTAATTGAATTCACATTGAATTTTAATTATGATGTATTAATTAAAATTTAATTAATTAAATTTGACTTCATTTTTAATTGAAACTACCTTTTTAAAGAGGTTTTTAATTAAAATTAATTATTTAAAAGAAGGTTTGTTTGTTTGTTTTTTAAAGAGCTGTGTGCATACTGAAGCCTGGAGGGGATTCGCAGCTGCACACCAGGAACGGGCAGGAGGTGGGCTGGGCAGAGTCCCCCCATAGTACAGAGCTCCTCCACAGAGCCCCCATGGGATTCCTCCACACACCTCCAGACCCTCTTCCTTAGACCCAGAGCACCTGAGCCCTGTCCCGACCCGAGGTGCTGAGTCCACCCACTCCCCCTGGCCCCTCCGGCCACCTGACCCCCGCACTCGCCCACCGCTGCAGGCTGGGGCTCCAGTGAGTGGTGCAGCTCCCCAGCGGGGCAGGCGACCATAGCCTGGGTCCCAGCTGCCAGCTCCGAGCCAGCAGGAGCATGGAGCTACTTTAAAAAGCTCCGTGGGCCACTTTTGGGTTGGGAACCAGTGGGTTGCATGAACCCAAAATCAAAGGGCCATGCTTTATAACAGAAAGACTGAACTAATCATAGTATTTCTGGGTCTTGAAGACGATTATGAATTTGGAGCCATGGGGAAAACCCAGCTGTGGGTTTATAAGGATTGAAACTTACCAGAGCACGTGGTTAGAGCTGGAGTGACTTCTAGTAAGCTTTTTAGTATGTATGTAGGTTCTTTTATTGTTTTTAATGTTTTCTCGGTAATGCTTTCACTTTGCTTATAAAGAGCTGTAAGGTAACTTATAACTGAGGGCCATTATGTTATTTATAGCCTGTGGAAAGAAAGCAAACCACAGATGCTGGCCTGTTTAGGAAGTCTGGTTTGCTGGATATAACACAGCTTTGGCAGGGAAACTGTGCAAACGGGAAAACTTCTGGAAAGGAGGGAGAGAGATGTCCAAGAGAAGTGATAACTAAGGAGCTGGGAGTCTAGAGTGGGTGCCTTTAAGGGACCACCAAGGGAGGAAGAATATAGGTGTAATTGCCCTGATCTGTGAAATAATCAAGTGAATAGTTTGGGTGAATTTCACTTTTTAAAAATCTGTTCCAGAATTGCCTGTGAACAGATTATGAAATTCTCACATACTTTGGATATTCAGTAATTTTTTAGCCCATGATTCTTTGCCTACAAACAGTTTCTGGGAATAGTTTGTTAAATATATAGATTTTTTAATATTGTTGTTGTCTCTTTATTGGATGGCTTAGATAACCAATGCAGAACAAATTTTGAATTTTACTTAATTTTAAGGCTCTTTTATGACTCTGCTCTGCCCCCCCCCCTTCTAATCCTGTCTCTTATTTTGTTGCTTTTTGTCCCTCTCGAATTTACCCAGCACACCATTTGTCTCCTCCTGCTACAAACTTCTCTGCACTTTCTTCCATGCTTCCCTTATACATCACTACCTTTCCCTAACTAATCCATAAAGTGACTACCATCTCCTTATTCAAATTATGATGCTACCACAACACAGCCAGCAATAATCATTTTAGCATTAGCCTGGCAGACTTTTTGTACTGAAATGCTTGTAAAGAATGAGCACAGGATTGTGAACATAACTGAATCAAAGCTTTCTTCCAAATCTGAATGAATTGTTTGAGAAATGTTTTGCACCATATTCATCCAGTTCTAACACTCACCTACTTCATTAGGGTGTTGTAAGGCATAATTAATTGTTTGTAAAATATCCTGATATCTTGCGTGAAAGGTGCTATAGAAGTACACATGGATTCTTCTTGTGTATTAATTATTGGATTGTATACTGATTACTATTTAGACAGCAAGTGCTCTAAGGGGAAATAACAGTCCATTTTCTTAATTTAAAGCATCAATGATTCTAAAGCGCTGATAAAAACAAACAAGGAGTCCTGTATCACTTTTAAAGATATATGATATTGACAAGGCAGGGGCTTCCACCAGAGATCGTCCAGCCCCTGCGGCTTCAACCCTTCCACCGTTGGGGCTCCTCCGGCCACAGCGGCTTCAACCATGGGGGACTGGAGGCAGCTGCTGGGGGACCCAGGCACAGTGCTTGGGTCCCCAGCAAGGGTGAGGGGCAGCGGGGAGCCTGTGGGGTCCCTGCCGAGAGCCAAGAGGTTGATTTTTCAGCCTCCCCACGCTGCCTTTTTTGTCAGGGGAAATGGTCCTACTGAGGACGCACGTTGGGTGGCTGTGTGTACACTACCCTCCGCGATAATTATAGCAGTGGCTGTCTACCTGCAAACATAGCCTAATTGTTATACCTGATTTGCCTGTTTTGCTGTGGATTTAATGCTACCAAGTACTTATGGCTTTGGATACATCTGTTTAGCCTATGGCTGAATTTTGTCTTTAAAATCGTACTGTCTCTGGGTAGATGCTGTTACTGTGTAATGATGGAGAGTCAGACAGGATAAGGAAGAGAGACAGATCAAAGAAGTGTCTGAGCAGCAGCACAGCAGCTCTTAGGCATCGAGGCTGCATAAAAGACTCCTATTTAAAGGTGAAATTTACTGAAGTACAGAATGTCTAAGCAAGGCCCAAACAATCATATGCAGTCTGTTTAGTGGTGCATAGGAGTTTAAGCAAGCTTTCTGCACTAAGTTGATTTTCACCCCAAAAGGCTTAAGGAATACAGGTATGCTCTCTCTCTGGCCAAACATTAGCCAGAATGGAGAGTCAAAGATGAAGGATTTTGAAGAAATGATTTGCCTTTCAAAGGGCTGGAATAAATATCAGCTAAAAGAGGCCTCACGTGTTTGTGGTGAGATCAAACAGAACTATTAACTAATGACTTAAAAGAGGCCTTGTTAATTGTTAATAGGTCATCAGGGTAAGATCGTATGTTGAAACAGGATATGGGCCAACGATAACCTGATTCTTAACAATGAATTTAAAAGCACAGTCAGAAAGAGAAATGAAAAGAAGTAGTTGTTTAATTTTTACTTGTCAGCGAGGAATAATATCCGGAAACATGTCGTTATGTAATAAAAACAAACAATCAAAAATCCTAAAGCCATGGGACACTAATTTTCAGATATGGATGATCCAAATCTGGCATTTGGATGCTTAAATTGGCAAACATGCTGACAAATAAGTGCCAGTTTGAGTATTCAGCTCAGGAATGTAGATGCCCTGTTATGTAATGTATGTTATATATGTTATGTATGTTATGCCCTGTTCTATCTGAAAGATCTGAAAGCTGAGCCCTTTGCCTGCTAAGTGCAATATCTTTAATAAAATAAACATCACAGAAGTGTAAAGAGAAATGAGTCACCATTAAACACAGTCAATTGCAGAAGACTCATTTTGCAGCAGAAAATGTACAGAATGCATAATATTAATTTATATAGTTAAAAAAAACCATTATATGAGAGGTGACTGGGTGATAAATGGAACTTTCTGTAGCCATTGCCTCAGCACGTTCAAGGCTACACATGTGATTCACTCATGCAATGCCCACTAGTAGTTATAGAAAACAACCCTCTGTTACTCCTTCCTTTGGTTCACACTGTTTGTTTCCCATTTCTCTATTATATTATAACAAATAAATTATGATCTAGATTTACTTGGTGCTGTCTCAGTGCAAATGGTTGGACTTGATGACTTGTCAAGGTCCATTTAGGTTAGGGGTGTCAAACTCATTTGTTATAGTGGGCTAGATTTGACTTCAAGAGGGCCATATATAACCATAAATCATAATCCCACGGCACTCTCATGGTATTACGGAGTGCTGTGCTGTGTATGCATCACTCCACGATACCTCTCTCTTTCTCTCTCTCTCTCTCTCTCTCTTAGGGAGAGAGTGTGGTCTCGCGGAGCGCAGTCCTGCATACCCAGCGCTCCATGATGTTACAAAACCTGGCACTCTCATGGCATTGTGGAGTGCTGAGGATGAGAAACCACTCTCTCTTTCGGTTGGGGAGATTTTGGTCTCACCAAGTGCAGCCATGGGCCAAATGGAAGAGGTTCGCAGGCCACATTCAGCCCATAGGCCGTGTGTTTGACACCCCTGATTTAGGCTCTACATTTCTGTGATTCTATAATCTTTTCATGTTGTGTCTGCTAGAGTACTAAGCAAAAACCCAGATCCTGCAACAATGTGTATAATATTAGAAAGAGAAGAGAAATAAAACTGTTTATGTTAATGGGTAAATAATAATGATTTATGGTCAGTGCAACACACAGTCTATTGTAGGCAAGGTAGTGTACACTTCTAATATGTCTCACTGATCAAGTTGTAGCCTAGGGAGAAATCTAATTAGGAGTGTTAGCTAACACATTCTGAAAGCACTCCTTTATATCCTAAACAAGAGTTCATTTACACTAAGGAAAAGGATGTATATTTACTTCAGGTTGGCTAACACAGGTTATCTAATGAAAGGTAAAAATCCTAGTGAAGACAAGAAACTGTAGTTCTCACAGTGTTAAGAGGCTGAGCTAAACACTAGGGGAAGTTAAAGTATGGAAATTACTAACTGCCTTATCATCATTAGGATTTTCTCTCCTATTAGTATCCATGTATTAGATTACATAAGGTCAGAGCCCATCTTTTTTCCTTGTGAAAGTAAGGCCTAAAATGGTGTCATTTGCATACACCAGAGCTGGAAGGGAAGGGAGTTTCCATTAAAATAATCAACAGGAGGGAGAAGATGTGATGAATGGGGTAGAAAGACTGAGGCAGAAAGATGTTAAAGTGTCCCATCTGTCCTCTCAGCTTTCATCCACATTTTCTTTTGGCCTGTAGGTGTGTGAATCAAATCAACTTTATTCCTTTAGACTCCAGTACTTCTTTACTTCTTAACATGTAATTTACACTATCTTAAATTTCAGTTCTGAATCTAAAATACACACACACATATTAATACACACAGATCTTCCTCTGTGCGCATGTGTGTGTTCGTGCATGTGTGCACACGCACAGAAAAAGTTATTATAAATAAAATGCCTCTTTCTTCATTCAGGCATGATGTAGAAATCCTTTTATCACTTTTTATTCTTCCTATCTCCAGCCAGCTTTTATGCTGCTTAGAAGTTTTAGTTACCAGGTAGCATGCATGTCTGCACAGAAACATTTCATACTTTTGCCAACTAAAATAAGCACTCCTGTGGTGCTTGTCTTCCACTGAATCTATTTACTTTATGCTTCCTATATTAGGTGAATAAGATGGGAAATGAATTCCCTGCATGCCAGAAGTATCAGTCTGAAAGCGCTAACCTCAGAGGTTGAGTGAAAAATGTAATGATCAGAGAGGCTGAAAACCCCTTTGATCAGAATTCAATGGAAGGACCCAAATCACAGAGGCCTAGAGATTTTCAGTCTTAACTTAGTTCCTAATGAAGTGAAGTTTATCTTGGAACAGCTTTGTCACAGCTGGAGATAACTAGTAATCTTTACTTGCAAGACTTCTACTGAAGGGGGAAACTAAATGAAGCTCAGCAGTTTGTCCTTCAGGACAAGGATGAAATGTACTTTTATAGGTAGTGTAACAAAGAACGGCCTTCATCCTAGTCTCCAGGCAACCTCACAAAACCACCATACAATTTGCTGTACATTATCAGTCTCTGCCTAGGTGAAGCACTGGAGTGGAATAGGGAGGCCATGCAGGTCAAAACTCAGGTGTGCTCACAGAGTTAGGAGAGGAAGCCTGCTTTGCCACTGCTTGCAGTGTGCCTAGCTCTAGCTAATATTGTTAAACACCCTCTTTCATGAGAATTAACAGCTCCGTTTTTCATGTTTGTTTGTTTGTTGTTGGGGGGAGGGTTGTTTTTTTGTTCGTTTTTGCATAAGAAATCAACTTAAAGCGTTCCTCTGTTTAATAGCCACCCTAATAAAAGGCCTCTGTCTCTTGGTAACTGCACCTTTAAAATGCAGCTTCAGAAGAGAATAATTAAATTTAATGGAAGAAATCCTTTGTTAAGCTACTCTCAGTTTAACCTGCAGGTGGGAGGAAATAAATGTAATAGAAACTGTGGCTGATGAACAATTTCTTGTCCCTATCTGGAATGTGCTTTGTTTAAAACCAAACAATTCATCTCTTTTTGCTACTGTTCCTCTCTTCCCATCACAATTAACATACATATTTAAGAAGGAAAAAAAGGTACTCCATAAACAATGACTTTTCCAGTAGTTGCCATCTCAATTGGACCTTGAAATAAATTAAACATCTTTGTGAAACGAAAGCCAAGTTTCCACAAGTACTGATTTGTCCTTAATTGAAGTGTTGGTCAGAAATACACCAGTTCCAGCATCCCTATATATATATATTTGTGTGTGTATCAATAATCTCTGTCTATATATAAATATAATTACAATGTATACAATAAATGCTATGTAGAGTCCTCTTGCCTGGAAGCTCTCTTTCCTATAGGAAATGAAGTGAATGAAACCTAAGGTTCACAGCTAAAATATTGAAACAGTCAAGAAATGCAAAAGTTTTAATGGCACATCACTGAGTCCTGATGCTGCAAATATCTTACAAGAGTGTTTAGCTTTATTGCTAGCTCTGTTAGCATGCAGTGCGTGTTTGTCTTTGATTTAGCAGAACGCTATGACCCACAGAGATCCAAAAAGGGAAAAAATACCCCAGTCATTGCACTCAGTACGAAAAGGTGCTGCGTGATATATCTGAAATCTGGGGGCAGAATGCCAGATCAACAGATTCCTAGACATGTCCTTGACTTGTAATGAAAATCTCTTTTCTTTTTGTCTCTGCTTGCTGTGAGTTCTTGTTGTTCTGACTGGAAATCTATGAGCCTGCTTCTCAATGGATACCAGGTACCTGGTTAAAACAGTCTTTAGCTGCTAACTTAATTTCTCCCCTTTTTCTTCCCTATTCCTCCAGGCTTGTGACCAAGGAGTAGAAAATATCGGAGGAGTCATGCTTCACACGGCCATATCATGCTGGCAGCCATTCCTAGGTCTGGCTGTGCTGCTCATTTTCATGGGCTCCACCATAGGCTGCCCAGCCCGCTGTGAGTGCTCAGCACAAAACAAGTCTGTTAGCTGTCACAGGAGGCGCCTGATCTCCATCCCTGAGGGCATCCCCATTGAGACAAAAATCCTGGATCTAAGCAAGAACCGGCTGAAGAGTGTCAACCCTGAGGAATTCATATCCTACCCTCTGCTTGAGGAGATAGATCTCAGCGACAATATTGTTGCCAATGTTGAGCCTGGAGCCTTTAATAATCTTTTCAACTTGCGCTCCCTGAGACTGAAAGGAAACCGTCTGAAGCTGGTCCCTCTAGGGGTCTTCACAGGATTGTCAAACTTGACAAAGCTTGATATCAGTGAAAACAAGATTGTCATTCTGCTGGACTACATGTTCCAGGATCTGCATAACCTAAAGTCCCTGGAAGTCGGGGACAATGATTTGGTTTATATATCCCACAGGGCTTTCAGTGGACTTCTTAGCCTGGAGCAGCTCACCCTGGAGAAATGCAACCTAACAGCTGTACCAACAGAAGCCCTTTCCCACCTTCACAACGTCATCAGTCTGCATCTGAGACATCTCAACATAAACCTTTTGCCTGCATATGCCTTTAAGAGATTGTTTCGCCTAAAGGACCTGGAGATCAGCTATTGGCCTTTACTGGACATGATGCCTGCCAATAGCCTGTATGGTCTCAACCTCACTTCTCTCTCAGTCACCAACACCAACTTGTCTGCAATACCTTATTCTGCTCTTAAACACCTGGTTTACCTGACACACCTAAACCTCTCCTTCAACCCCATAAGCACCATTGAGGCAGGTATGCTTTCTGACTTGGTACGTCTGCAGGAACTGCACATTGTGGGGGCCCAGTTACGTACCATTGAGCCACATGCTTTCCAAGGGCTCCGGTTCTTGCGTGTGCTTAATGTGTCCCAAAACCTGCTAGAAACACTAGAAGAGAATGTATTCCATTCCCCCAAAACTCTAGAGATCCTCTGCATTCACAACAACCCATTAGCTTGTGATTGCCGCCTTCTTTGGATGTTACAAAGACAGCCCACATTACAGTTTGGTAGCCAGCAGCCCATGTGTGCCGGCCCAGATAGTGTCAGAGAGAAGCCGTTTAAAGACTTTCACAGTACTGCTCTTTCTTTTTACTTCACCTGCAAGAAGCCCAAGATACAAGACAAGAAGCTGCAGTACATGGTAGTGGAGGAAGGACAGACGGTGCAGCTGATGTGCAATGCCGATGGTGACCCTCAACCTACCATCTCCTGGGTGACACCACGACGAAGGCTGATCACAACTAAATCAAATGGAAGAGCCACAGTGCTGGGAGATGGCATGCTGGAAATCCGATTTGCTCAGGATCAAGACACTGGGATCTACACTTGTATTGCGAGTAATGCAGCTGGGAATGACACATACTCAGCCTCCCTTACAGTAAAAGGATTTGTTTCAGACAGGTTCCTTTACACCAACAGGACCCCAATGTATATGACAGACTCCAATGACACCAGTTCCAATGGAACCAATGTGAATACCTTCTCTCTGGACCTTAAGACAATATTGGTGTCCACAGCCATGGGCTGTTTCACATTCCTTGGAGTGGTTTTATTTTGTTTCCTGCTTCTTTTTGTGTGGAGCCGAGGAAAAGGCAAGCACAAAACCAGCATTGACCTTGAGTATGTTCCCCGCAAAAACAATGGTGCTGTAGTTGAAGGGGAGGTTGCTGGACCCCGGAGGTTCAATATGAAAATGATTTGATGGTATACTGCTAACAGTGTTTTTTTCTGTGGCATTATAACCAATTAAACCAGCCTGGCATGTGGAATTGCTAGGCAGAGGCAGCTTAATGCAGCTGCCACTGTGTCAAATGGTTATGTGGAAATGGAAAGACTATTTGGGGTTACACAGTAGAGCCTGCTAACCTTGAGGCATGTGTGTCAGGGCCTTTCACAGAGTCAGCAAATGGTTCTAATTGTTTGCATTGCAAATATTGGCATTCTGGGGATCTCAGTAATGAACTGTTGGCTCATGTTCATGGACAGTTGTTCAACATTTTCTACCACTACAAAAGGAAAAAGAAAGGGAAAAAAACCTACAGTGTAGGATTTACATATTATAAAAAAAAAAAGACACATTTGTCTAAAACATGCTCTACAATGAAATTTGTATCTATAGATCTCATTTGTTAAAGCCTTGCATCATACCTTATAGTTGGTTGAACAACACAACAAATAAATTGATCTTACTTTTTTTTAAATATACATATATACTGTATACATTTTAAAGCAATATAAATGAGAAATTGTGCTTTGAGATATCCACCTAGACTGACCCAAGTGTGATATCACGTCTCCCTTTAACTACAGTCAAACACAAAATTAGACCTCTATAGTTGAGATAACACAAGAAACTTTTTTTTTCATGTAGAAGACAAGAGAGATATAGTTTAAGACAGAAAAATAAAAGGCATTTGCCTACTTTTGATACAAAATGGAATATTTTTTATACCTGTGATATCACACTGGACCAGTTTATTGTAACAAAGCCCTGGGTCTCACCCAGGAGGGGCCAACCCTACTAGCACAGCAGACATATATAGGAGATAAATTATACTTTGAGAAAAGAGATGTTTTTGTCATCTTTGGTTTTAATTTCCAAGCTATTGTTAAAATGTTAATGTGTACTGGGGAACAAAGTAAGATGGTAATGCATTCTGTATACTCCTAGGGAAATATGGTCACCTAAGTATTTGAGGGAGTGAATTAAAACTTACAAAAGCTCTGTTGATAGGAATTAACTCTTCTCCAATGCCAATAAACCAGGGTTATCCATGCATTATACAAGGATAATGCAACTAAAGAAATGTTGAAAAAAAATAATAGCTTCCAAAAGGCCAAAGTACTGCCAATTATAATGAATTTCTTGCCACTGTCAGTCTCATCCCATATATTTATAAATAGCACATGAACAAAAAAAAAACTAATTTCCATGAACAGATTACTTCAGCTATTCTATCTGCCATTTTAATAATTGTAGTGTCTTGGGATTTTTAGGGACAATGTGCCAGAGTCAGAGGAGGCAGTTATTTTTTTTTTTTTTTGGAGGGGGGAAGGCCAGGGGAACATTGGTTATGTTTATACATATATTTGTTTTATTCCTCTAAAGATCATGCAAAAAAGGCTCAACTTGGAACTATAATGACAACCCATTGTACCGTTGGTATCAAAAAGATATTTATGAGCACTAGTATATTCCAAATCTTGGTGGGGGTAGTGTTTTACCAACTTTTTATGTCTTAATAAATATGAGCCATAGATTAATTTATTTAAATATTTGGTTGACAATTATTGTATTTATATAATAATAATATAAAAATAAATAATATAATTATAAATTATTTAGAATAATGATCAATGTGTTTAACCAGAAGGAGTATAAAATGATCTAGGGTAAAATGGTGAAAAGTGCCCATGTGATTTAGGAGTCCAAGTCCCATTTTGAAAATTGACATGAATGCTTTGGAGCATAAGTCAGATTGACTGACTTTTAATGAAACTTAGCCACTTTTGAAAATGTTACCCATGTTCTTTGGCTGAGATTTTTCAAAGCAGAGCCACAGGATTTAGACACACATCTTCCATTGCTATCCGTATAAGCAGTGTTTTTAAATCCCCTAGGCCACAGTTCTACATTGAACTCTGCCCATGAAGGCTCCTGATCTAGCTACAGGATCAGGCCCTAAACTGCTTTGAAAATATCAGCCTGTAGTTTTCGGTGGCTTATCTCAGTTTGTACCATCACTACATTTCATGTAGTTGGAATTAGAAAGGAAGAGGAGGCTCTGGGAGTTTTCCTGTATTTGAGCACTACATTAGGTAATTTGGGATTTACACACTCGGGACTAATTGTTTTATCCTTTGGAATTTTAACCAAATTAATGACCCCTGAATAAACACAGGGCTACAGAGAGATTGGTTTTGCTGCTCCAACAGCAGAGCCACTGAATCCTTATTTGTACCTTTATATGGATAGTAAAGTAAAATGAATAAATGAGGGAGAAAAAATGGGTGATTGTCAACTGGAGACATTTCCATTTGTCTTTCCCTTGTAATTATCATTTATCCATTAGCAAATCATTTCCCTTGGAGTGATGATGACCTGATTTAACTCTAACAATAAAATCAATGTTTTGAGCAAGAGTGCTGCTGAATTGTGGTTTAGGTGGTAAGTGCTAATCTAAGGGGATGCTGCTTTATATATATATATATATATATATATATATATAGGCTTGTTTTCTTTTAATTACATAAAAAAGAAAGTGATGGAAAAACCAGGAGGTGCTGTATTCATAGAAGTTCACTTGGAATTAATTCTGTTTTCATGTTTTCCTACTTACCGCTTTGCTGAACGCCTCTCTCTACCGCCCCATGCTGTTAGGGCATTTGGTCAGTTCTGGCATTTGCAACTTAAATGAAAAATGATATGGGTGGTAAAATCTGTACTCAGGCATTGCAGAGACTTAGTTCAGAGGACAATAAGCAGCAAGAGATAGAAGATTGTATAGTACTTTCTGGGCTTTGTTGTCCAAGCACTGCTGTTTGCTCACTTTATTTTTTCAGAGAGGTAGCCATGGTAGTCTAGTTCAGCAGAACTAACAAGGTTTATGTATACATTTGCAAGTTAGGTCAACTTAAGGACGCTTAAGTTGACCTAAAGAACTCCACATCCACACCAGGCTTTCATTAAGTCGCCTTAAGGGCTTCCTTAAGTCGACTTAATAACTACCGCTCTTTAGGTCAACCTAACGGCTAAGTCGATTTGTTAAGTTGACCTAAAGCCAATGTGGACACCCTAGGTCGACTTAATTCCCTAAGTTAACCTAGGGCCTGGGAGAAGGGAGTCGCGGCTGCCTGGGAGAAGGGAGCCATGGCTCCCTAGGGGCGCAGGCAGTTGACTTAAGTGTCTAATGTAGACACTCTAGGTCGACTTAACAAGGTCGACTTTAAGTTGACTTAAGTCAACCTTGTTAAGTTGACTTAACAGAGTCAACTTAGTTTTTTAAGTGTAGACATACCAAAGGAGTCCTGTGGCACTTTTAAAGACTAACAAATGTATTTATCGCATGAGCTTCCGTGAGTAGAATCCCACTTCATGCGCCTACAAATTGACCACTTTGCCCTAGCTTTTACTTGTCTTTTGTCTACCTCTCAAGAGCCAGTCAGACTGACTTGCAGACAGTGCAGGCAGCCCTCCATGGTTATTAAAGCACCAGAACTGAGAGCAGGAGCAATGCAGTTCTTGCTTAGTTCTTTTGAAAGGAAAAAGTTGGACAAGTTGAGAGCAGCAGAAGTCTTAAGGGGAGAAAGCATCAGAGGGATGAAAGAAGTTGGCTCCCTAGTCACCTCCACTTCTAAACTCTGTAAGACCCAGACTGCATCTCCCAAAGAAAGGAATCCCCTTGCGTGGGCAAGCTAAGATCATATTGTCGGCCACCCATACAGCCTGTAGCATGGACACTGTGGCTCCCCAAAATGACATTAAAAAGGAATTTGGAGCAATATTGAAAGGAAATAGTCACAAGTGGTGTTAGAACATCATGACACAAGGATGGATGAAGGACACACAGCACCCAAGTCCACTAATATTGCCAGACTTTCAGCTACTCCATGTGATGGAGGTACAAACAACACTCCCCCCCCCCCCCAGCCAGACCTGAAAGGGTTAAAGGACAGTATGGGTCCCAGGTAGCCTCATTTCTCCAAAGCTTTAAAGGGAGCAACTCAGCTAAGAAGGGCAAAGACCTACCTACCCTGAAGGCGTCTGCACAAGGGTGCCTAAGAATCATAGAATATTAGGGCTGGAAGGGACCTCATGAGGTCATCTAGTCCAACCCCTAAGCTCCCTGTGGGAAGAGGCCTGCATGCTGAACTCAGCTGCGGCTGAAGGTTTAGTTCTCTAGTTTTTGTGACCTATATTGGCTGTGGAGCTGTTAGGAGAGACAGATGCAAGGGAGGGTAATTCCGTGGGCAGTGCAGGGTGCCGGGCAGTGCTGACTCACATTCTCCTAGGGTAGGATGCACCCTGGGCTGGGCTCTTCTCCCAACTGTCTCTGCTGCAGGGAGCATTAGTCACATTCCAGCCTCATGCCCCCTCTGATAGAAAGTGGGCAGGACAATGCAAACCTGAGGTGAGGAACTCGACTGAAAAGCTTCCTGCTGAGAGGCCATGCAGGCAATGCTTTTTTTTTTTTTTAAAGTGCTAGTACTCAGCCCAATCCAGCCTGGACCCCAGCCAGGTATGCGGGGCTGGGCTGCCATGGTGGCAAGGGCCTAATCCAGCCCTGACCCCAGCTGGGAACCTGGGATCGCTGGATCCAGCCCCAGCCAGGGACCTGGGACCGCTGGCAGCACAGCATATCACTGTGAAAAAAAGATGCCGGTACTCTGTACCAGTGCATACTGTCACAAAAAAAGGACTGCATACAGGTGGACTATCCACCTGGTCCCCTGGGTGCTCTATTATACCCTACAACAGACTTTTGTTCTAGCCTTACTTTTTGGTGAGGCAATGTCCACTCCCATCAGACCCATCAACTTACCAGCCAACCACTAACTTGCTGATGGACTAACTGATTTTCCTCTCAGCCATGCAGCCTGGCTTCCTGAACACATTATCCTTGTTCTATATCCTGCCTGCAGATGTCAACAGCTGGCACTGTTTTCACAAACTATGATCAAAATAAGGCAGGCAATAGGGAGCTGTTGGAGGATTAGTGGTACAATGGTGGTGGTGTTGGGGGGGGGGGGGTCCTGAGGTTGCCTCTAAAGATTTCCTCTATGAAATGACCCCAAATCTACATTTTTGTTCCCATATAGTGCATCATGACATTATATCTGCAAATAGTGCCATCACCATGTAGAAGAGTACAAAATCCTACCCTCAGCATTGCAAAATGGCAAAGAAATCCAGTTACAGGAAACTTTCTAAACATTTATCATTATTATTAAACATTATTTATTAAATGGGAGCACACAGAAGGCCCAATAAGGATAGCAACCAGTGGTGCTAGCCACTTAATAAACTGATATAGATGTGTTTTCTGCCCTGAAGAGCAAATATTTTAAAAAGACAAGTACCACCTTTAACTGGGGAAACTACCAAAACACTGTTTATGTACCAACACATGCTTCCCCCGTAGTGAGTGCAGCCATCATTTGCTACAGATTTGGGGCTTGGTTCAGTAAAGCATTCTAACATGTGAATGCCTCTCCAAATCCAATCACCAGGTCTCACATTTATCTCATAGACAAGGTCTCTTCAGTTTTCTAGTTGGCTTTCCCATCTGTTGTCATTTTGAGGTTTTCATGTTTTCCAGCACTCCTTCCACTGTATTTGGAAGGAGGCCAGGAGTTCTGCACTCTACTCTGGCATCTTCAGGGCATGTCTATTCCTCTCTTGTCCCTCACTGTGGTGAATCCACATCTTCCATCACTCTGCAAATGGAAATTATTTCCTTTTTTTTAACCCCAGGTTTCTCATGGTGTCACTCTTTTGTGATGGCTTTCCAGCCTGTCCTGTTAGGCTGCCTATCCCAGCTCTCCTCCACTTCCTCTTCCTGCTGCCTCTCTCTCCTTATCCACGCAGCTTGGGGGGGGGGGGAGGGGGAAGAGTGTCAGAGCTGAACCTTCTCCCAGGGGTGCCGGCCAGCAGAAGGAGGATTTGGGAGCTTGCCACTCTTATTTCTGAGCCACCCTTCTGGGTCTCCTTTCAATGAAAAGCAACAGGAAGCTAAGTCACCAGTGGCTACCAGAAGGATGATGACTTTTACAGGCTGTAGCTAAGAATTCTGTTCACACATGTTCCAAGCAATGATATGGGGAAACACACACCATTTATTGTGGGTCCCCAATTTCTCATTAACTTAGCTTCAACTCCTAACTTTTCTGGTGTATTGGGCAGCTGGTTAACATCAAAGAACTGTTTAGGAGATCCAGCTGCTGCTGTCTCAGCCTCTCCACTCCTCTCAGATCACAAAGTGACTAGACATGAAGTTTCAAAGTGGAGGAGGGCAAAACTCATCTGCTCCAATCCTTCCTTCTGGGTCTTAATTCTGATCTTCAAAAACCAGCTGCTGGGTAGCAGCAAGAAGTCACTGCACTACACACAGCTGTTTTGCTGTAATGCAGCATCTGGTTCCACTCCAGACACATGGCCTGGATCCCAAAGATTCAAGGTTAGTCCTCCCCTGCTCTGAGCGAGCCTATGAGGACAAGAAGCCATTTATTTCATCATTAGTTTCTAGAAGAATAATCTGTTGCTGGTGCTGGGTTAATAGTTAAATAATGGCCATGGGGAATAACTAACCGTATGATTGAACCACAAATCATTCAGCTGGTTGTTGGGGCATCACTAAGGAGAATGGGAGAGATTTTTCAAAGCCATATAAGCAATTTGGATGCCCAGCTCCCATTAAAAGTAATGAGACTTGTGCACCCAAAGCCCTTAGACAGTTTTGGAAATTTCAGTTAGTTGCATAGGTGATTTAATCTCCCTCTGTCTTTCCTCTGCCTCTTTACCCACTGGGGACTTTGACTCCAGGTGCTGGCATATGGATTTAGATGAGTTTCTTTGTGTCTATGGGACCCAGAGCTCAAAGCTGAATTTTACAACATTTAAACCTCTGCCAAGAGTTAGTTGGACAAACTTGCCCTGCAAATGAAACTAACCAAGTTTGCACAGGTTTCCTTGCTTCTGAGATATCCCATGCCAACAACAATCCTAGATTGAATGATTCTGATTTTTCATAGTTTTAATAGAAGCAGGTTCTTTGTTATAATGCCATCCTGAAGGATAAATCTTTATTGATAACATGAACAAAACAAGAAAAGCAATGTTGCATTTTATTTTATTGTAAAGGAAAACTTTATCCTTAATGTGCAAAATAGCTGGTAGAAGACAACAGATAAGCAGCTTTTTATCTTGTAACTTGCTAATTGATATTTATTCTCACTGTTGCCAAAGTAGCTGTATCCACTGAGCAGAGGCGTTAGAGGAAAAGAATTGAAGACAGATTCATCTCACTTAGACTGGTGTAAATCATGAGTAACTCCAATGATTACAATGGTGGTATTCCTGATTTACATGGATAAAGCTGATATTTGAATCTGGCCCTGTGTTTTCTATACAAAGAGGGCTAGCATGAAAAAAATGCAAACTGTATGCGTTATTTATTTTTCACCTCATTGGCATACCTTCTGTTCTGCTTGCTTCAATAGTTACCGTTGCTGGCTGAGCAGGAGCTGAATATTCAGACTTGCAATAAATAAATACAGCATACCCAAACTAAAAAGCTGTTCATTGCTATGTGCGGTAATAGCAAATCAGCTCCTACATATGCTTATGAATAAATCCAGAATTTTAAACTAAAATTTCAAGAGAACTGATGGAAAGGGGGTCAACTTATACATGGCTTAATAATGCAGCATTATTTCAGAATTCATCTTATCATTATTATTATTTAATGAAACTATTTGTCATAGTAATTCATACAGGCCATCAAGATTGGACATGCACTGTGCTAGGCACTACATAAACATAGTAAATGACTGTCCCTGCCCCCCAAAGAACTTATGATTTAAAATTAAGAAGTTGGCTAATGTGCAAGTGTTTATGAAAACAAATTCCACATTGTTTGTGAAGTGGTCTCCATAGCATATAAATATTATAATACTGTCACACATACTAAAGGCTCTCCGCAGTTCCTATGTATATGCTTGTGTGTATGCAAAAGTTTTTTTTTTTAAACTTAAAGTATTAAATGTGATTTTTTTTTAAAAAGGTGATGAGGTAAAGCAGAAAAACAGTTGTGTTGTATATTTTGAATATATATGGTCATAATTATGGATGGGAAAGGAAACTGCCCTGTTGGTATGATCCATGAAGCAGATGGCAACTTGGGTTTGTTTGAAAGCTTGTTTCATGCTTAAACAAAATATTGCTAATGCTATGACAAAGAACTTTGTTTCTCACAAGAACTGTCCTGAATGTTATTTTTTGTTGCATTTTGTTTTGTTTTTAGGGCTTATATCATGGTGTGTATCATACATAGCCAAAAAAAAAAAAAAAATAATCCTCAATAAATTGTTCCATGGATTTGTAAAACTTACCAACAAAACTGAAGAAAGTTTACATTCCCATCATAACTATTCACCTTCTTTCAAGGGGTAATTAAAAGTAACCGAGCAAAGGCTATTCAGGTCAAGTCCTGAAGTCAAAACTATATGAAGCCTAAGAAAGGTATGATGAACAGCATTTTAAAATGGATCCTGATAAATTTATGAATGGGATAACATGACTGTTTGTGGTAGTAGGGGACTGGATCTAATGACCCAGATGGTACCTGCCAGTTCTCTACGGTCCTATCATAATTCACTCTGGGTTAGTGGAGTGGGGCCTTGAATCTATGACTTTTTGAACTAAAAGTATAAACATAAACTGCTTGAGGTAAAGGACTAAAACGCCCAAGTTGGTAGGTGTAATAGACCCTTTAACCTTTAATGCAGTTTCCAACTTTCTTCCTCAGGACCCAGTTGAAAAAAATCATTTATGCCTACAACCCAACAATTACATCTTTGAGCAATGCATTTCAGTCTTTTGGTGGCAGCTGCAAGGGGTGCCGCAACTTAGTGCCTGAGGGTCTGTGACCCAGTACTGGGTCCGGACCCTGAGCTTAAAAAACACTGCTCTAATGTGTAATAGTTGGGACTCAAGTCCTGCAATGTGGGTTATAAAGGACTTCACAGTTAGGCCCCAGTATCAAGAAAATGTCTTACTTAGGCATTCTATGACTGTGGGGTACTCATCCCGGGAAAGTAGAGGAAACTCCTTTTCTTGTATCATTTAGAATGTCACTAAATAAAGCACTGGAGAACATGAAACAGCAGGGAGATGGGCTGTATGACTGTATGTAAGAGGCCTTTTCCAGCTATCATTTGTTTCTATTATTCTAGAGTTTCATTTTTGCTTTTTTAAAGGCATTCTACCAAGACTGACTAAAGTAAGCTAACTGGCTGGGATTCATAGAGTATTAGAGAAACTAGTGAAGGATATTTATCCACCTACAACATAAGTATCTAAAAGCTTATGGGACTGATGGCTTAGTTCTGCCATCAGCACAGAACTTTGTTACTTTTGAATTCCGTTTTCCAGATAGCCAGATCTTAAAACTCCCAGGCCTGGGAAAAATGTGAGGAGTAAGTCATGTTCCCAGGAACAGTGTGGAGAGGGGGATCTACATGTACAAAGTTCCCCCCCCACACCCACAACCCTACCATAGTACCTCACATAGTACCCTCTGTAGGGTCACGGGCAAGCAGGGACTGGACTAATGATGGGAAGAGGTAGGCAGGACACCCACACACCAGCCCCATGGAGATTGCAGCAGAAAGGTAATACAGCCGCAAACTGTATACTGTCTTTTCTATAGAGCCTTTTGTGCTGAGGAATCTCTTCCTTAATGGTGGGTCTCAAGGGAAGCCCTATTAGCATGACATCATTAGAAATATATTGCCAGGAAGTAGGGTAGGAAAGGAGACTCTGTGGGGTTTTACAGCTACCCCAAATTCTGTTCATCTGCCCTCTGTGATGTGAATCTTGTGGAGTTTTCTTCCACCTACTTCCATCCCAGGATTATTGTGGAAGGAGAAGGCAATCCACCCCAGAGATTAAATCTTATCCTCACAGAGGCTTTCCAAAATACAGTCGCTTGTGTGGGATTAGATTGTCTGCTGGAAAGAAACAAGCTAACACAAAAAGAGAGGTAGTCAACTTCTTTCTGCCATCTATCTACTTGGCAGGATGAAATCAGTGGAAGTCAGTGGAAGTTTTGTCACATACCTCAGTAGAGCCAGGATTTCTCCTTAGGTCTTTCTCATGGTTAATGATGTTGGAAAGAGTCCTAGGTAGAGTCCTGACCCACCCCTACTGTCCAAAGTCTCCTGTTCCCTTGCCAGAGATAGAAAGGGAAACTTTGGCTGCGTCTACACTTGTAAATTAAGTCGACTTAAGCTTGCTGCATCTACACTATAGTTTCCTTAAGTCAATTTAAGCACCTTGCTTAAGTCGACTTAAGGAAAATAAAGTCAACTTAATTAAAGTTAAGTTGACTTAATTAAACCTCCTTTAAATTTGACTTAGTGCTTGTCGACTTCCTAGAGTCAACTTAAGCCAGTGTAGATGTGGGGTAGCCCTAAGTTGACTTAGGTCTACCCCAGGACTACACCAATGCCCTCCCTGCTGGGGGGAGGGGGCACACGGGGAGCCTGGCACGCCCCCACACAGGGCAGGGCAAAGCCCTGCCCACCCTGCCAGGGTCCCTGACTCCCTTTGTCCCATTGTACATATGTACAATGCCCTGCCCCCGTGGACCTGCCCTAGGTCCCCCTAAGCCCCTAGAAGTTGACCTAGGCATCCAGTGTGGATGCTCTAGGTCAACTTTGTAAGTTCCCCTTTAAGTTGACTTTAATTTTAAGTGTAGACTCACTAAGTCAACTTAGTTAAAGTCGACTTAAAATTACAACATAGACATAGCCTTAGAGTGTTATCAGGACAAGTCTTCACTTACATTTAGTTGCTGGAGCACTGAGATAAGATGTAACTGCTTTGTTGTCATAAAAATATTATTCACTCAAGCAGGGCCTTTTGCCCACAGATGAATTGATCTTGAGGCAGGATAAGCATAGTATCATCATCTTCAGCATGGCAAAAGCAGTTTGAGTATTCACTGGAAGCTCATTGATGGGCCATGAGACAAGAGTGCTGAACCAATACTCTCCTCAGTCATCCTTGACCATGTCCCCACCCACTTTGAATCCCCCAATGCTTCTTTCTTTTTCCCCAGAAGAAGGGAGGTTTTGGCCGCTTTCTGGCACTTTGGTCTCCTCCCTTGGCAGAGCGTTGATGCCAGGGACTTCCACCAGTGTCTACTTTGACCCAAGCTAGTATGAGACCTGAGGTGAATTTGACTCATTTTCATTTTTCTTTTCTTTGCCTTTTAACCTGAGAATACCATTGCCAGTTCACAAAGCAACTTTCAGCTTCTACATGACATGAAAGAACCATTCCATCTCTTCCCAGTGAGCTGAAAGCTCTGCAGTTAGGAAAGATGGACAAGATGTCCTGAAAGAGCTCTTCTGCCTCTAATTTTGTGTCTTTTATGAAGATCTATCTATCTATCTATCTATCTATCTATCTATCTATCTATCTATC